>CM020035.1:14398534-14873534 GCA_009769605.1 Bucorvus abyssinicus
GAATTGCTGAACTGATTTTGAGGGGCCGGATGAAAATCTCAGCAACTGCAAAAGTGTTTTAGACAATCTTATATAAAACAATATGGAGCAGAACTCCTCCATTCTCATAGTTCAAAACAACAGAGTAATTTTCCCTTTGCTTTCATCTCCTGCAAGTGTGCCTGTTTTCTAGACCAGAGACAATTAAGCAGTTACCTTCTTCTAAAGAGGAATTTGCTGATCTTTTCTAAAAAATATGGTCTTTCCTAGTGTTTATCCACAACATCAAGCTATATAAGTCAATTTTTGGCAGTTTCAGAGGTGGTACTTTGGTTGTGACTGAAGATGTGTATAGATTCTTCAAACTGACTGAATTACACAATGAAATTCTCAGGACAGTAAAAGGTGAAGCCTTTGACATAATTTCCTTACCTGACGCCTGTATCTTCCAGCGATGTGAGATGTGTTCTGTCTGCATGGGGAAATGCAGAGGCAGGACCTTTATCTTCGATACCACACTCTTTTAAAAGCAGTGCTGTAAAGCTGTCTAGACTCACTGAAAATAACCAGTAAAATATTTTACCTGGAGCAATTCGGTATGTTGACGAGCATGCTAAGCAATATTCTACTATTTCTAGTAAAATAACTGATGAGGGACTTCATATATGCTAAAGAGCTCTATTAAACAGAAAAACCCACAGATTTCTGCCTTCAGTTATAGTCAGGCTGATTTCTGAGACCTCTGCATGCACCTCCAGTGACAATCTGAACGTTTGTCTTTAACCAATAGCAGGTGAAAAAAAATATTTCACTTGTAAACAGAAGGCTTAGTGATCAAAAGGAACATGTCGGGTTAGGAATATTTGCACTCTCTTTACTATTTTATTGTTTGCTATAATATTTTAATAACGGCCTGAGCAACATAATGTAAATGCTCGCGTGTTCCCCGCTACTGACGAACTAATCTTGATCGTTTGAATCCTGAACGAGAAGTCTCTTTATCGTTATTTTTGTTCTTTCACATGATCAGAAACACTTCTGAGGAGAAAGCTGGCATCTGCGGAAAGCATCTGACTTCTAAACAGGTTGTGGGTTAAAGGAGTCGCTCGGACAATACAGTAAGTAGTCATTTATTATATGCAAATATAACAGGTTGACATAAAATCCATGACTTCAGTCAACTAGAAAATAATACTCTAACTGAGATATGTTTTTGAAGTTGCTGTTTAGCTTCATATAAGAGAGAAAATCTCCTGTAGCTCAGATGGGCTTATTTGAAACCAAAGCTTTTGATGTTATAATGCGCAGTCTAAATTCATTAATCCCTGTGTTAAAAAAAAAAAAAAAAAGTCTCTTAAATGAGTAATAAACATAATAATGAAAATAACTGCCAGGAAGAACATGAGTTACATCACATTTAGTGTTCCAGCTAAAGATGAAAATGAACTTTGGAAACACAGGTTACGCTAAATGAATTTAATTTGTGTTTTGATACAGAATGTTTAAACATGTTGTTATTTCTGGCACCAGGGCTGATAGCTATTAAATGAGAACATCTAAGAACATCAAAGAAACTGGACCTTTTATACTCTTCAGCACCCCCTTGGAGATGTTTATCTGGGCTGTTATCTGGATCCCATACAAGCATCGAACAATGTGCCAGTCTCACCAAGTTACTCTCTTTTCCCAAAAGCTCTGACGCATGCATTTCCTGCACAAATGTTCCGTATTTTAGAGTTCACTACAAGTGCACAAATAAAAGCAGTTTGTACTAACAGACTTGACTGTAGATACTCAAAGTTTTTCTTCCATAAAGTATTTGAAATAGGAAAGAAAACTTCCTTCTGTTTGACTCAAACTAAGTTTCCAGATGTCGAGGTCAAAGGTTGGAGATAAAAGTATCAGGTTTTGGCCTACTCTAACTAGATTCCAGGCCCAAATGTGTGAGTTCTTCCCTAGAGGGGGTTCCTTTTGTACTGGTTCAGTTTTCTTCTTTAGCCTCTCCCAGTAAGAGGTCCCATTCCATGCTGCTGAATTATGATACTTCATCTCAATCGTTAAGACACTTAAAACTTGTATTTACTGTTTAACACTTGGCTGCAAGTCAAACCTTTTAAATATCTTTTTAAAACTTTTCCATTTTCGAAGGCTGTTAATTCTTTTCTTCCTGGGGCTTCAGTGACTGTGCGTGGGTCTTCTTGGCTGACATTACAAGATTCCTGCTCCAACTATGCCAACAGTGTGCAGTAAAACAAGAAAGAGGCTGTATGATTTGCACAGAGCCTCAGAAGACGTATAAAGGCTACGGGATTTTTCATTTGTTTGGGTTTTTTTTCAGCAGCTGAAACTCTTCAACTACCTGAGAGGAAAAAATTTAAACTGTTACGTGAATGAACAGAGGACCCTGGAAAGTGATTGAGCCAGATATTTATTAATGTAAATATTAGGGTTTAAAACAATAAAACAATAAAATGAAGGCTGTGAGGACTAATTAGAGTTCAAGTCTAACCTGTCTCTGGTCTTAGGGTGAGTACTTGAGCTAAACTCCGGTCATGGAGGGACTGTGGAGCCAATAGACCCTGGAGCCATTCTTCCTGCACCCCTTCTCCATGGGGAAAAAGGTACTGCTTGGTTAAGGATCCTGACTTCTCCACTCATTCTCCTCCTCTGTGCTTCCCTAGGCATCTGCGCTACCATGTGGTACACAAATGTGCATGCTCCCCCTGCAGTGCTCTCCTGTCTCCTCTCCTGGAAGCGTGCCATTTCATTTGTGTTTGGCAAAGAGGGCAGAACAGAATTTGAGAGGTGACCAGCACTGTGGCAGTTGGCATATCGTTTGAAGAGACCCGATTCTTAAAGGAGTTAAGAGTTGAGGCAGCTGCAGAGATGTGGTTTTGCTCCCATGACCTCTGTTGAATCACTCCAGTACACTGAGCGGGAAACAAGAGTAGATTCTCCCCAGGTACTAGAGGAATAACTAATGAAACCACTCTGGATAATTGAACTGACACTTGCAGATAGATACCTAAGGTAAGGAAGTAAAGTCACGTGATGGAACCTAGAGCCGTTATTTACATTGGAAGAAAGGTTCACCTCCAAGTGCCAATTTCTACCTTAGTGCAGGAGAGCACTTCAGGATCTCGCAAAAAGTGGAGACAGAAAACACCTTTTCAGTTGCCAAGTTTAGTCCCTTGCCAATATTGGGTTTTCCCTGTGTGTACTGTGCGATGCTTTGTACTGTCTGCTTTTAAAAAAATCAGACAATAGGAGCTCGACCGCTTCCCTTGGATAGTGATGTTATGAGCAGTTTGAAACGCGCTTACTTTTTCTATGACAGGGCAGTTAGGGAAGTCAGATGCCTGCCATGTTTGGAAGTCCCTAGAGGAGTGAAGCAGTAGGAGAGTCTGCAACTTATGGTGGTGTGGAAAAGAGGCCTCTTTTTCCTTGCACAAGGGCAGTGGCACAGAAAGCCAAATGAGAAGTGAAATCAACGGAGGAGATGGCTGCTGACAGAACAGAAACATTGAGGGAACCTTCAGAAATGGCAGATCTGTTGTGGGTTCAGGGCAGTAATCCCTAACAAGTTGGTGTAGTTGTAGAAATAGGACTTCCTGTAGATGGGGGACTGTCACAATGGGACTGTGATAAAGATGAGCTCAAAGAGACAAGAAAAGGCCAGACATATAGGAATGAGAAAAATTTCCATAGTAAAATCCTGGGGTCAGCATGTGCTGGAGTCTTGCTGGTAGTAAAGCAGCAGTAGCTGTGGGTCGGGGCAGAGAAGAAAGTCTGGGCTGGATGAGACACAGGCGGGGAAGAAGGTAGACAATTTCATGATGAGGCAGAGCAGTATTTGGTACATGCATTAAGGCTGGTAAACAGGATTATTGTGAGTAGTTATTGATCTGATGGTGCAGGGACAAAAGAGTTCTTTTCTGTGCTACTCTACTACAAATGCACAAACTGTTCCTGACTGTTATATATCTATTAGCATTATGCTAGTGTTAATTTTCATGGAGCCCACAATTTAGTGATTTTTGCAGCTGCTGGTTTATACTTTGCTGCTTTACTTTTTATTCAGGCACTTTTTCCTTCAGCTGACTTATCCCTGGTTCACCTGGGTTTGGTTTGAGGTGAACACGTACTAAACAGTCACGCTTGTTCATCTGTGGTCTTTTGAGTGAATTTTGTTTCTCTTCATTTAGTCCTGTTATTCTGACTTATTTTATCTCCTACCCATTCTGAAATTATGTAACTACCTGTCAGGTATTTATGCTCGTCAACTACTCATAGGCCAACTTTTTTGGATAAAATGCTGCCTTGACCTTTGCAAGCTGCCGAACACAGATAAAGTGGAAGTTTTGTGAAGTCAAGGAATTATGTGAGATCCAGTGCAAATCTGCATGGTTCCCTCTTGTCCACCAGGAACTCAGGTAAGCACTAGTGAAGTAACCAGAGAGCTCAGGAGAAGCTCAGGAACTAAGGCACAGTCCTTTCTGGATGTCGGCTAAAAGAGCAGTTCAGTGCGATGCTGCTGCTGTCACCACTGCTGCCTTTTAAACAAGTTAAACCGTGCTTTGTACCTTCCTGCTTAATGAGGTCAAAATCATATATGCTTCCAACAGTACTTTAAACATTAACTCAGAAAATGTTATTTACTGGTTGTTTCTGAAGCACATATGACTTAAAGTATTCTAAAATGTGCTATCTGTATTGTTATTAGGTTTCATAAACTCTGTCCATTTACCTATTTTTCTGTTCTAAGGTCTGCCTTCAGACCTTAGAACACATCTGCCAGGGGTTATATTCTTCTCACGCATCATTGTTAGGACAGAGATTTCAAAGCAGGCAGCCTCTGACAACTACTTGGCAGTGAAGAGTAAATAAAAGATATAGGAAAATTTGTATTTAGAGTAAAAAAACAAATTTTGGGGGAGGTGACTGTGCAAAAGACAAGCCATATGGAATGTCAGAGAGAAGCTTAGTTATATATATGGAAGGATTTTGCTGGGCAGATTGGCAGGAGCATGCCTGTGAGTAGCTGGGCAACAGGCAGTGAGAGACCAGGATGAAAAACTATAGAGTTACCTGCAGAATCACTGCTGGTCTTGCTCTGGGACAGAGAAAGACAGTCAGGGAGAAAGCGAGAGTGATGTGAGCTGTGCGCTGACAAGGAAGATCTTGGATCTGCGAACAAAGAAACTGCTTGCTGTTTGATTCCTGCTCTGCTTGGTCTCTGATTGTGGCAGGTACTGGAGGTGATGTGATTTACATAACAGTCCTGGGTTTGCATTTGGTGTTTTGCACAGTTGCGTTTTGAAAAACTGGCTTTAAGTGAGGTGTTCTGCTTTTTTTTTTCTAGCTAAGTTTGCATATTGCAGCCTCCGCTGCTTATAATGGAAATTGCATCTGTAAAACTTTAAAGCAACTGGGCTAGGGTCACACCCTGACAAAAGGCAGACAAAATAACTCAGTAATTGATATTCACTAAATTGCTAGGGGAAATTAATGATTCATCTCATACACATATATGATACATATATATACATGATTCAAGTAATATATATGTGTGTGTGTGTGTGTGTTTGTGTTAATAACTACTTTCATTTTTATTAAAGTGCCATCAAAATGTTGAAGTTGTAAATTTCCCTGAACAGCAAAATATTTTTTGAACCTGTCATGGGGTAATGCCCTTTCTCTTCCTTTCTTTCCTTTGTTCCACATCTTTTATGTAGCTTTAAAGTACATCAGATATAATTGAATATAGTAGCTATAGGAGAGCCAATGAATACTTTAAAAGAAAACTTACTGTTGATCATCTGAAATAGAATGAAGGTGAAGTACACTCAGCAAAGTCTTTCTTCAGATGTGTTTTTGTTTTTAAAGCCACATTTTTTTCCCAGTTTGGTTTTAAAGGAAAAGAACAGATTGTTCCAGATTTGGATATAAATCATGAGGTCACCTGAAACAACAACAACAATACCCCAAACAAACCCCCTTTCAACTCTCGCTTCTCTACCAAAACTTTTGTTTTCACAAACTGGACAAAATCAATTATATTTGAGAGACCATGACGTTTCTGATTGTATGTTTTAATAGTTCTGTGATTGACCGTGAGTATTCATTAGATTGTATTTGAAGAGGTTTTAAAGAGTCTATCCAGACATCTGAAAGATATTATTTACAGTAATCTGTCATGTATATCTGGATTCTGGCTGTAGTTTTGCTGTTCTAACTTTGAAATAACTCCCTTGAGGTCAACAAGCTACTTCAAATTTTACATATTTGTTGACTTTATCATCTGGGGTTTGGTATCAGCATTCGCTGCAATTGTGAAAGGACTCTGGAGGTGGCCAGAAGGTTGTCATTGACAGCAAATACTGTTTGTAATTGGTTTACAGTACCCAAAGGGTTTATTTACCTTATTATCCTCATTGGACTGATTTTATAAAAAATCCTGGAGAGTATTGCATTTTCAACTCCTTTACTGCTAGCTTCAGTTCTCCCACTCTTGTCCTTGTCCTCAGGACAAATAGGGGCAAATAGGAAATACAGGGGACAATAACATGAACATAAATAGGGACAGCATGGGGCTAGTAGGGAAGAAAGTGGATCTGCCAGTAGCATTTTGGCACTGCTGTGTCAGGGAAGCACAGTAGATACCCACAATATGAATCAATTATTAGAATTGGAGTCTATCTAAAAGAAAGGATTGAAAAAAATTGCTCAGACTTTCTGCATAACCGTGTCCTAGAATTTGGCCTGCTTTCTCCATTAGATACACTGGTTTTGGCTGAACTGTACGAGCTTAGTGAAGGCACCCAAACTTGATTGATAGACTTAAGGGGCTAGGAAACCCCCCAGTTATTCGGTAAAGAAAGCTTTTGTAGTTTCAGCTATTCAATGACTCATGCAAAATAACTGGTGCTCCTTCTGTCTACAAGCTTTTCTTCCTAAACTGCCATAAACTGTGGGTAAAATCCTGTCTCCTCTCTACTGAAGATCAGTCAAAACATCCATGGGTGTGAGCTGTCACCTTGTGATCCTGACATGTATTAATCACCTCTTCAGCTGCTTTAGTCTCGCACTGGTAGCAGATTTTCCAGGCCCCCTTCTCAGAGTTTAACTATTTGCCAACCTCTTTGTAGAGTACGGTCACAAAACCTTTGTTAGTTTTTAAACATTACGTTCGAAAATTTTTCTGGTATTTGCACAGAAAACTTGGTCAGTGAATCTGAGGTGGTTGTGTTTGCGCGTGCTTTGTAGGTGTGTATGGGGCGGGAGGTGGTGTTGGAGGTAAGTGTGTGATGTATGTTGGACAGGAATTCAGAGAACTCGGGGCAATTCAACCTGGTCCCTGATACGCTGCTGTCACCCCCTCACCACCCAGTATGTTGTCAGTAAATCTATTCCTTAAGTACATGTACAAGCGTATGTATCACAGAAAGTCCAATTAATTTAAAAGTAATTATCATAAAAGTCAGATGGAGCTAATACAGTAAAAGTGTATTTGTATCCTTATTTGTATTGGAACTATATTTAAAAGTAAATGGAACTAAGCCATTTCCCTTAATAATTTTCTGCTCAATATTATGGCATGAGTATTGATGCATATAAACTCAATGGGTGACTTTAGGCTTGTGTAAATGGATATTTTCCAGCCAGAGCTTTATAATAATTATTTTCATAATTTAAATATTTTCCCCTGACATTTAGTAATTTAAAACGTAGCCTTTAACTGAATTTTTAAATTAGTATGGGTTATACTTTAATTTCATTAATGATCTTGATAGTTTCTGAGTGATCCCATTATATTAATTCTTCTTTAACACTGAGTTATTTACTTTTTATTTCTGTAATTTTCTCTGGATATTATTGTTCCTTACTCATTTGCAGCATCTAACTGATTCTGCTGATACATTAAAGATGCACAAAGAAAATTAAATTGCTGCCCATTTCAGGAAAACAGAATGCTCTTACAAATTAGTCTGTAGCTAAAAGAGATGTGGAGCAAAAAGTTATTATGAAAAAAAAATCCTTTTTTATGATGAGTCAAGTCTACAAGCTACACACAAAACCAAAATGCTATAACTAGAGTTTTACAGCTCACAAATGCTGAAGTAAATTAATAATCCAGTGCCTTAAACCTTAAATGGCTTTTTAAACTCTTTATAAAAGGATCTCTGCAGGTTTTAGATGTGTTTACAATTTACCACCAGCTACTTGAGTGTATAAAATAATAGAGAGAATATTTAAAGGAAAAATTGTACAAGAGGCTTTTATATCTAAATATGGGCCAGTTTCAATGAGTCTGGAAATGCAGTTGTCATTTAAAACCCTTGTGGTTCATAATGTGTGTTCCTCTCAAAAATAATTTATGTAAAACACCTCCAAATACTAGATGTCTTCATACAGTTAAAAAAAAAAAAAAAGGCATATTGTAGAGAGAAAAAGACTGGATAGCCAAAAAAAATTTATTTACAGTAATTTTCCTAATTGGAAGAACAATTTAATCACAGTGTCATGCTGCTTGCGGTAACACGCATGACTAGCAGTAGTTGGTGAGCTGAGAGTGACAAACTTCTCATTGACCATGCTGGGAAAAGGGTAGAGTTGGTTTGCGTGGGGAAGATTCCAAAAGACTGAGACGAAGAAGAATTGATCCTGTGGACATGTGGGTGCTTGTCCTTCAGTGCAAATAAAGTTTAGCCGCACCGCTTTGCCAACCTGGGCAGCAGGTCTCCCCAGGGGTTTGCTCCCCCAAAGCATCTCCTCACTCCACTCCAGCAGTGGCCTTGTTTGCATTACTGCCCCATTTTCAACCTATAGATTTGCTTTCTCAGCGTCCTCTCTGTTTTACGTAGAAAATGCAGCTGTCTTGTGCTAGAGAGCAGGAAATAACTGCAGTCCAGCGTTGCTGTGGGGTGGAAAATACTGTCTTTTGAGTGGTAACTAGTGACTCGAAGAGAGTAGTTTGTCTTATCCTTGACAGTCCAACTGCTGCAGCCCTGCTCCAAGTATTGGACTGCAGGCCTTGAGGATGCCCTCTGTGTGTAGCAGATACTGTCTTTACTTACATGATCTTCTGAAGATAATATATAAGTATCTGTCAAAATATAGCAGTAATGCAAGCTCCAGGAGTCCGCTGCTAGCTTGTTGGCTCCTCCACTTGTATAGAGTTCTGAAGTTTGTTAATGATAATAAAAGTGAAAATTACTCCAGAAGTTTGCTCTTCTGTACTAGGAAGCTTACGCCTCTCTGCAGCTTTTACTTTGTCAGTTTTACATCAAGCTGCAGGAAAAAGAAAGCATAAAAATCAAAACGAGCTGAAAAATACCTTTCGAGCTGATTTACAGGATATGACATATTACTGAAAAGATCTGCTTCCTTTGATGTTATCCAGCCCGCCATACTGTGTATAGTTTATGGATACAAGAGGTAGGTGATTCTTAGAAAAATGCGTCCTCTCCAAACAAAACCAATTTGAACAGATTAAGTCCAAACCCTCTGAAAGTTAGTCTTTGTATATATCATAAACTTTTGACAGAAAAAATACAAAAGAAAGTGAACAGTCGAGGAGATGCTTGAATTTTGTTCTTTGGATTTTAGACTGATATTGCCACTGAAGCTGAGATAGCACAATTTGGAAAAGAGCGAAGAAGAATGCCCTTGAAAATCAGGTAAGGTCAAAGACTTATACATGTCAAGCCTCGATTTCTGCAGGAGGACTCCAGTTAGATGCTCAGTTTTCCTGCAACATAACAATTCTCTGTTATTTGCAAGGAATCTAGAGTATACAGAAGAACAATCTTCTTCTCCCTCGTTGCTTTCCTTTTCTCCTGTGGCTTTTTGAACCATGTGGTTTCCCTTTAGAAAAAAATAGGGGAGGGAAGATTCTAAATAGCCATCCTTCCTTTAGGATGAGTCTCACCTCTTCCCCTCCTGCTCTGTATCCTGCTATCCTTCAAAGTGAAGGAGTGGTATCTCAGAAGTCTTTGTCATTTAGCAGCTGTGGGAGTTGAATTCGTTTTGCCTTGAGTCATAGACAGCCCTTTTCATTACAGTAACTAAAACCTCCTAACTGTTGGGGTCTGTACCCACCCCGACACCCCTGGGTCATCACTATTGCTGAGATCCCTGTGACCGTAAGAATATCTGAACTGGGGGACATAAGTGCACACCCGGGCTGTGGTTTGACTCGGGCATGGTGTGGGATTCAGGCTTTTGTCATGCGGTGGCTGTACCCTGGTTTATGAGGGAAGGGTGACTCTGCAGCCAGGGTGGCGTGAGTCTGGCTGGTCGGCAAACTGGGAGCTCAGGGAGCAGCACAGCTTTAAGTGACCTGGAGGTCAGGCACCACCAGAGACCGATGTCTCTGATCCCTGTGCTTTACAGAAAAGCACATAAGAAGACTTAGGCACCCATGGATGGGTAACCACTTAATTCTGAATAATCTTGGTAATACTTCACTGGGCATCACTTTACTGCAGAAAGCAGTGTTACCATCTTCCAGATCCTGCACAAACACAGTGGCTGCTGATCTGTCATCTTAAGGAAGTGAGACTGACAGTGAGTCTCATTTCCCAAGTTTTTGAGGGAACTTTTAGCTGCTGCTGTGTTTAGTGAGATTTGCTTATGTACGGTGGCATATTGATTGGTCCTGTAGCGCAACCTCTAATCTGTGGATCCTAAGTCAAAGCACAGACCTGCCCAGGGTTAAGAGGCAAGTTTTAAGGTGTGCCTAGGCAACATGCAGATAAAATGTGTCGCGGGGGAAGTGTTTTCTGGGTTGTACTTCAGAGCCAGGTCCCCACATACCATGGGCTGCAGGAGCGTTCAGTTGCCTCCATATACCTCTCTAGTGACATTTAAGAACCCTAACTATGTTCTGCTGGCCTCAAGCTGCTATTCCAGAAAGTTCTGGTATCTGCATGTCCTATATTGTATCTGCCATCTCCATGTGTAGGGGACAGAGCCATGTTTAGACAGTGGAACTGAGCCCTAAGTAACCTACTCATATACATAAATCCATGTGCTGGAAACAAGCCTCAAACATACTTTCTCTGAAGCTTAACTTAGTCCATATCCCAACCACTAATCAACTTGTGTTTTGCCCCTTGCCCAGAGTTTCTTGTGCAAATGTGAGGCTTTAATTTTGCTGCCTTTTCACTGCTAAATAACTGAATATCCATTTCATACTTCATGTCTGGAAAGCCCTAGAAATCTTGATGCTGTGAGCTTTGAGGTCTTACTTATGTCCGCTGCTTTTCATTTCAAGCACTCAGTTGTCTTTCACAAAGGACTCGTAGGCTGTCGCAGAAACAGCAAAAGTCCTAAGAAAGATGCAAATAAACTGATTAACATTTTCTGTTCCATGGTAAATTTTGTCCTCTCCTTTCTGTTCTATTTCATGTATCAGGTCAATCCTGCTAAGTAGTTAATATTCAAAAGTAGATTTAATCCTACTAATCTTGATAAAATTAGTTTAACAGTTACTGACTGGATTTCACACATCCATCAATCACCATTAGCAGAATAAGGCTGTACTACAGTGCTCTTATCAGAGCAAGGGATTCTCTCCTGTTTAGCTGCATAAAGAATACTAGAGGTCTGATCCATGCAGTTCTTTATTACTGATATTATAAAAAAAATAAACATATTATGGAAATTGTATGTAGATGTTACCCAACAAAATCGAATACAACTGTTGACTCTGTTTTGGAGAAGTTTCATAATGTCTGGTCTTTATAGATTTATGCTGTTAGCTGCTGATACAGCAGTTCAAGTTTCATTATGTGCAGCTTCTGTATGTTTGCAAGAGGCTGTTTAATGAAGTAACCGATGTATTCTGATTGATATTTGAAAAAAATTAAAAGTTTGGTTTTTGTCTTTGGTAGTTTGTTCTTTTTCTGGTGAGACATCTGTAGGATCCGAAAGGCATTTGAGAGCTTGAGAGGTGCCTAAAATCCAATGGGTATAAGAAGAATTACTGGGTTCTCAGCATTAGTCCTGTCTCAGGTTAGTTTATTATATTTGAAGTTTAGAATTTAAACAATACATTATCATATTTTGATGATCCCCACAGTAGAATGAAAATAAAAAGTGCTTAAAAACAAACATATAGTTAAATTTTTGGCAGATAAGTCCTTCTTAGTGTAACACTTCACAGAAATTACTTGTATGTACTTGACAACAGCATACATTTTTCATAAATCCGATTCTTGTGTTCTCAGGCAAAATATAAGGAAAGAACAGCAAAAAGGAATATGACAAAGATGACATCTTTGCAAACTCACTGAACTTATTATCATCTACAGTAAAAACCTGGAATATCAACCAGGCGTATAACTTCGCATCATTCTGTACTGCTCTTTCTGTTGATCCTCAGACTATGGCCAAATGTGACAGTGTTTTTCTTTTGAATGCGTTAATAAGGTAGCCCGTCCTATCTGCCAACTGAGCCCGTTGTTCAAGTTGCAGTTACCTATAAGACAAGTGACAGCAGTTGTCTGCCCCTGAAATGAGCCCTGAAGTCTTTCCAATTACCAGAAATACTGGTACTGGTATTCCAACCTCCCTCTTCTGAATCATAGTACTGCCTGCTTATGCTTTATTTTATGTTATTAAATTCAGGGTGGTTTGGTCCTCCTTTTTAAGGCCTCACTACTGGTTCCTCTGTGGATGGTCGCTTTCTTACTATCCCTTTCTTACTATGTCATGAGGACGTTCCTGTGGTGTAATTCCTGCACCAAACGTAATTTCGGTTGGTGAGGCGTTACCCAAATGGTTGTGATGAATCAATGACCTCCAGTCTTGTTCTGTTGTCCTGCTGTACTGCTGCTGCAATTCACATCAGCAGCAGAGGGCATGTCCTCATTCGACCGAGGGGGAAGTCACTGCTCTTAGTAGTCTGTGCTCTGCGGAACTGACTACAGAAATAGCCTAGAATGTGAGGATGTGAGTGAGGAACAACTGCTATGTGACTCCCAGGGGATCCTGGTAACAGGGACAAATAGGGGCAAAGACAGGTACGTAATGAGCGCAGATCTTTACATGTCATGTCACATGCCAGAACATGCTGAACATGGTATTGCTAAGCGTGCAAAAGGAGCGTCATGCAGCAGCCGTGAGAAAGGTATCCCTGCTTCTCAGTTGGAAAGTTCTTTACATCTGCACTCTCCTTTTTGTAATGATGTCCAGCTGTGGATTTAGGGTGCTCATTTCATGAAAGCGTTGGCATTAAACAGCCGTCATATAAACGACACCATGTACCATACCTCAGGTGTTCTGAGTCTTATCAGTTCATATTACGCAGGTAGAGAAAACTACACATGAGAAAACAATTTCCACTGATCTGTTGCATTTAGGGTAATCTCAGTTTTTGCTGAGTTCATCCTGACTGTTGCCTAACTTTTTGTAGCACAAAATTTACATTGTGTGTAGGCACTTCAAAAATCACATCTACATTTGTTTTGGTTTTGTTTTATTTAAAAGCTATTTCAGATTGCCCAGGCATATTTTTGTCCCATATCATCAGCAGGACTCTTAAGCTCAGAATATTTTATTGTTTTCTTGATGTGTTATGTGTTATCTGACATCTGCTTTCTTTGTCATGCCAAATCCTCCAAGCAGTGTTTTGAAAGACCTGAAAGATATTTTAAGTTGTAAACATCTTCTGGCAACAATACTTAATTTCATCCCTACTCTTAAAAATTTTGTCTGCATGTTAATTGCTTCTGAGTTTCCATACAGTCTCTCCATTGGTATTTAGGTTTTGGCTTTTTTTTTTTTTTTCCTTTTTACTATGCACCTCACGTAGCCAATGCCATAACTTTTAGAAAGATAGTTATATAAAGGTAATAATCTTTGTGATTTCCTTTCCCTTATTCCCTTCAGGCTAGCCTCCTGAACAGAAGAAAAACAAAATTGTTGATGCATGAGCAAACAAATACAGTGCTTTTATATGTACTGTAGGTTGAGTTTTTCTCTATAGCACTTGCTGAAAAACACTAGTGCATACTTATCCTAGTCACATGCTTGCTGTCTGGGCAGCAAAAGGAGTTCAACAAAATAAGCTTCAAGCAATTCTCTAAAGACTGCATTGGACTTTGGTATTATTTTCTGTAGTTCTGACCTTAACCTGGGAATGAAGGTTATCTAAAGACAAAAATAAACTCAATGCTTTCTACTCTGAGTTTCCTGTGGTAATAAACATTGGTATGTTTGTGCTAAGACTGTAAGGTTTTCTACAGAGCCAGCCTGAATTTCTGTTCAGGACCTCAGTTAGTTTTCCCATGCATAAACTGAGTTAGTTGCTGGACTTGAGATCCGTGGATGCAGAGTGCTGTGTAAAAGTTACCAAGCATCATTGTCCATGTGTTTAGTTCATTGTTAGAGGGATGCCATCTTCTACCAGCCTTGGCTTGGAAGTACTTAGCTGCGCAAGCCTGCAGGGAAGGACGAGGGAAAGGGAGCTGGTTTTTGCTTTTTGGTAGTTCGTTTTCTTCCTGCCTAAAGGACTATATGGATTTGAGGCTTACTGGTGGAGCTATAGGCCACTGAGGAACAGGATGTTCTAGTGTCCTTCTCACACCAGGACAAAAGAATACAAACCTCTTGACTGCAGGACCCAATTCAGCCCCGCCATGAGCAGTCCTGCTTCCAGATCCTGGTTCAGCTATACAAGAAAGTCTGATTGAGTTCAAACGAAGTGGCAGCATCTGTTGATTTGCTTTCTTCTCTTTCATTTAAACTTCTCAGAAAATCTTGGCTGGCATCAGATGCTGATGTTTTTCTGTCACAGACAGGGAGCAGACTAAAAATGAATATTTTGGATGCAGCTATGTGATCTCTGGGGCAAAGATCCAGGGCCTGTGCTTTAGAACAACCAGGAACGATGGAGATATGGGGACAAGTGTGAGCTTTTAACTCTGTCTCTCAGGTGGGCACACTAGTGTGAGCTCAATACTGTGGTAAAATGACTTCTGCTTTCAGACTGCTCAGAGCATGGGCAGACCAAAATTCTTTTCCTGTAAAGTAAAATTTCACATTTTTCCTTTCAATTAGCCAAGAATTCAAAGAAGTTCAGAATTCAGACAGTTCACAGTGTTCTTCCAGAATATGCTTTTTTACTTCTCTGGATTTCTATATCGCTTTATCAAAAAATAGCCAGGGAGCAGGGGAGAAGAGGGAAGAATTTCAGGAAGGAGTGATATAGTCATGAAAAACATTTGGATAAATATATGTAAAGCTGGACTACCCCACTTCATAGCACAAGTGAGCTTCTGAGCCAATGGACATAACAAGCCCAGCTATTGCCTCTGGGGAGCTATAGGCTGCAAAGTGAGAACGGGCTGTGTGGTAATGTGTGAGCTGGAATCTGGGGTAGTGAGAAAAGAGAGAGATGCCTTGTTTAATAAACATATGCTAGAATTGTGAAAGCTGCAGTAATTTGGTTTCGAAGCCCTACCCACATCTCCATTTCACAAATTGTCTCTTTCATATGGATATGGAGTTGACCTTGCAGGCTTTTAGGCTTCAAGTGAACAGGGTCATTCAGGGACCAAGCCACCGCTCACCCTCCTCCACACATACCCCAGTTATATCTTTTTACTATCTCTGCTGGACACCGCACCTTTCTGTAATTATAAATGTCTGCTTTCTGTCACTTCAAAGGTTTCCCAGCACTGGGAGTCCTTCTTCAAAGACTTTACATCGCTGAAGAACCTCTGTCATTGACAGGAGGTCCGTCTTTGAAGTTTTTCATGCCATTTATTGATTTCCCCTTTTTAGGATGTTCATATTAGAAAATATTTCACTGTGTTTGAAAATCTGTATATTTTTATGTTGTTGAGGGACTACCTCTTTGAAGAAACAACGCTGTTGCATCCATGCCTCTGAATGAAGAAATCTGACAGTGTATCTGCTGTATGCTTTATGTCCCTTCAAACTCTTATTTTTAGAAACAACTTCTCTTTGTTTCTTATCTAATTGTAGGTACTATTTTAGGTATTTAAGACAGAGTGAAGCTGTGTTACTTCTTTGAATAGGCCTAATTTAATGATCCTATCTGTGTACTTGAAATTTTTCATGTGCTTAATATCCTATTGAACTAGTGATGAAAAAATTAAAATAATAACTTTGATTTGAGCAAAAAAACCCAATGTATGTGCATTTAAATGACAACTATTTGGAAGTGTTACACTGTTGTTCCCATAAGTCTGAATTTTCTCAGTTTTATGCATAAAGGCAACAAAATTCTACAATTTAAACAGGAGGATGTCTCAGAGACTTTCAGGTAATCATCATTAACTCTTTGCTAAATTGTTAAAAGGATTTGGGTGAGCACCTGCTGTCAGCTTCAGTGCAAACAGCCTCTCAGCCTAAACCGCTTGGACAGTGATGTGAGCAAGTTTAGCACTGGCAAGATCACAGAAACTGCGCTGGCAATTCAGCTGAGGCAAATAATGAACACCTGATGGGTGGAAAGTTCTTCAATGCTTCAGTTATTTCTGAAGAGCTCTCTGATTCTGTTCTAATGGGCAATTTTGATAGCTTATGGTTTTGGATACTCAAGTCACATTAATTTTTTAGAAGTATCCGGCTTTTTTTGGGGGGGTTGGGGTGTGGAGGCAAGGGATAGATGGCTGCTGGTTTTTCTTTTCCTTAGGTTTGACTTGAATCCCTTTATTTATTCCAATGGTGCAGGCTCTTTTTTTATATACCAAGGGGGCTTTTGTTGATTTTATCTGCAAAATGTCTCTGAAAATTAAGGAATTTTGGATGTTTCAAAGGAGAGGTGCCTTAAACCAGACACCAATTTTCTCATTTCAACCTTTGACACTATGAAGAGTTTCAAGGACTTGTCTTCTGAAAATGTTTACCTTGTGAGGTGGCTTCCTGGGTAGGATAAGTTAACATTGCTCATATATTGTTAAGAGGAAACTTTTGACCTTGGATTACTTCAAAGATCTGACAGATTCTCTCCCTCTACCCTCCACACCCCACCCCCACCCCCCCAGCCCCCTTTTTTCAGCTCTCCTGTCTTTGCACATAGGTTAATGCAGGCCTTTTGTTCTTCAGGATCAAAAGCTAGTATTGCCTTATTCTTTGTATGCCCTAAAATATCATAGTCTGCTCTGATCCATTGAAAAACAATGAAAATAACTGCCTGGGGTATCTATGTGACTCAACCAAACATTCTTGAATACCATAGTGTGTTTTAGAACTGAAAAGTATTTTCCCTTAGTGATAAGGTTGACTTTAGATAGATTTAAAGGCCATCTTCCACTGTGACACTGCAAAAGAACGCAATGGTTCGTTGTGCCTCAGGGATGACCTGTTAACGTGGGGATGATCTCTGTGTGCACAAGAGATCTGACAATTCAGTACTAGCGGAATACAGGTGGACTGGCCCTACACCACGTCCACGGTGTATCTTTCATAAGGAGGAAGCATCAGACCTGTCATGCACGTGGGGTATATGCGGAGAATGCCTTGGCAGTGCTGTGGATGCACAGATGAGAGGTATGAGATATGTTTTGCAGGGCCATCCTGCCTACCCCTGTGCTGTAGAGGCAAACAATACAGAGCAGGCATTGCCCAAAAGTCTATGTTTCCAGGAAACTACAGAGTCAGCTGGGCTGTGTGGCACAGGAACTGGTGGGTGAGCAGTTGAAGTTGTAGATTTACCCAAAACTCATTGCAAAAGGATACGTGTTGCTAAAATGCTTAGAGCTGTCAGGTATATTTGAGGGAAGGTACAGCTTTGAAAATGCAGAAAGATATGTTTTATCATTCATACAATACCTGGGCAAACAGCCAGGTATTTCTCACCTTTTCTTTTTCTTCCCCACAATTTTATAACAGATCTGTTTAAATCTCAAGTACGGCAAAACCTCTGGGAAACTGACTGATGTAAGTGTCATGGAGGACCCACTACATGCACGTCATGAGGATAATCAAAAATGAGCCTCAGTCAGACACCCTGAAGTTACTGTCTTTATCCTGCAGCATATATGATCCAAGTCTGCATTCCGTGGCTGCTACACTCCTATTTTGCTTCATGATATCATGGCCACACATTCCTCTTGTGATATGAGAAAAGGTATAAAGTTACTCATGAATTTTCAGTTTATGCACAAGCCATCTTCCTTTTTGTGTGTTACTTACAATGACTGAAGAAAAAAATTCTAAAGGTGTGTTGGCAAATCCAGCTCCTTTGCTGGAGCCAGACAATCTACAAAAGGAAGAATGTACCATCATGTGATTAGGATAAGTTAATTCAGACTAAGAAGCTGATGTTGCCTAGACTAAATAAATTTTACTTTTTATATCTCACCAAGATACTATCCTGACTTCATGCTCAGAGACACGAGGTTACTGCCCTCATTAAGTGCTTCACATCTCTTCAGGATTAATTTGGCAGCTTCTGCTGAAACTACCTGCAAAGTCGCTGTTGCTGAAGTTATCCTGATTTCAAAATCTGCATTACTAAGGTAACAGACTGACTTCTTTTGTAGCCATCTGGAGCTGATTTCTATTGTTCAAGTTGAGCTGACACTGTGGTAGACAGGGAAATGGTAACCTCTCATCTCCTTGTACAAGTTTGTCATGTTCCAGCTGAGACTTTACCTACATTTTGTGAATATTTTCTAGAATAGTTTGTCAAATTGTGGAGTTGTTTCTTCTTTACAACTCTCCCTAATTAGCACTATCCATAATACTTGATAAGACCTTTACTCCATTTGGAGCAGAAAGGACTCTTCCCACTTCTATTACTTTTCTGGGCTTGTGTAGTGCGGAAGTGCTTGGAACTGCTGTATAAAAGAAATTACCAACTCTTTCTATGTCATCAATCTTTTTATAAGCTTTGACAACACGAGTTTTAACAAAGAAGAAAATTTATGTAAATGAGATTAATAACTTCTTCCTTCTAGTGAGTCATCATTGACATTTCTTGAATATTAAGGAAAGAGAGGAAGGAAAAAAGTTTGGGGTGTATTATTTATCTCATATGTTTGCAGTTGGCATAGAATAATTATATAAAGGACGTCTGCTTGTAGTGCTCTTCTCTGTGCATCATTAATGTGATACTTTTTTCCTTGTCACTAGATTTAAACTGTAGCATTGTAAGACAAACATCCTCCTTCAGCTGCTTCCATTATACTGCATACCATTATAAAATGAAAGGGGAATGTTGTACTTTATCTCTTTATATATTATAAAAATAATGAAGAGGATAATTATCAAGGCTGTAGTGCAATTTCATGGCATTGCTGTCAGTTACAAACTGCTTGAGCTGCATTCCTTTGGTAGAAAACGTCAAGAAAACCCCATGATTGAAATACAGTAATCTAATTAATTTCTCTCTATTATTACTTTCATGGGCTGTGTCTGTGCAGAACACTCACTGATGGTTAATAAAAAGAGAATGAAATGTAGACAGTCCAGTTTTAGCTTTTAAGTTCTGAGTATCTTTCCATACCCAACCTTTCATTTTGCTGATAAACACAAATTAGCAGACTTTTTTTTAAAAAAAAAAAAAAAGAGGCTGAAACTTTGTCTGGCACTCTGTGAAGAGCTTTTGCTGAGTGTCTTATCATCTCTCTCTGCACTAATTCAGTTCAAAGCTGAGTGTTTATATTTGAATTATAACTGATAGTGCCAGTTTCTTGATGTGCACCATTTCTACCATAGCGATGGGTTACCCTGTTGTCTGAAGCCCTCTGCCTTCTTTACACTGCTGGACATTAACATTGGTTACTTCGTGTATTCCTAGAGAAGCCACTGGCCCTATATACACCAATAGGAACAACGCTGTTTGTATGACTACTAGCCACCTTCCTGATTTTTACTCACTGAAATTGCATTAGTAAAGATGTGAAGAGATATCTCCATCCAGACTTATCACCTTTTTTTTAATTATTAACATGAAAAGCAGGCTGTTTATACGTGACCAGTAGGTGGTAGCTAGCTCCAGCCTGAATGAGGGCACTTGCTTCTACTTAAATATCTTGCTATTAAGAAATGCCAGTGCAGTCTGCGCAAGCCTGTACGAAGAACTAAGAGCATGGACACCATCTAAGTAGAAGATAAACGAAGGGCTGCAGTTCTTATTTGGAGGGAAAAAATTTGAGGGTAAAAACTCAAGTTTCAAAAGCAATGGCAACCGTCCTCGGTTTTATCCTAGACCAGATGTTCTTACTAAACTTCTTGCCATGTTGCATTTGTTGTTTTTAAGGGAAATCGTAGGTTTTCAAAATCCCCTGCAAAAGTTCATTAGCATTAACAAGTTCTGCTTTCCACACATGACACTGCCTCCTGCAGGCTAAGCTATAAGTACCCAATATAATTATGTCAGACCATAAATAATGAATATACCTATCAAGGCTTTGCAGGATTGCTAGTGATGTGAACATAAAACATTCTGAGAATAGGAGAGGCAATTGCTTAGTATTGTCTGTTTAATTATCTGATTTATAGTGAGGGAGTTGAGCCTGGGTTTGGGCCATGCAGGTCATTAGTTAATTCTGGAGGTTTGTGCCAGAATGGGTTTAATTCCAATCAGAGGTAGACATTTGTGCAAAGAAATCAAATGTTGTATTTGTTCCTCCGCTGCTGCTGCTGCTGTGCTGCAAATCCTCCGAGTTCTTCTGAAATCACAGAAATAGCCGTCTGTGTACCTAGAATGGTTGGCAGCATGGCAGGGAGCTGCTGCCACGTATTCCTGGTACATTTGGCAGCTCAAATGAGGAATGAGTTAATATCTTTTTCTGGGACTCAGTGTTGCATTTAAGCAGAACTCTGCGCTGGAGGGAGCCACATCCCTTCAGTCATGCTGCCTGAAGGAATCATGTCTCAAAATGCAGAAGCTCTACTAGGTGTCCTGGCAGCCCACAGAAGTTGTCCCTTTGCTGCTCCACTTCAGGGGATGAAAAATCTTTCAGTTATTACAGTCAGCCAGTTCTGGTGGCCAAAACATTGGGTGAATTTCAGCCAAGGTCCTGCTTTTCCCTCGCCTCTTCTTTCCTTCTGCATTTGTGTGCAATGGTAGAAGGGTGTAACAATGGAACTTGTTCCCTCCCTGTTCTCTGATGGTACTAAATCTGTGGGACATCTGGACATCAGCTGATCTTCAATTTGGACCGTGCAAAGAACAGCGAAAAGTAGTAGATGTTGATTGGAAGAATGTAATTTTACAAAGTCATTTTCTTGTTAGGTCCACAAAGGAAAATGGCAGTGCGTACAAGTACCCATTTTATTTCCTTTTTACTTCACCTGTCTTGCATTTAATCCAATGACTGGGAGGAACCAGCAGCACCTGCTTCCCATCAATAGTTACAGGATTATGTGTCCTCAGAAAATGTTTTTCTTTAACATTCAGGAGACAGAGCTGGGATTTCTGTACAAAGTTTATATCTTTCTCAAACTTCTTATTGTCACAGTCTAGAGGTGTCTTCGTGTTGCATCTGTCAAGTTCAACAAACATTTCAAAATAGATAGAGAGTGACTTGCACCACCCAGTTTTCTAAAGGCCAAATGTTTGTCTTGGTTAAAATAATGAATGTCTGGAGTCGCACTATAGCCATTGCTTGCATTACTCTTGCTTGACAGTGATGGTGTGGAGGAAAACTGGTTTCCAAAGACACTGCTTTCTCTTGAGTAAGGTGAGGAAAAAAAAAATTTTAAAAACCCCAAATTCCAATAAAGCCCTTTTAAATCTTAGGCAGGGACCTGGGTTTTGGTAAGAAACTCAAAAAGAAAAGGAGTGCAGCTTATAAGTAGAGATTACATTAGGATCTGATTTGAAAGTGCATTTGGAAATTCACTGTGTAGCCTATCATAAATCCTGAAATCAGTGAGTTTACATGGAATGGTTCCCTGATCTGAGCATGGTATTGTGTTTGCAAATGACTGTTCTGTGTGTCATGCTTTGCCAAGCTCATTTTGTATGATCTTCAGTGTGTTACAGGCTTAAAGTGCTCTGTCATTATTTTTTTTCTCAGGGAGTCTGTTGATTTTATGATCTGCTTTCCCCTTATGAACTCTCCAAGTCTAATTTCTTTGCTTACCTTCAACTGAGGCATTTCATAGTTACATAAATATGTGTTTATCTCTTTCTCTGCTTGAGGCTGTTCTAAATTGCCAGGATCTCATGGAGGGCTAATTTCAGTAATGTATAACACTCTGAATGCATCTGCAGAGGTGGCAAGGGATAGAACACAGAAAGCACGCCATTATACCTTGGGAAGGGAATACCAGTGAAGAACAGAGACAAGAATGTCAGAAAAGCCAAAGATATCATCTACCTCTGACAAATTCAGCAGAAATTTATATACAGGCTGTCTGTCCTCCTGGCATGAAAAGCTGGTTATTTGCAGGACTTGCTCTGTATCTGTAATTTATAACAAAAGTCACTGTCTAAATGGCTCTCCTGGATCTATTTCACTTTCTTCTGATCTCGGCTTACACAGTGATACTCTTTGTGGATACACTTCGCAGTTGTCCATTTCATTGATTTACTTTTTCCCCAGAAATTGCAGGCTTTTTCTTTCAGATGCCATTAAATGTCTTTCCTTCAGACTGTTGGCTGCTTTCAGTGTACTCTTGGATCCAATAGCTGATACCCTAGCTCACCATCTGGCAGCTGATTTTTCCTGCCCTTGTGTTCATGAGAGAATAGTTTGGCAAGTTTGAAAATAAAAAGAAAGAATTTCATGTGTTATGGATAGCTTTTCTGGAATCTCCATGTGAGCAACTGGCAAGTCAGATGATCTGGTTTTGTTTATATTGTTTTGGAACAATCTCTAAGTATCATTTAGTTCTCTTATTATGTAGGACCAGTTTAGACAACTAAATAATCCCTTTGACCTCAGTGAGACAATTAAAATGGGTGGGTAGTATTTAGCTTTGGATTACTAGGTGCTGGAATGGGTAAGAACTAGGCAGTAGCAGGTTTTCCCTCTCTTCCATGTATGTCTACATGGAGTGCTTAACAAAAAAACCAAAACAAACAAACAAAGAATAAACCAACAACAACCAAAAGAAGTAAATATAAAAAATGTCATGGCTTAGCCTTGGTGCGCCAGAAGTGTCTACTGGAGTTATTTATAGGGTAAAACCAAAGTCAGTGCTGTTTTTCACACTGGAACCTTTACTACGTTGTATTTTTGTCTTTGCTGTTTGTGATGCAATGGTCAGTAAATGAGATATAGCTTGTCATTTCTGTGAACTAAGTGTTCTGATGTACACTTAAAATGGGTAAATATTCATAAATGTATACAGAAAGGAAGGAAGCAGCAATTTAAAACACTGAGGTGAAGCCTGAGTACAAAGGACTGAATAGATATAAGCAAGGAAGAGCATCATCACGCAGCTTTCATTTTGGATTTATTGTTGCAGTGAAAAGAAATGAGAATGATCCAGTACTAAAGCAACAGAACGGGGAAATATTCCAAACATTTGAATTTTCAACATGCCTTCGTACAGTGGTAAAGCCCATAACTGAAGCTTGTATTCTCACTTTAATGATTATGACAATAAGATCAAGGAATTTGATATGAAACTTCCTCCTAAGAATGACTTTTTAAGAGCACCGCACTAGCTGTAGGAGAGCTGCAGATGGGAAGTATGTCTCTCAAAGTTCAGCATTGGTTTAATGCTAAACATGTTTCTCCTCTCATCTGCCTCGCTCAGCTGTATTGTCTGTGCCACTGTACTAGAGCCGGCCTTAATAAATACAAATAAAATAAAATTAGACCCTTGACTGTAAAATCTGATAACTGTAAAACTGAAATGGAGCTGCATGGCTCTTACCCAACCTATTGGAAATAAGAAAGGGGTGTTTTAAAATTTCTTCTTAGTATTTCCAATCTGATTTTAATCAAAAGCTTGAACATAGAAGAATGTTGGGGGGTGGTTTTTTGGTCCGAGATCGTTTGAAACATTACAGAATACAAGGCTGGAGTCTGGCATTACTGCAGTCCAGGTAAAACAGCAGGAGCTATTGTAATACAGTGAGAAGGATTCAATAAATCTGAAACTGTTACAGCAGCAGTGGGGTACTTTCAACATAATTCCCATTTCTTTGAGAACAATTTTGTAATTGAAAGTATTTATTTATAAAGTAACTCACAGAAAGAAGAAAAAGTGGCAGTGTTTTCAGTTCTTAACTAGTAATCATAATCTAGTTCAATTCAGGGTAGAACAACTACAGTGGCACATGAGAAACACAAGATAACAGAGTCTGCGCTGAGAATACTAGACATCTTCTATTTCTAATTACATCCATCTTGTAAGTGAACAGAAACTTTAATTGAGGAAGAACTTATTATGGGAATCACTAGCAACAAAAACCTGTCTTATGAGCCTTAAATAGACAAATGTTATTTGTCACAAATCAAATTTGTTCTGTTAGTTTGGTAAAGTGAAAATAAATCCATCAGCAGAGCTTTTTGGAGCTACAGATGTGTTGTATATAACAATATTTTCTTCTGGTAAGGAGCTATTTAATAACAATTTTTCTATGCAGAATTCTGGGTTTATGGTATAATAAAAATCAATGTAATTTAGTCCATTTTCAATACATAACAGGAAATTTTATTAGTAGTAAATTTGGAGTAAATTATTGGTTAACAGTATACCTGGGTTAAATAAACTTCAACCTCAACAGCTGAGGAATTGGTAGCAAAATAACAGTGTGAGAAGGGGCTGAATGCTTCAAGACAATGAATATCTTTTGAGAAATATCAGATGGCTTCCTAGATCCTAGCCAAATGCAGGAGAGATTGGTAAAACCTTAGCAAATCATATCCCATGACCATTGCGAATGTTATTGAAAATACAGGCGAAGCAATGATGCCGCTTCTTTTGAAATATATCCCAAATTGCATTTGATTTCCCTCTAGTGAAACAAAGGCGGAGGATGGATGGTGAGACAGTGCAACTATGAAACATGGAAGTGGAAAAGAGTATTATTTATTTCATGTAAATACCTTTTATCCAATTTCACAAAGCAGGATATTACCCAGCCTTTGCTATCTGAGCATTATAGTTCTCAAATACTGGGCCAAATCACGTGGTGTGAGAGAAAAAAGGTTTTATCCCCTTGTTCCAGTGTGGTATTCTGCCATTCCCTGAGTAGAAAGGAGGGGACTGGTTCTTCAGATATGGCTATACTTTCCTGGATAAAAGGAAGGATTTTTCCAAAAGAACCAGACAGAAGAACGGTTTGGAGTCTGCCTCTGCAATTTACACTGCGAAGTTGATATGCTGGGCTGCTGAAGGGAGAGCATTAGGTAGGCTGGAGTACTGGGACTTTCCCCCCGGTTTAGTAAGATCTGATACTATGATTTCCACCCTTCATTTTAAACGGTTTTTAACAGTGTTATGGGGTTACTGTCTAAGCATACTGCTCCTCAGTTTAATTGCATTGCATCATAAACTGCTATATTGGTGGGGTTTCTAAACACATAGACTGGATAAAGCTACCCCATCACATTATCTAATTACACTGCATGCTTATCCAATTTCAGCATTTCACACTTTGCGAAAGAGTGGGCAAAGTCTCTTCTACCGTGTCAGCCTCTATACACTACAATCGTTAAATCCAGTAATAAGCTTGGATGCAAAAGTGACTAAAATAATTTTATAAAGAAAAAGCTCCTAGAAGAGATTGTTGCTGTACAAGTGAATCCTGTTTTCAAGACAACTCTGTGTATTCACTTTCTTTAACAAACTAACCTGGACGATGGGGAATTGGAACTCGTTTACCGAATGATTTGTTCCTGGCGTTCGCAGGGACAGATATTCCAACAGCACGGATTACGTCCTTTTTACACATGGAAATTGAGCGGAGCACAAGTTATTTCACAATAGCTCCCCTTGTGGACAAAGTGCTTTGGAATAAAAGATACTTTAGTCTGGAATAATTAGTGCACTGATTATTCTAGAACAGAATTAAGTGCGCTAATTATTCCTACAGTGTCCACACAGGGACAAACAGAAAGCTATTGAAGAATGGCTTATTCTGCAATAGCTATTTTGGTCCATTTCCTCATATAGGCAAATCCTACTGGTGTTGTCAGCAGGTAATGAGCGTATAGATGGAGAATGTGGATGGATTGCATTAATGATCTCTTCCCATTAGTGTTTCTTTGTGCTTCACTTTTGTGTGCTTGCAGAGTTAATTGCTTAAAACTCCCTTTTAAATCAGACACGTTTCTAATCCTAACTTCCCCGTTCCTAAACAGAGACCCTCCAAACACTTGTGTGGGTGATCCTCCACCAGCCAGCTGAGCAAATCCGCACTCATATCTCACTGTGAAATTGTTGATTTTCGCTGGAATGTATTTGTTTTCCTGCTAGGTGTTAAAGTTTATGCTGCATTGAAGGCCATTTATACGTTTTCTCTGCCATCGCTTTGCAAAATAGTTTTGCAATCATTTGAAAAGCTACTGGAAAATTCACCCGTGTTGTTATTGTTTCAAGAAGACAGAAGATCCATTTGTGTGCAGAGCTCAGGGAGTGGAAGGTGGAAGGGCAGGAGAAGGGCCCGTTAGATCCCAGACTATATTTCTCCCTTACATTAACTTAACACTCAATTTCAGGCATCTCTTCAGTTCTAAACCAAGCACCTTTTCACCCAGGTCACATACCCGTCGGTATCAATACTGTTGTCTTTGGCTTGCTCTGCAGGGGCCCTGTGAACTTTAGAAGTGCACGTTTTCCTGGAAGGAAGAGTTGTTCCTCTGCTGGCGTGTGAATACCACAGCATGGCTCTCACTGGTTCTCTTACTGAAGGGTAGAGAAATGCGCTGGTGGGACAGGGAGGAGCGGGGGCTCACTGGCCGGTGCCGGGGATCACAGCGCCTTGGCCTCACCAGGCACACAGGGAAGCCAGTACTTACTTCCAAACTGAAAAAGAGGATGCTTTTAGGGAAAGTTTTCACAAACATCACTGCTCTTGAGCACCTAGTTGGAGCTTTCTGAAGGTGGTCTCAAACTGTGCCCTCAGTAAAGGAGATGCAAATAATCACTGGCCATTTAAAAAGCAATTGCCCAGCAAATGCAGCAGACCATCTAAGCTCTGTGTAGTTTCTGTTTACGTTCTTGTAGAAACTGTGGCCTAACTGTAGAACGGAAAGGAATAAAACTCATCTTCCATTTCTCATGCTAACTTCTTATACAAACGTGGGCAACTCATTCAGCCTTTTGGGGCCACAGTTCTGTGTGTGCGGTGGGCTGAAGCTAGAACCTATAGGTGAAGCATGGCGTTATAAAGTGCCCAATATATTGACAAGCAAATCTGTTATGGGGAAGTCTAAACATTTAGGAACAGGGAAGCTGCAACACGAGGTGAGTGAGAAGCAAAGTGTGACGTGCTGTAGCGACTGAAGGCTGCGTGCAGTCTATGCATGTGGGCTAGTGCTTATTTCATTAAACAACCCTGTTCGTAAAGTCCTATGGTTAAGGCCCATGAGAAGACATTCTGAAATATAGTGCTGTGTCTGTTCCTCTAGACAATGTGGCTTCTAAAAGCATGCTTCCCTCAGTGACTAGATTCCCCTGCTATATTGATTGCTGCATTCTCAGTTAAAACCAGGTTTCACTGTGCATAACCTTCTTTTTCTAACACTGTGTCATAAAACTGTAATTTAGGTGGTGCTAGCTCGCAAACATGAGTTAGCAATGTGCCCGTACTATGATTTTGTTAGAGCAAATTCTCTCATCACCGGCGAAATGCAGCCTCTCAAATGAGATAGTTGGTGATAATATTTAGAAATCTGTTTTCATGTTAAGAGAGGGGGAAATAGGAGTTCTTTCTTTGTCCCTCCTCCATTATCATGTAGTTCTGCTTCTCTTTCCTTTGTGCAGTAACAGTGGAACAGGATGCAGATGGGTCATAACTGGAAACGTTCTAAAAATACTCTATTGGTGCCAAGCACTGGAAAAATACCTTATTTCTCTTCATTTAGAAGTAAAGAAATGAAGTGTTCCGTTCAACATCAATTCAGGCAATAGAAAACGATTCTTTTATTACTCTGATCATCTGAATAAAACACTATACCATAGCAAGATAATGTCTTAAAGATACAATGCCACTGTGTCGCTAAAAACTTCAGATACTATACATGTTTGCAGCTGCAAAACTGCTCAGAGTTTGTCCAGCTGAAATAACATTCTGAAATATAGCAAACCATCAGATTCCGTGGTGAAATGCCTCCTCTGATTTGCAAGAGCAAACAGAAATCCAAACAACTGGAGATTGGCTCGTACTGCATCCAGACAATTTAGGGACCTGTCCTGATCTTTTGTACTCTCCTTTCCCTCCAAATCTTTTATGACACTCAAAGAACAATCACTTTCTATATCTTTGTTCTTTACATGCACTCAAACTCCATCTAGGCAAGTGTGTAGACTTTCTCTGTGTCTCTCTGCGTGGATTTTTAGACTTCCTCTGTAGAACCTCACTGAGGGATATGGAAGAATTTTGCAGTTCTCCGTGCAGAGTCACATATTAGGAATTTTAAAGGATGAGATCCTCACTGTGCCCAGACAGAAAAGGGAGCTAATTTCACTCTTCCCCTGTAGGAGTTTGCATATGGCATTTTGTGTCCCAAAGTATACTAGATGCGACAATTTAATCAAGGTACTTAAAAAGATTGGAGATAGGAGTGTTTAGATGATAGTACGGGGACATGGACAAGGGAACAGAAGGTGGCTGACAGGAAACGGAATCTCATTATTTATAATGTAGAGAAAAGCTGCAAATTTAACCAAGTGTTTCTTATCCCATGTGTTCTCTTTTTATTGCTCTTTAAGTGCAAAAATGTTTATAGTTGGGTCCCCAGCTGGAACATTATTTAAGATCTCGGAGAAGAGATAAGGATCAGACTCTGTGCGATATTCATAGGCGTGAGGCTATCTTCTCACACGCCTCATAGGTGTGAGACCCTACCAAGCAGTCATGGGAATGTTTTCCCACTCCACTTTCTTGGTAACATTACACATTTTTACGCAATCAGGCCTTAGGGTGCCACAAATTCCTCCTTCGTGATGCTGCTGAGCTCAGCAGTGCTGTCGTATTCTGGATGAGTTTTAACTTGGAGAGAGTGGGCCTGCAGAACAGAAATAAAAGTGACTTAGAGCATCGTGAGCCTTGGGGGAAACTTCTTTCTAAAGAGTTTTGAATGATCAAAAGATCAGAATCTTGCTTTACCTACCTAATGCCCTGTAGAGTCTGGAACTACAGAAGAGAAGGGGATTTTCTCTTTACAGAACAGAAATTTTTATTTTAAGTGGTAAAAGTTCTGGAGCTACTGCTTTCCTGAGGGCATCGCTGGTGGGCGTTCCAGTGTTGCCCTTCTTTGGAAATTACAAGATTTATACTACTTTTTAAAAAAATTCCTCTAACAGTTATGGAAATAAAACTTGGGGGAGGGGGTTGGTTGTGGGGGGTTTGATGCTTTTTAAAAAAAAAAAATGAAAAGAAAAATCTATTTGGGAATGAGCAGTCTATGCTGGAATGAGCAGAGACAAGTAACATTGCGCAGCCTGAGGAATGTGGACCTTATCCAATTTAGGCAACCATCTCAACAGTTGCTTCAGTTTTGACAGACCCACAAATTTCAAGCAAGGCAGGGTCGGACATTTGTAAATTATTATCATCATATTTTCACAGAGATTCTCGTGTTCTTTGTGCAAAACTTATCATGAAATGTGTGTTCACTAGACACTTGTCATCATTCTGGCTGAACAAATGCTGCTGCTTTTGCGTGTTATGGTGTCAGCTATTTTTTTACATGGTTTCAATAGAGATTCTGCTATCTGAGACTAGAATTAAAATGAGGGGGAAAAAATTCTTGAATAAATTTTTTTTGAGCTGGTGAGTATAATTTGAATCCTCCTAAAATTTGAACCCCATTGATGAACACGTTTGCTGCTGTGCCACTGTAGTTCCACCTCTCAGGGAATGAACGTGCCCTCTTGAGCCACCTGCATGCTGGACAAAAAGCGAGCGAGCCTAGCGTGCTGCCACCCCAGCAGCACTGCTTGCAGGGACGCCAGGCGCTCCCTGCTCTGCGCCACGGCAGCTGGAGTGCAGAGGACCTACAGGCGGGAAGGACTGCAGACGTGGAGGTCAAAGACTCTGGTTCTGTGAGGGTGCCACCACAAACTTCTGTGGGCACGGGCATGTAATTTTAAGTCTCAGAGACTCAGTTTCCCAACCTATAAAATAAGAAACAAAGCCAGAGCATATTCAGAACAGCTGCAGTAGTTTGCTTCCTCTGAGGTACTCATTAACCTCAGCTAAAACAGGAATCTAGCACCGGAAGAGCCCCAACTCAGCTTGGGGCAAAGGCAAGCTGGCCATCTTAAACCACCTCCGGCAGTTTCAGCAGACTGAAAGCAGTGCTGAAAGCTAATCCTTTAGACTGTGCCCTGCCATGGGCTGGGAAACACCACAGTTCAGATGACAGCCTGAGGGGGTGGTTTTCACTATAGCTGTTTGTGCTGCACAGAAATATACTCTGGGAGTGTTTAAATGGATGCCACTGGAATGGTCATAAAACAAGGTGAGACAGTTAGCGGGAAGGCTGAGAAAACCTGACCCAGTACAAAATGGTGGTAAATAGTACTAATGCATCCTAGTGCTTTTCTTAATTTTCCTAAGTCAAAGATTTCATTTTTTGGAGTTAGTTTTAGGTAATTTAAATTCATAGCTTTGGGTCAGGCCTATGAACGTTACTCTTTGTGTTCAGGCAAAATTCTTTGCATCTCTATTTTTAGGGAGGCATTTCTCGCTTATTATCCAAACTAAAGGGCTAGATTCTGTTTTAAACGGCATGGGCTTAGACTTAGGATTCTGCCAAAGCCAGTGCAGTTGCTCCAGATTTACACCGGTGCAAACACGTGCTGAAGCCAGCTCGTAAATAACTTAGATTTGTGTGATATTTTCTGAAGAATTCAATGGTATCATAGTCTGCATCGACACTAGGAACCTGGGAGCCTGTCCTTGGCCACATCCCAGCTCCTCACTGGAGCAAGACCTTGGCATTCACCGACCTTCCTCCCCTTCATTTCCTTGGAAGGGAAAGCTGGGGAACGTGTGCTGGATGGAGCTGAGGCACATTTTGACAGCTGCTTGGTTTGATGAAGAAACAGTGAAGACCTCAGGGCACAGGATGGCACACAATGACACACACTCAGAAACGTGGCCATACAATGAAAGCTTGTGGAACAACTTTATGCGAAGTGTAAGGTCTGTGCAGTGTAGAAAGCTTGGCCATTGTGTTTTCTTTAAAGCCTCTGTAGCACGTGCAGCAATTGGACAACATCAGCTCTAAGAAAGAGTGAAGCTGGGAGAGGGAATTAGTCCACCCAAACTCTGTCCTTCCCTTCTGAGCTTTGCAGTGTGACAACAATTCCTCAGTGATTACTGCAGAAAATTCCTCACCTGCAGTCACCTTACCCAGGTTACAGGCAGTGCCTTCAGGTATAACTGACTAAGCCAAACAGTAGAGTCTCAGTACAATTATGGGAAAAAGTTGTGAACAGACATTTAGAAAGTTATTGAGTATAACCTCATGTAGAGTGGAGAAGTCAATGTGTGCATAAAAATGTGTTTTACCTGAATGGTCCATAAGGAAACTTACCTGTTGAATCGAGGTCACTCAGGGTCGTACAGCTTGCGGGAACAGAAGATGTTGGCAAGACATGGGAAAGAAAAACGGAAACATAATGGTGAAATATGAGCAAACCATTTGGCTGTGATGCAGCATGAGGATGCTCCTCCTCACTTGGAAAACAAAGGTGAGGCTAACGCCACTTCCCCAGTCCCATGGCTGGAACATGGGTGAGTCTGTTTTTCAAGTCATCATTCCACTGATGTCATGTCTTGATTTCTCTCCCCACCTCTTAAATACAAGTCATTTTAGGGAGAATGCTTTAAAATGTTTCATTTGCTCAGTATTGAATAATCTTCTGAATATAAGACTTTCAGCTTTGTTATTCACTTACACCATTGTTTCCTCAAAGCATCTCCTGATTTCAGAGTTTCACAAACTCCAGAACAATACAGAGTAGCTGAAGATCTGAATGAGTTTTACACTGTCCTAAGTGCAAATGGTTCCTGGTGAACATGATGATGAAAACCTTGAAGCTGGGATTCTGATCGTAAACCATGTTTTGTTCCATAGGCATGAACAAAAGCTCACTGAAGTTTCATCTGTGGCAAGCCATTTGCTTATTGAAAATAGAGTTATTCCGTTGTTTTTGAAAGCGAGCCCAGTGCTGAGCCAACTTGGGAGGGTAGCTTGGTCTTTCACTTTCATGCTCTTTAGGGAACTGAAGTGTTTCTTGTATGAATGTAAATAACCTGACTACAGATGACAGATTCCAGTTCTTATTCTTCTGAAGTTCACATTTGCTTGTCTCTGAGGGGTCCCCTGAAATACCTAGGAAATATGGTTTCTTCAGCAGAGAGGGAGGCTTCCATAAATGTGAGGAAAGGGAAGACATTTATTGTATTTATCTAATAAATAGTTTTCTCTCCTGCATAAGATAAAGCTTTCTAAATGTAGAGGATGTGTAATTTCAATAGTAAAATGTCCTCATTATTTTGGCATCATCAAGGTGTATTTTATGAGGTGGATGTTGTTCCAATTCTTAACTCTGTTTGGTTTAATCCCAGGAGACTCATAGTCTGTGTCTTTTTGAATTCCAGTGTTACTCTTTCCTTTTCATGGCCAACTTTTTTTCCCTTTCTGAAATGTGTAGCTTGGAAACGAGGTCCTTTTAATGAAGCTTTTGAGTCTTACAAAATATGATTAATCTGATTAGTGGTTCAGACTCTTTTTATGCTTACATTAACTAACACAAAGAGCCCCCCTACAGGTTAAAGTTTAAATGTGGATTACCAGATAAAGGTAGTCCTGACGAGGTTTCTATGGTGCAAGGAAAAATTGAATTTGCCTTTCACCTCATTTCAGCCTTTGTCATCCTGGTTTTTGCCCTACTCCCTCATTCACAGTGAGGATATTAATTTTGCAGTAAAATCTTTAAGCAATTATGCAGATAGCTTGGAAAAAGCAAAACACAAACACAATAAGAAAAGCTTAACTGAAAAATGGACCCCAGATATTCATTAAAACCAGATGGCAACATTCCTAGCAGCATAACTTTGGATGTTTGGACTAAATTTGTATTAATGTGTCACAACCAGATGACAAAAATGAACCACTGTCATACAGTTGTATGTATGTATTGTACTTTATATTTACAAAGTAGTGAAGTATAGTAACTAGCCCGTGAGTCTCTTTTTTGATAAACAGCTGAGAAAGGCTATCCTTTCACACGCAAACACATCCATCTTTAGATAGCATTCCTCTGTGGGAGGCTTGCCTTCAATTTAACAGATAATGAACTTCTTCAGATGAATCAGAAAATTGATAGTGAAATGAAGTTTAGTATTTTGCAGTGCAGCATCTACCAATACGAGGATGTTTATACTTTCAAAATGTGGTTTATTAAATTGCTCGTTTTTTTAAATTTCTCTTCATTCTAGTAACGCTAGCTAATTTTTATCCCTAATCACTTTATTTAGTAGATTATTTTTGTTATTGCTCTTTCAGAAATGGCTACAGGAAATTGGAGAGAAATAGCACCTGCAAATAGCACTTAATTAAAAGCATGATTGTATACAGAGGCTTCCCATATATTTCTCTCTGAACAATGAAGATGGAAAGGTGTTTTTTCTTTTTTGTTTGGCATGCTCCATATGATCCAATAAAGCACAACTAACATAGCACACCAGCCAGGGTAGACTACAGTTTCCCCTCAGTGAACACACATAATTCCCATTACTGCTAATGGCAGATGCATGTCCCTACACAGAGGCAAGAGGGATCTTATATGTACATGTCATACATATAAAATATCTGGCAGAGAAAGAGGTGTCTAGTCCTGACAAATTGCCAGGAGGCATTTTGTTTTTCTGTTAATTATAGTAATTATTTATCATGCATTAAAATAGTGCCCTAAATTTGCATGGCACTGTGTGCAGCACAAATAAGCTGTATTCACTGCTGAAAGGAGCATACAATGGAGAGATGACAAACAAGCACAATGTAAGGCACTGGTGCATCATCTGGAGTAACAAGAAGTTGTGATCCACTTCCCGGAGAAAAGGATTTTAAAAGACTGGAAAGGCAAGAGACCTGTCCTGGGACAGGGGGCAGTGTGAGCACAGCTGAAGAGCCCTGATCCGCCGAGGTGAAAGGCTTGGGAACAGCCCAAGGAGTTGAAACCAAAGGCTGGGGAGGGTCTGCTTACCCTCCCGGGAGTGGTGGCATGGGCGGTGAATGCTGTCGCATCGCTGACGAGAATTAGCCAGGGGATCAGAACGGGCGATGCGCCTGCAGTGTGGGCAGAAGGTGAGCTCAGCAGCAGCCGAAAGGCAGGGCTGAAAGAGAGAGAGCAGCAGCGTGCAAGGTAAAAGATGAAAGGGTTTTTGCTAAACCAGACGGAAAGGCAGGCGAGTGCTGTAGAGGGCAGTTTAACCAGGAGCCAAAGGAAAAAGTCTTTTCAGTGACAAAGAGACATTAATGGTTCACCTCTGAGTCTTCTGTTAATCCTCGGTTGCCTGGCCTTGGCCTTTCCCTAAAGTTGGTTCTGTCTAGACCCAAGAGAATCCAGTTTTTATCCTGTTTGTAAATATGTTTTCTATGACCACACATCTCTACGTGTATTTTGTGTCTGTGTCGGACTGCGCGCTACAGGTAGTGAGTCTTCTGGCCCGTTTCTATAAGCTTTATGGCATTTGGTAGCAAGGGAAGATGTGCTACTGTTCCCACTGCACGAAAGGCTGCTCAGACAGAAGGATTCCTTGCAGGACGGAGAATGTCCCACCTGGGGCAGCACTCCCCGTTGCAGCTTTGCACCTCCTGAGGTCCCAGAGAATCTAACTCTGAGCACAAAGCCAGGGGAGAACAGGCGTCTTTCATTCTGCCCCTCATGGAAGTACTTGTATTGTAATTGAAATTTAATCTGGGTTCATGAAATGTTTATGAACCTGGAACAATTGTATGAAGTTTCAGTCAGTTGCACTGCACTTTCATTTGCATAATTATTTTGGGGAACACGGGCCTTGAAATACTGCAAAAATATTTTTATTTTATTTTATTTTTTTAGTTTTGAGTTGGTCTAAGGTAGGTTACTGGAAACTCGTGGGTAATCCCCAGGATTAAGAGAAATTGTTTGGACTTTGTTTTCTCAGAAGTAGCTGCAAGCTTTCAGCCCTTGTGTTATCTTTGAATCGGTTGAAAAATAACTGATGGCAATAACCAGTGGCAGGCCTCCCAAATTGTCAGCTGAGGGCTTCGTTATTGTGTTCTTTCCCTCAAAAGGATTACCCAGGAGAGTGCATGGGGGAGCGCAACTGCCTAAGTGCTGCTCTAGAGATGCTGGAATGTGTTTAATTCAGCAGAAGCTAAAGGCAGTTAGAAAGCTATACGTTCATTTCCATAAGGAAAAAAAAAGCAGCAGAGATGCTGTCTGAGGACTTTAGATTATGTGGCTTCTTGAGCTGCTCTGGAGATGTAGGTAGTTTAGAAAAATCTCTTGACCTTTTCAGGCTTCCTTCGCCATGGTGGTTATACGTATCTGTGTAAAACGATAGGTAGTTTACAGCTCGCCTTCCCTGGGGTGAAGCTGATTTACAACACACTTTGTGTGTGATTTGGCTATAGAGAGACGGTTTTACACCCAGCTTTTGCTTTTTGGCTATGATGAGGACTGTAAAAATGCTGTGATCCGGGAAGGTACACGTTCTTAATCTGTTTCTTCTTGGAGATGCAGGGCTCGCTGAGTCTGGTGGTAGGCTGAGGTAATCCACTGACCTAATATCTAGACCTAGACTGATTAGATAATCTTCTGAGTGAATGCATATTTATTTTCCCGAGTCAATGGAGCTATTGTGTCTGAGCCAGTCCTGACTTCCACTCAGTGGAAAGATTGGGCAGCTGTTTCCCTTCCTCCTTCTCCTTCCTTGAGGTCACTAATGCTTAAACTTAATCATGCATTGAGAGGTCCTGAAATAGTAGGCCTTGGCAGAGATCTTAATTATTTTCTGGAAGGTGAACAGGCACACATCTTTATTTCTCTGCTTCATCTGTGCAGCAGAGCTCTCTTATATAACGGATTTACACATCTACTTCACCCTTTTTCCATACTACCAGCACAAAGTGGAACTCACATAGTGAGCAAAGCACTAGGGCCTCGCTGCTTTGATCTAGTGCAATTATTCAGGATTCCTTCAAAGTTCCATACTGGTCCCTGCTGAGGTCTCCTGGACTCAAACAAGGAAGCACCGTGGCTTCATGGCCTCCAAGTCAGGATTTACCCTTTCCCAGAGGAGCTCGAAGCCTGGTGATTTCTGGCTGTGGAAGGGAGGCTCCAGGCACAGCCTTGCATCATCAATCCAATAGGTTCAGTACTAGTAAAACAGGTCCCGCATGGTCCCCCGCTGAGCCTGGCTTCATGGGAGGAGCAACAGCTTTATCGGCACTGGGCTATCTCTGCTTGTCCTCTGCTGGGTGCTCTGACCTCTTGCAGCACGGCCCTCAGGTGAAAGTCTGCTTATATGTCTCTGACAGCCACTTACCCTGGTGGTATCTATACTGTCATAGCCTGGGGACTGGATTGCCATCACCTGTAATCAATACGCATCATCCTCTTACCTTGTAGGGCGGAGTGCTGACGTTGAGCTGACCGCGCGTGTTTTGGACCCTTTGGTTGGTAAGGTTAGACAACGTGGGAGGTAATGTCCCCCATCTCATTAGCTCAGGATGGTAGGCAGGATTTCTGTACTCACAGCCTGAGTATAGGACAGCTTGATTTGTAGGAAGGCTTGGAATAGGATCACAATCCACCATGGATATCAGGACTCCACGTAGGCTGAATTTCTTCTCTGTTCTCCGCATATACCTAAACTTCTAAATTTCTACTCAGAGAAATGACATGGTGCATGCCTCGTGGACCATCCCTAAGAATCCCAGATGGCAACTGTAATTACAGCATATGTTATTACAGTTCTTAGAATTTAATATCTATTTTTTAAAAATTAATTACAAGGGTCTGCTTATTAACAGGTATTTCCAGAACAGCGAAAAGGAAATGTATCGATTTTGGAGAACAGTTCCAGCATACCCATTATGCTGATTTAAGTATACTTGCAAAAGCCTAAACCCGCTACCCTGAATATTCAGTAAATTATTTCCTCAATGCATAATAGGCATTTGAAGAGGCATTTATATTGATTGAAATACAACAGATACTACTGCAACAGCTATGTTTTCTTTTCTCTGTATATATATATATACACACACACCCCCTGCACATATTTTGCACGTATAATGACAAAAGATTATATCTATACATGGTGAGTGTGTGAGTCTGTCTCCCTGTTCCAGAGGAGAAAACTGTCTGTAGGTTCATTCATCCTCTCTTGATTGTTAATTTAATAGAAAGGTTGACCTGGTCTTCACAAAAATAATTTGCAATATAGTTATTTTTAGAGGGGATTTTTTAGATGACTTTGGAAACCTGTTTGAATCTGTCGTAGTTATTCAGGATAATTGGTGCTGATATTACTTACAATGTTTTCAGTTAGTTACAATTTAGAGAAATAGACATATGGTTTATATTGACTGTGTATATTTACAGTTAAAGAGCAGGGGAGCAAAATTCGAACTTCTCTTTTTGGTATTAAAACAGAAAATTAACTCAGCTGTGGAAAGTTTGTCTAAACAAGCGTTATTGCTGGCAAGCTAGCGGTGCATCTTTCCTTCCCCTCCCCCGAACTGTTGATTTTTTTTTCTATCTTGGCTTTTTTTTTTTTTGTCAATTTGATATATATTCACATTTCTCAGCTGATGTTTCTTATTAAATTACAGACACATGTTGAGCTCAATCATTAAATCTCACAAGTTGAAGTGCCATTTTCTTGCATAAGAAAAACCTCTTTAGATTCTTTAGGACAAAAACCATCATGTATTTGAGTTCTCCGAAAGCATTTAATAAAGCATGAAAAGATATGACATCAATCCCACTAAAACACAAGGGTAAATGAATGATGTTACTGTAAATCTTTACATCAATCACGCCCGAGACTTTCGAAACAATATAGTTTTGTTTGCATTTCAGAAGTGACAAACAACTCTTCTGACTGGCTTAACATAGTCACTTTCATTAGTCAAGACCAGAAGCAAGTCAGAATTAAAATGTGGCCCTTGGTTGCCAGGCAGCCGAGTTGTCTTGACATGGTGGTTAGTTTCCTTTTCATCTACTGACAACAGTGAAATGAAAGAAGTTTTGAAAAACTTGATAATGGTTTTCAAAGGAGGAGGATAATTGGTGGGGCTAGCTTGTGCGGCCCTGTGTGGAAACTTTCGTCTGCGGTAAGGGAAGACTGTCACTAAAAATTTAAACTCTTGTACACAAACTTGACCTGGAATCTTCTCCAGGTTTTCACTCGTTCATTTGTAGAACACTTCTCTCAGCCCAAGGGGTGCTCGGATGAAAGCATTAGGACAGATGGGTAAAGCCCCAAAGGAAGAAAAGAATCAATAGTTGTGATTTAATCCATGAGTGAATGGGAGGAATTAAGTAAAATCCTTAAAATGGGGAATTTGTAAAAGATCTTTTGATAGTACCTATAGCTGAAAATAATTTATCATCTGATTGCTGTTGAAAGCTAATGGCATTTGAACTTAGAAAAGCATATTTTTGACACATTTTGCCAGATACTAAGCAATTTTCCTGCTGTTATTTTTTATATTCTCTAGACAATAGATAATTTAATTCAAACAAATTTCCCCGAGATGACAAAAAGCTAAAGCATAACAGGATGATCGCAAGGTAAGCTTTTGCTGCTGATGTTAATAATGCAAAAACTAATGGGACATTAATATTAATAATGGTATAAGTTGATATGAAGTAATATTTGTGTTCAACTGTTATAAAAGTCAAATGTATGCATAGCTGTCCATATCATTCATTTGTTAAAAGAAAAGCAGGGGGGGAAAGCTCAGCAAAATGTACCCATAATGAAAGAAGGGACCAATTAGGGTTGGATTAACATTCATGGTTATTTACAGTTGTTTTTGTACTTGTTCTTGTGCTCTGACTTCCTAAAATTTCACAACCCAAAGATTTAGAAAAATGGGGTTGTTTAGACGCGAGGTGCAATGAAGTGGCTGCAGCCATTGTGCAGACACCACCTCTCTCATTATACCCTCTCAATCAACACTCGGCACACAGGAAACCGCAATAAAGCCCATCTGCCACGGTTAATCTGCAGGCAAACCCACACCCATGTCTGTGCCCGTTACTCTCCAGCCTTATTATTCTCAGATCCAAAGCTTCATAAGGGATCAGCCAAAGTCCATTAAAGTAAATAATAGCTAGAAATGACAGGCTTAGCAAGGATTGGGAGGAAGTTGAAGACCAATCTGAGCTGTGAGCTCTGATTAATAGAGAAAAGCATTAGGAGAAAAGGGGAGAAAAATGACCTCAGCCTGCTCCAAAGAATTCCTGAACCTTGGTTGTTAGGGCAAGTGCTACCATCTGAGACGTTAGTGATCCTTGAATTTCCTTCACTTTGATGCAGCTCAAATGGGAAAATTTTGAAGGTTCAGCAAGGCCCCAGACCTCAGCTGGAAAGCCGTCTGGAGTCAACCCTGTCAAAATTCTCTTGTGGAAAAGAAAGCCTTTATTAGCTAGATTGCAACAAAAACCCCACAGCCTCTAATAAGATGAGAATGCGTGCTATAGATTGCATATACATTAATTATTAGAGAGCATTTAATTGTTCTCATCTGTATCCAAACGTGTGAAAAAGATCTTTTAAAATACCAGCCAGAGTGTGTTTTAAAGAAAAAAAACAAACCTCACAAAACCAAACACCCTCTCATACTGTTTTTCTTTGTTCAACTCCATTTTTAATAGAAGATCCAGTTCATCGATAATTGATAGAACATCCTACTTGGGAGGACTGGTAGATAACATTGATGCTTGTGAGGATGTTGCATGTAGTGTTCGCTCTCCGGTATCTCAGCTGCCTGTTGTACATGAACAGATTATAAAAGAAACCGATTCCAAGTCAACCCTGCACAAGGATTTGTTTTCGTAGTGCTAAGGAAAATCACTGCACTAAAACCAGGAACTTGGGCAGTTTGAAAATATTTTCTGCTGTTTCTTTGCATAAATTACCTCCCTCTCTTCCAAGTACACTGTTGGAATATGTTTTATTTTGATTACTGGGAGCATGAACAGTCATTTACTATTCATCCTAGTATTTACTTCTCCTGCTTTTTAAAAACCCATTCTGCAATTAAGATAGTGCATGTGCCACTGAACCTTTGTAACTTCGGCTGAGCAAGACCCTGACGATGAGGAACTTGTGATTTTAGATCTAGCAGGGCGATCAGCATCAAACTGATCAATCTCAGACAGCAACCAAAGCAAAACTATTCAGAAACATCTGGTGCAGCTGTACAGGTGTTTCTCTGTCCCTGATGATTTTTGGTGGGAAGATATTAATGATCTGAGTGAGGGCTTCTTGTCAGGGCAGCTTGTGCAATGATACATTCCTTCTAAAAGTTTGTGTTGCAGTATGCAGTTTTCATAAACAAGATGGAGAGGATGGTGGTTAAAATGATGACGCTGCCATGATATTGCTGGTAACGGAGCTGATGCCCTGTTCATGTGCACGTGATGCAATTTTCATATTTTAATCTTAAGTAGAACCAGAAATGACAATTATGAAAAGACAAAATAGATACCACCAACAGCTGTAATTGCTATCTACACTGCTCACGGATGGGCAAAAGACACAGTAAATCAATATTAAGATCTCTACATATGCAGGTATCACAACAAGGACATCATATAACATCATTATAAGAAAATCCTAATAAAATTCGGACAGTTATTCCAAAGAATACAGGATGAACATGGAGCGTGTGTGTGCAGCTAACTAGTTCTCTGTAGTTTCAGATGATGTCTTAAGAGAAAAGAAATGTCTGCCTGGATAAAAGCGTAAGTGTCTTTCCATAGGAAACAAAACCAAAAACATGTATTTTAGGAGAAACAATTTTTTTTTTTTTTGATAGGTGGATACTAGTGACAATGTATTTACTAGTGATAGTGTCAGCATTTTTCTGTTGGTCATGTAGAAACTATAAGATTGTGAAGGGTGAAGTGGCACTGGCTTTCTTGTAAAATAAGTAAGCTTCAATGCCTCTTTTTGTCCTGAAACGTAGGTAAAGTGTTTCATTTGGAACATCGGGTGTAACTGCTCAAACTGTGTGCCTTCTCAAACAATTCCATATCAAACATTAAAAATATCCCCATGTTCATGCAAATGTACGCAATTTTCGGTAGAGTGGAAGCAAATAATGTTATAATGCAGTTTGTGCATAAGGCTTTGTAGTAATTAAAACACAATGAAATATGAAAATGTTGAATGTAAGCAAGATCTGTACGCCACTAAATATTCAAGACACTCAGATAACTGGAGAAAAAACCCCACAATAAACAAACTGAATATGGACAGAAAGATCAAGAAAAAAGGTCTGCGTACCGACTTCCTGTTAAAAAGAACAAATAACATCCTTTGCTTTTTTAAAAATTCTTTTAAAAACAGCACTGTGGTGTTGCATGATAATGCGTAGAAAGCCTGCATATAAAATCTGACTTCAGCTATGACCTTTTAATAAGCCTTTATACAACTATTAACTTCTCCGCCTAACAAAACAGAGCGAGCCTGGCATCTCTTGGCAAACGTGGTGGTGTCCAAGGTACGTCTCCTTGTGACCGTACTCAGAGCTATCAAACGCAGTTTTCTGTTCTCACCTGCCCACAGTACTGAAAGCGAAGATCGTGTAGCACATCACGGTAGCTTGGTTAGTTTTCGGTACTTTTCTTCACTGAAAACAATGCATTTTCACATATACCTTTACTCTCGTTTCCAAGTACAAGGCTGGCTAATACTAGTTCTACGTACAGCACCTTCCTCTAAGAGCTCAGTGTTACACTGGAGATACATTTGGTTTTGAATATAGACCTCGTCCAATGGATAAGGAGGAGCTGGAATTGTTCAGCAATAATGTTTGCCATTAGTTTAATGAAGGTATAAAAAAATACTATAAATTTGAATGGGTTTCGGAATTCATTAGTTTACACAGGAATAGAAATAATAATCTCTCAGCAACATTTGATCAAATAATCCATCAATCAAAAGAGTCCATTGCTGGAATCAAACACCTTTCTGTCTGTGACAAGAAAAAAAAACAAAACACAGAAAGCAGATTATGATTGAATCCATATTGCTCTGTTTATTATACAGGAACTCTAGTTTACGGTTTCCTCTTATGTTACTGGTTAGTCTCCCCTGGACATTTTCTTACTGGCTATACACTTAAATATATCTGCAGCCCGCAGATATTCCTGTAAATTTCGTTTATTTCACTCTAAGCTCCTGATTCCATTCCAGAAAGAATATTTTTAATGAAAGCTTGCATGTGGGCCTTCTGCTCGTAAACATGAATTTGTGCACGCGGAGACGGGGATTTGTCTGATTTCAAAATATAAAGAGAAAAACAATTTGTACTCTTTTGTATGCAGTTCACCAAAAAGGAGTGTGGGTTTTTTTTCCTGTTAACCACCGGGAGATTTTGTTTTCTATAGCGCAGTCCACCAAATGATGTCATCTCCTGTTCTGTTTAACACCTGGCGTGTTGCAAAATCCCGTGTAGGTCACACCTAACTGGACGGTTTTAACGAGCGACTGTCTGGGTCTGTTTTGGTGCGGTGCAAATGTACAAACTGCAATTCTAGTTACAGTTTGCCTCTTCTAATGAATTTCTGCAGTCAAAAACTGCCTATGCTGTCAGATGATAATGCTGTATATTTTTAGGTGAAACCATTTTTTTCCCCCCTCAGTGAATAGATGCTGCATGAAAATGGAAATCTATCAGTTCCAACCAAAAGCTAGTGACTGTAAAATAGTCTGGGCAACCTTTGGCATGATTTAGGAAAGTTAGGGCCAATTCACTGGCCATAAGGCATCTCTGGCCTTTAGGTTCCCTAGCATTTTTGGCACCCATCACCTCAGGGCGCCGATTCTCACTTTGCCCTAAGTACTTGTCGCAAAAGCCCCATTTCTCCTTCTATTACGCTGCAAGTGGTAAGCACAAAGCCCTTCTCTTCCTTTTTGCCTCCTGTCCATCCTCATCCTCAGGAGCAGAGGGCTTGCACATGGCATTATTGCTAGAACTGTCAGGAACTTTTGTTTCTGCTCTCCTCCTGAAATAGAAGGAAAATACAAATATTTGGCCCCAAGATAATTTATTTATATGGGAACAGAAATTCGTTTTAGCGAATCCATGCCAAGGACTCCCATGAGCCTCTTAGGCACCCCAGGATTACCTCCAAGAGAGCAGGGACTTCATTTCGACTGTAAACACGCTTGCCGTTCACCACAAACATGTCAATAATGGTGACAAATAGCCCCACTATGTCTCGTGCGTCGAGAGCCAGGGGAAGCGTGCGAGAGCTATTTTTAGAGATGAAGCAGGAAGGCTCATTTTACTTCATGAGCAACACAACGATTAAACCCACAAATTTTTAAAAAGTTATACAGAGGTGGGGGCGAGGAAGTGGGGGAGCGTATCAAAAATCTATGGGACTAAAGGGAGAGAAATGGGAGGAATGTTTATGCTGTCATTATCGTACCAGTCTGTGTTTCTTTGGCCAGTAATCATGGGACCCAGATGCTGAGGGTAAGTGATATTTTCCCACAAGCAGTTTCTGGCTCGTTGGCAGCTTTTGCAGGCAGTTGTGTTGTCAGCTGCCCCTGGCTCTGTTCTGTGGCTTCGCTCCTGATGGGCTGCCTGGGCTGCCCTGTGCTGCTGGATGCCATTTCCCCCCGCCAGCCCATGGGCTCTCTGGAGCTCTGCGCCGCACAAATCCCCTGCGAAACGGATAAATGGGCTCTGCTAAGGCAGAGAGGAAATCTGTTTCCTGGCCCTTGTAGACGTTGGGTGAATTACTGCTTCAGGTACTCAGGGAAACTTGGTCCATTTTGCAATTTTTGGCTTCTTTCAGCTCTAATATTGGTCATAAATGCACAGCTAGGGACAAGCCCAGGTGTTACTCCTGGCTTGTGTCATGTCGTGTGTGTCCCTCCCCCACCCCCCCTCCCTTTTTCTGTTTTTTGTTTTCCTATATCTTTTTTCTCTACCACCATATTCTGTGGTCTTTTGCAAACTCTTTCTCTTTAATTGCACCCTATTTATGATATAGTAACAGCACCACACAAGCAGAAGGTAAATCTCAAGTTTGACTCCAGGAGTAAAGAAAGGTGCGTTCTGTCCTCCAGCTGAAATGGCAGGGTTTTTCCCCCAGTTACCTGTAACTCAATCATGCTTTAAAATAATAATTAAAGAAACTATAAAATATTTGTAAGTACTTCTGCATATTCTGTCTTGAACATGTGGATACAACTGTCTTAAAGTGTTTTTAAACATTTTTCCATCTATTAGAGCATATATTGCTAGGCAGCCAATATACAATATTTCTTTTACATATGTATTATTTTCTTGAATGAAATTGGAAGAATTCTATTTATAAAAGAGATCTGTAAGTAAGGCTCTTGGACTTTCTAATAAATCAGAGAATAATATTATTCATGTTTTTGCACTGTTTCCCTTTTTTGCCCAGTGTGGTGTTCTTTATTTGCAGCTGAATTGAAAAAAATACATTTCTTGAGTAGTGATTAACTTCTCCTTTGTGGCTTTCTAACTTCCAGTTTATTAATTCTAGGTTCTTCATTATAATCAGTAAATTGTATATTTGTCAAATAATTAAAATAAAAATGTAGAAAATACTCCTGTAGTTTCACCCGCAAAAACAGATCTTTAGAGGTTATTTTATCACTTGTTAGAGTTGACTGGAATTGTGTTTCATTTTGAGGTTATTTTTGTCCATGGAATGTTTCCCTGGAAATTCATATACTAAAAATGTTTATTAATTAGCTCTTCATATGCTGTTTATTTGGATTTTTTAATAGAAAAAATGACCTCACTAGAAATAAGAAAGCAGAAACTCTCTCAACCAATTTGTGTGAGCTTTCACACTTTGATGTCACCGAATATGTGTAATTCTATCTCTGTCAGGAAATTACCACATGCCAGAGATTCCTCTATGAAATGCTGAAAGTCCATATTCCTAAAAATGTATGAAATTTATTTTTTTTTATTAGGCTCACATCAAAGACCGCTATGGATTTCTCGACCATTAGTAAACTGATTGGTACTATTTTGATTCAGCATTATTTCTGTAAGGGTCTAAAGGAAGAAATTGCTGCTCATGCAAAGAGGTGGCCTTGATTTTAATTTGCAAGTATTTTTTTCTGTTTTAAGTCTAACAATGACAAATTACTAGTAAATTCTCAATCTAGGCAAATTTAGAATATGTTTTTTTCTCCAATTCAATTTTAGCAATTTCCTTTCATGGCACTGTGGTTTATTACAGAATCTAGATCTGATGACCAGTCCTTATTGGGTTTCTGCTGTTTGAAGATTTGTGCCTGTTACCTAGGGACTGCAGGACTGAACCTCTAGATTATGAGCTCTTTGCCCACAGTTTTTAAAAATCTTGCATGAAATGGTGTGAGTCCAGTGGAAACTGTCATTTTAAGTGTTTCCGTCTTTTCTGCATAGGTGATCTTGCGCTACACACGGGGAAAAAAACAACAAAAAAACCCCAACAAAGCCCACCAAACCAACCAAACAAACAAAAAAACCCCCAAAAACCCAAAACAACACTAATGTTAGCTATGTGCTGTGGGCACAGTTGTTGGACATACCCCTGAAGTATTTCTGGAACACCACTTCCGAAACTAAATACCCCTTTTTAAACAGAATACCTGAAGGATAACATTAGCGTGTCATATTGTCCATCCACATGGCTGCTGGCTCCTGTGTTTTCCTCACTAAACTGATGTAATTAAACAAGATTGTCCATTTTCCTCCCTGCAGCGCTTCAGTCCTGAAAAGTTTCTTCAAAGAAACTCTCAGACTGGAACTGGTGCGGTTTGCAGAGTGGAGCTCTCACTGTACTTCAAAGCAGGGAAAATCTTGCAGCTGTCTGGAGCTCGCTTGCCCCAGGAGGTGTCACTGTTGGGACTAGCAGGGTGAGCTCCAGATCTACTGTTTATTTTTTAAGGGCTGCGTTGACCATGTGGTAGGAATTGAACTGTATTACATCTCCTTCCCTGCCCCCAGCCTTTCTGGGGAAAGGTAACCACAGGTAAAATTAGCTGGTGCCTTATAGGGAGGTGTGGGCGAATAAAAAGTATTTTAAAAGACATTACGTGCTGGGTACCGTGAGAAAGACAAGCTAATCCAGGTTGGTTAAAACAGGTTTTTTCCTATTCTTGAAGTGCTTCTAAGTTATAGTGAGTCACAGAGAAATTTTCAGGTTATAACTTTGTTTAATTTCAGTACTCTTTGTGGTGAAGGACAGGTGAATTTATGTGATGTGAGATTTATTGTGTAAATGTTAAGATTTTACTAAATCCTAGTCTCTTAACATATTTTATGTGTACTAAGTCCTTTTCTACTAAAGAAAAAAAAGTATATTTATAGATCACCAAGGACTGAAACTTTTCTAACCATAACTGCAATGCAAATAATCTGTGTGACTTCCTGTGGATTTACTAGAGACTCCAGACTTCTTTTTTTTTTTTTTTTTTTAGCATTAATTTTAGCATTAGGAATTACCTCGATATGTATTCTACACAGCAAAAAATCTTTGTAAGTTAGGTTTTGGTTTTGCAGCAGCCCAAGATAAGTTGCTTCCATGGTTAATTATATTCACCATCAACGTTTTGCACTTTATTTCTAGTATCATTGTCTTCTTTCAGCCTTCAGCTTGGGGATTTGTTTCACCAGATCTGCTCATTTTCCACGAGTTTTGTTGTTAAGAAGTTTCATACTTACACAGCAGTAGGTTAAGATCGAGCAAGTTGCATTTTCTGCCTAGTAGGTGTTTCTTATTTCCGTGGTTTTGGGTTGATAACTAGAATAACAAGAAATAAGGAAAGAAAGTCAATTGAGTTTTAAGTATGTTCAAACTCACACTTCATGTTTTTGTTTAGAGGATACAGCAGAAACTCTATTTTTTTTCCAGCCAGAACTGTTGATATTAGCCCAGCACACACTGACCATTGCCTCACAGTGTTAAACTTTACCCAAATGGGGGATTTTGAAGTTCTTTGTCTTTGTTGTCACTGTGGAAAGCCCAGAGAAGCAGGGTTCCTCTATCATTCAATAAGTTCCTTTTCTTGTGCTCCTGATTTAATTTCTCTGAGCTTTGATGTAGGTTTTACTCTACTCGTGAGAAATGCATGTATAAAATGCCACATGCGTACAAGAATTTCAGATTTAAATGGCTTTAAGCCCCAACTTTAAGGGTAGCTCTGTGCACAAAGGAAAATGATCACCCGTTAATTTTTAGACCTGTAATCTTAAAATGTCTCAAAATGTCACAGAGGCAAATACATCACAGCCAGGATAAATCTTTCTAGTCTTCTTACTTTTTTTTTTTTTAAAAAAGCGAAGTTATGCTGTACGTGATCGCTTCAGAAAGGCACAATTATCCTATGTTTTGCACCATATATTTATCAGTAATCCGTTCCGTGTGCAACTTTAAGATAAAAGCTGGTAGTTGCTCCACCGCTCGCTTTCCCAAGTCTCTTAAAAATAGAACAATTGCAGATGGAGGGGCTGCCCAGTAGAGGCCTCTCTCGATTTGCCTGATGATGAAGGACCCTGACAGCCTGGAATCAGGCGCAGGGAGCGAAAGAACTTGAAAAGATTCTGTGGCGTGGCGGGGAAAAGATCACTTTTTAATGCCCTTTTAAGTTGAAAGATGTTGATTAATGTTGCCCTTTACATTAACGATGTTTCAAGTAAAAGAAAACAAATTTAAAATGGGTAAATTCTATTGAGGCTGCATTAATTAAGGCGGGCCGTTACCATATGCTGTGGCTGGAGTGCGCGCTGGCCTCTCTGTTGTCGTTACCTGTGTAAAACCCACCCCATCCTCTACATGAATGCCCAAGCTGAATAGCCGTGTGAATGGAGGCTTTAGCTTGATTCGCCATACAAGGGGGACTGTGTCACTGTGTTTTCTTTCGAGGAGTCACTAAGTGATTTCTATATCTGTTGTCATGGTGATGGAGCAAAGCAGGGGAAAATGGGGGCAACTCCGGGCTTTCTCTACACCCTCGGCACTAAGAACTAAGATGTTGTTAGCAGGCCTATAAAACATTGGGCTTTATCTGGGCCTTCTTTTTGTCCTCTGATTGTCAATAAAACTCATTTTAAGGGTAACAAGGACATCTAAATGTCATCTGTCACAGTGTTAGAGAGATTAAGTTTGTTTAGGAACTTGTGCTGGACAAAAGGCCACTATTTGTTCGGCAGATACAAAGCGGTGTTGGCCATCAGCAATCTTGATTTAGAAGGAGGCTGCGTGGAGCATCCAGGAGAGATCAGCTCAGTTGCAGGTGATAGTAAGAGGCTCCTTGACACGACAGCATTTAAACCAACACCAAAACAAATATGGTTTTGAGTTAGGAGTGGTTTTGTCGGGGTTTTGTTCTCTTGGTTTGGTTTTTTTTTTGTTACTATCTGCATTGTAGACCGCGCACCACTGGAGTGGCTGCACGGACCTGAGGAAACAGCCCTTGACAGCGGACGGCGTGTTTCAAAACATGACACCCACACCTGATAGTCCTTCAATAGATAAAAACAGAAGAGGGAAAGGAGGGTTTTCATCGAAAATCCAACAATAATAGGTGCTGCATTAACTCAGCATTTACTCAATAATGAGGCTAAATGGAAAGTACAGATTAATGAAGACATTGGTGTTATTAAAATCAAATCCCGTGGTTCATATGCTTTTCTTAATAATGAACATTGTGGGTATTGGAGAGGAAGAACAGGATTTTTTTTTCTATTAATTTGGCACACATCCCAGATCTCATTCAACCAGAACCTATCCTGTGCAAAATGCAACCCATGGCCTTTATGTTCCACAGTCTTTCCATTTAATATTTGTGTTAATCCAGAAAAAAGCCTTTTCTTTTTTCAAATTAAAGAAAAGCAAAGGGTGATTTTTGAGCCTAGATATTAATTAAATAACACGGATCAGCCATGTTTTTTCAGCACAAAGGTTGGTTGAAAAATGTCCCTAGAAGGGAAACGTGATCGTGTTTATTGCGATACAACTACATTTAATTATAACGCTTGTGTTTGGATGGTAGCATGAGGTATAATGCTGACTGAAATCTTTCGTGGTTTGTTGTGTGTTTAGTGAGATCTATAGTAGAATATTCAGGATGTATATCTTGACAGGTGAAAATATTTTAATCTCATTCAGTAAGGTTGCTATAGTTCCAACACCAAACAAGCAGGATTTGAGATGCAGCTGAACAATAGAGTTGGTAAAGCTGAGTGCTCGTTTTGCGGTATGTTCAGTGTGAAATGTTTGTTTGACGTGTGGCAGGAAGCTGCATAACTTACCTGGTGGCGGGCTGTATGCGTTCCGGCAGTATCAGCCTCTTTGGGAAGCATTTCCCATTATGTTGACCCGGCCGTTTTCACTGGAGGTCTGCAGAGTGAGTGGTGGAGGCTTACGGTGTGGCACGGGAGAGAAGAGGTGACCTGTGGGAAGGGAGTCCTTGTCCTCTCAGGTGGACCAGAAGTGAAAAGGAGAATGCTGCTTCTCAGTGAATTAGACCTTTCTCTTAATGAGTTACCCCAGATCAACCCATCAGCTTGGATCTTCATGCGGGTGAGAGTAACTCCAGCTGAAGAGCTCCCAGAGCACGATCTGTTAGGTTCTGTTTTCCCCAGATCACAAAGCTGCATTCACAGTGAAATTAAAATGCAAACACAATGAAGGTGTTTCCCCAGAAGGAAACCTCGTCGGGTACTAGAACATATATCGTCTCATTCCCTCTCTGGGTACATGTCAGTAAAAGTTAAACATGTGCAACCGAGTGTATAGTAAAACTCGCCGTAACACTAACTCGCCTTAGGACCCTGTTTCAAAAAATTGTTTGTCTAATAGCTAAAAAGTTGTGTTGAGGTTGTTGCCATGAAGGATTGAAACCACCCTCTCTATTTGCCAGAGGCCTGGCATCCATCCCTATTGCAGAGGGCAGCTGAAGGGTGCCTGATCGGAGAAGATCACCACTGCTCTCTTGTCGCTTTCTATATCACTATGTCTGGGGAATGCAAAATTGTGGCAGGGAGCCTCTCTACCACCTACAGCTTCCTCCTGTGAAAGAGACTTTCCCATCCAAGCAATTTATATGGTTTTCTGACCTCTCTGTGATCAGGCTTTTGCAAATTACTTATTACCAGGAGGCCAGAACCCAGGCTGTAGTGTTCAGTACTGGAATCAGTTGGAAGGAAAAAACCCGTACTGCAAGGATGTTGTGAGAAAAAAATCAGTGTTTTTTTCTTTTCAGACTTCTTTATGTTTATGACCTGCCTCCCTCCTGTTTTCTATTATTTTAGGTGTGCATTGGTATATTGGTATATTGGTATATCCATTCAGCTACTCTGCACTGAGCTACAAGACCAGTCTTGGTCCAGAAGCCAGGATATCCTGCCTCTCTCCTCTCCTCCTTGCTCTAACTCCTCTTTCTGTGGAGGAGAAGTTGCCTCAGTTTCCTTCTCTCTACAGCAGGAATTCTAGCATTTATGAAATGTCGTAGCGTCTTGTTGGACCATTGTGCCAAGGACATTTTGATAATGTGAAATGCCTTCTTGCTGTGGAGCAAGCTAAGACAGAAGAATGAGTGGGTGGTGTTTAAGACTCAGGTGTCTGGTCGCTACCCACGTGTTTTTAAGTGTAAATTTAGTTTCTACATTTCATTCCTCACCTTCTGCAGTGACAAATGCGTGCAAGCTGTCACCTTGGTGTCACTGGGGCAGCTAAGTGCTACTCGGTGTGAGAAAGGGCTGCAGAATTAGGCCTCAGTTAGGAAATGATTGAGGGCCGTCAAAAGCCTGACCCTTTCTCCGGCTTCAAAGAAGATGTTGCTCAGTATTATTAGACTGTTCGAACTGGGACACTCGTAATAGAGCCAGGAACAGAAAGTGCTCCAGCTTCAATAGGCGTTTTGCATCGGAAAGGTGTGCAGGAGCCAGCCAGCAGCCTTTGAGCTTCCCACGTGCTGTTGGGAATAAGTGGGCAAAGGTGCCCGTGAGGCTTCAGGGGCTTCGGGTGCGTGGAACTGCTTCATCAAGGCCTGGATGCAGATACCCTTCCTGCACTGAGAAGAACCTTGTGTTGTGTGATGTACTTCTTTTTTATGTGAAGCAAAGCCCAGAAGAGTCAGTCCTGTCAGTTTGTGGGTGCCTTCAGCATTCATTGAAGTGAGGAAGAGCAGAAGGCATTTACCTCCAGCTGGCAAGCGTAGACCTTCAGAGATAAGTAGAGAAATTACCCAGTTGTACATCAGGGACTCGGAAGTTATGGAAACATTTTGCATGTTATTAGAGCAACCGCTTGGAAATGAAGAGGGAAATAATAAATTTACTTCTTCATATTCTTATCTGCCACAGGTACTAGATATGGTTATATTTGGTAAGATTATTTCTTTGGTAATACTTGTTTCAATGTTATTTCTCCATTTGGTTGAAATAATAAAAAAGCAATGAATTCACCAGCTACACTGGAAGAAGAAAAGTGCTGCCATCTCTTCTGTTGGAATAGCGGGGAGTCAGAAAATATTTTATTTGTGTTATTATTATGACTAGTGGTTGTAGGGGAGACGTGACTGTTGGAACTCCCTTAGTCATGAGTTTAATGTTACATTTACAGAACCAGCCCCATTAAAGAAGTTAGTGCTGTTTAAAGTTAATTCTTACAAATAATAAGAAAAAAATTAGCAAGACAGCAAAAATGAGTTTTATTATATTTTTATAACTGTTCAGTTACTGTGAATTGCTAAGATTTGTAAAGATCTTTGAAGATGAAAAGCTCTGTGTAATATTATTATGCTAGCTTGGAGAAAGTAAAAGGAAAAAACCCGGTTCATCCTGTTATAATCCTTTTAGAAATTTTAACAAATCCAACAGCTTTCAGGGAGTGGAAATCTTTCAGAAAGTGCCACCACCACTACTGCTGTTGCTCCAGGCTATATTATCCTATACCACAGTGTGCACAGAAGCAAAGCTTAACTAAGGTCATTCTAATGACTGTTGAACAGTTACATGGACCTGATTTGACTTTCTGTCCTGTATGAAAGGCAACCTCTTCGTGCTGCAGCACCCAGCAGAAACCCCTAAGTCATCTTACCAACCTCATCTGCATTTTTCATCTTCTGAAAGAGCTGCAAGTAATGCTCAGTCGGTGAACTCAGTGCATGTGTGTGCTTTTTCCATCTCCAGTATAGGGGCTGAACAATACTGAAAGGAACTGAAAATGTATTTTATTCTGCTATCTCCATTTCTGACTCTGGTTTCATCCTCTCATTTTTGTTACCAGACTTGAGTTCTCAGGTGCAAAAGGATAATGTTTTGCCAAATTCTTTTGATACCAGTTCTCTCCTCCATTCACAAGAGTGTCTCAAGGCTTCAGTGATATTCCAAGAAGCCGTTTCCTTGTTGTTGATAGAAAAGGCAGGCTGAAATCCTGATCGTCTCATTAATTCCCATCAGAGGAGCCTTGAGCCCATTGCACTCTTAGTGCAGCAACCCCACTACCTGGACCTCTTTCCAGCTCCATGTCCTTCCTCCAACAGGTGCTGCGGAAGAGGGTATGAAAACATTTTAGTAGCTAAACACAGTCCACTGCCACGGGGACCAGCTCTGCGTGTCTGTAACTAGTTAACTTCCTTTACAAAATACTGCTTCTCATTGTCTCTGTCCACTGTGGATATTCTTAACTTTGCAGAAAGTGTAATTGTGGCAAATTCTTGCTCTCAGAGAAACAGTGTTGGCAAGTTCCAAAGGAGCTGGAAATGAGAATTTCCATTCTGCAAGAAATTAAATACAAAAATGATAATAAAAAATCCTCAAGAATTCCCAGTTCCCATTTTTTGGTGGAAAATGTTAATTCATGATCACTGAAACACTTTACTTTGATTGATAGCATTTGATTTCTTTTAACTTTTATCTAATATATGATGGAATGACAGAATTTGAATCAACACATCGAAGTTTAAATGAAATATTTTACTCTCTTTAAAAAATGTTAGATTTATAACATCCGTAGATACCGTCATAGATAATTTATTTATAATGCTTCCATTTTTATGACATTGTACTATAGAACAGAAAACTGGAAACATTGTATTCATCTCTTTACCGTGGTTTAATTATGAAACTGAATAAGTTTCTTTTCATCCTTGTTGTGTTTGCCATCTTTTCATTTCAGTGAATCACGTCTTCTTACGTGAAGCTCCTGACCTTTCCCAACTATTCATTTTTCATACTTGGATCATGTCCTTTTTATGTGTCTCCTTTCTCATGTAAATAACCCCGTGCTTTCAACTTCTCTTCAGGTAAGGGGATTGGGTTGGGTTTTTTTTTAGGTTCTTGGCTATTCTTAATTTCTTTTTTATCAGTTCCCCATTTATCTCTGCATTATCCCTTTTGGTAGAAAGTGATCAGAAATAATGCTATATTTTTAAATGGCTTTATCATTTTTATTTTTGACATCATATTTTTGCATCATATTTGTTGTTTTTCATCACAGTTCAATACTACTGTTATTAATGTTTGGGTCTTCCTGAATGGATATCAAGTGAAAATATTTTACGGTTCACTAGAAGGAAAAAAAAAAAGTTGAAGCACTGAAAAATCCAATGGTACCTCTTCACCCATCTATCTTAGATCACTCCAAGCGTGAACCATAGCCATCCTTGGAGGTATTTAGCAGCTCCTGGTTTTGTTCTAAAATCCTAAGCTCTTCCCATTTTTTTTGACAGGTCTGCAAACCTTGTCACAAACCTATGCCAAGGTTTGCATAACGAAACCAGTTGCCCTTTTTATTGCTTTTGATTCTACAGCAAGAGTGGCACACAGCTGTAATTTTACTCAAGTTCCCCGCTCCATTTTGCTTAAATTGCTCTGCATTTCTGTACTAGCCTTTTGCAGTTCACCTGTCTGCGTGTTCTTCGGGGTATACTGAATATTGCCAGGCTGCTAAGATGCTTAAGGGATTCTTATCCAAATGTGCCTGTCTTCCACGGTCTCGTAGGAAACTGCAGAAAGACTAAAAGCAGAGTGTTTAAAGGCACCTATATGTGAGACTTAGACTAGTATTGCTTAGCTTTAGACATCCAGCTCTATTAGGAGGCAGATCTTGCCAAGCTTCCTATATCCTCCATCAAGAGAAACACTTTAAGATTTTAAGTGCACTGAAACACTAAGCTGTATCAAATGCATGAACCTTTTAGGTCTCTGGCATCCCCAGTCTTCCAGCTTCTGCAGAGGGAATGTGATCCAGGTTAGAAACAACCTGCCTTCTCCAGGGAGAAGAAAGGCTATGCACAATCCACTGCTCTATCCCTTCAGTCCCTACAAGTCCTTGGAAAGGCCTTTGAGATGTTTGTAGAGTTCCTTGTGATTTGTAGAGCAGGACCATCAGTATCTGACTGTGGTCCAATACATCAGCCATTAAAATTAACCTTCATTCTACCTCATTCTTAGAGTAGCCCCGAATGAATGGAATAAGAGATTTTTCCTTATTGTCTGCAATCTGGTACATTGGATCTTTGAGGACCTATTAAACAGCTGATGTTTCAGTGCTGCTGAGTGACCCGCCCTTTGGTAATGAGGGGATTTCTGAACTTCGTAATTACTACGCCTTTTTAACCCTTAGTGCTTGAGCCCACGGATTGCATTTAATGACGTCAGTTTGCAGAGAGACAATATTACAAGTTCCTTTGAGTAAATCTCAGTGTACACAGGTGTGGCCAATCTTCAATTCTCATTCTTGGTTCATTTCATTAAGAATCAATTTCACCGGTCTTTATCACATTTGTACCACTAATATTGCATGATGTTTTGGCTTCCTTGTCTGTATTGATATAAAATGGAGTCACAAGGTCAAGGCAGACATCGCAAGACAGAGCTGTTATTTCCAAGTATCAAGCGCGAGGAGCTTGATTTGTGGATGCTTTGATTATTTTGGTTCTTGGAGCCCTTTCCTAGTGTCTATTTGTATCCAAGTTACTCAATGTGGCAATTTTTTACTTCTCACCTTCCAACTGCTACTTTAGTCACCCTGATTCTTTCCTAAATATTCTATGGCTTTTTTGTGTGATCCATTTTCTTTAAATAATGAATGCAAAGGACCTGATCCTACACTTCCCTTCTCCCACGGCAACTCAGTGACTTGCTTGAGATGAAACACAATGTCAGTCCAGTGTATAAAATGTCTACTCTTCACTATTAAGGCCTCAGAGCTGTCCAAAGAATTACGTGGCAGCACATACCCCTGACTTCTAATTTTGACTCAACAAATGTTGAGCAAGAAAGATTTGAGAGAGCTAAATTATCTCGTTAAATTAACTGGAACATTTTAATTTTTACTAGAATTGGGTGAGCTTGAGTAAATATGACGAATTGGAAGCTCACTTCATTTAGCAGACATCAAACACACACAGAACGTTGCCCAATTTAATTTAGCCCTGCCAAGCTGGGAGAAAGCTTGTATAATGTCAGTGAACAAGAAAAGGGGTAAAATTTACTCTTGGTTGAAGATGCATGCATAAATTCCCTTGACATAAACTGGTGGTGTATATGTGTTTATGTATATACAGCATAAAGTTTCCCTTGGGGAAAGTCCTCCAAACACCTGCCACGAGAGAGACCTTGTGCTACTATGAGTTATTCCCAATGAAGTCGATAATGCCTTTCCCTGTTGTTCTAAATGGAATATGCAAACTCCTGTCTTGCACCCCAAGGTTTATCTCCCTTTCCTCTGCTGTCTCTTATCAAACACATACCAGAACAGTAACTTGTTCAGTCATGCTCAGTAGAGTGGCTGGGGGTTTTTTGGATTTTTTTTTTTTTTTTGGCTTTATACCCTGAGCTTAATGGGCACATTTTGTGAAGAGTGAGCCAACCAGGTAAATAGCTGCTACTATGGAGCTTAAGAGCTACAGCTCTCAAATTAGGAGGTGCTTTTTGTCAAATAGGCCTCTGTAGCTCTAATATTAGTAACAAAACAAGGGCTTTTCAGACAAGGAAAAAATCTTTAGTCTGACTCCGTATCACACTTAACTCTGTTGCCTTGTCAAATATGTCAATGTTCATATTATACAGCAGCATTCACCTGTGGATGCAAAAGTGCTTTACAAATATTACCTCTTGAATAGTTTTAACTTCTGCTTAACAATCAGATTTGTGAGATGCTACTCAAAAAGAAGCAATGAACTATTAAAAAGTTACTATAAATAAATTATAGTGATTTATTTGCTTTCCTGTTGCTCTTCAGAAAGCTGTTGGTTTGAGCTCCAGAACAATGCGACCAAAGTATGCTTCAAACAGCACTTTTTCTCCTTTTGTTTTAACACCATGTCCGCACATATCTACATGCTTCTTTCATTCCAGTATCAACTTCCTTGCTACTGTAATTGGTAAGCATCTTCTGGCAGAGCACCAGGAATGAGGTACACAGGAGGCAGAATACAGCCCTGTGTAGAGACATTATGGTCTCAAATGCGTACAACCGGCAAACACAGTCTTCCTTTTTCTCCAACTTGTTTATGAAATTTTATTACTTTTTCTCATGCTTCAGAAACATTAGCTAGAAACATTACTGAAGGAGTTCCTTGCCTTCAGGCTATGCAACTTCTGCCAGTGTTTTAAGGCATTTTTATTGAATTTTTAAGCAAATTTGCTTTGAGCACACTCTTTCATTTTGTGTTGTCTGAGGACAAGGCTGCAAGACTGTTCGCAGAAGGCAGATGTCACAGACACATGTGACATTTTAAACTGCTCTGTGAAACAGTGCGCCGGGACAGCTTGTACTGTTAACTGTCTGGACACAAAATAATAGCGAGTTACTTATCTGCTCACTGATTAACAAACTGGATGTTAGTCATTCCTTATCTTAATTTATCAGCTAGTTTATTAGTTAAAAATTATTAGGTTTTATGAGTATGCCGTTCACTCAGTATGTGTGTTAGCAATGCTATTTCTGTGTTAAAAGAAGAATGCATTGAGGCAAAGATAAATGAAGGGAAGCTGCAGGCAAGCTGTCTTTGGCGCTGTGGTTCTCGTGTTCCTGATTATTGTGTTCTAGGTCTTGAGTATCAGAGCTGGTACATGCTCACAACACTGCTTTGAGTTTTCTGAGAACTGCAGATTATTTTTCCCTTTGAAAATCAGGCTTTCGGAGCCCAAAGCTAGGTTCCCAAACTGAAACATTTAAAAGCAGAAACCTTTGTTTTGATCAGAAATGCACACAGGCAGTGATGGAGTGGAAAGGAATTTAGACTGCGTATCAAGGGATGGTTGAGGAATGTGATGTTTTTGCTGTGGACCACATTTATTCTTGTTGATAATTTGGTGAGGGTGTTCTTGCATGCTGAGGAAAGCACAGGGACTGCTCATCCTTGGAACCCAAGACAGCTTTGGGCTGGTTTATTTTCTGGTCTGGATTAGGATAACAAAATAATTCTACAGACAGCTGGCTCGGGTGAGAAAGCTCCCATTCAGGTACATAAGCCTAAAATAATTAGATGTGTTCCTAGGGCATAGCTAAATATTGGCCTTCTATTTTTTGAAAACAGATGAACTTACTAGACCCACTCTAATACTCCAATGTTATGTCTTGCCTGATAAGCTGCCACAGAAGCACTAAAACTGTCGCACACAAAGGCACCACGGGACTCCCACCATCAACAGGAGCTCTCTGCCTGCCTCTGGTGCTAGCTGTCAGAGCCGCTTAATCTGAAATCAAGGTAAAGAATCAGCAGCACTAAATACTACAGGACAAAGGCATAAACTAGCTTTGTAACCCTGGGCAACCCGGATGTTTGCTGACTGGCAGTGTGAATGACAGCCCAGTTGTCAGTCTAAAATATCATCCTCTAATCATTCCAGATGTCACCCGACAAGGTGATGGCTACTAAAAAAGGGAATAATTTGGGAAAAGTCATAAAGCCCATTATCTCCTGCTGCAACCATTTCTCTTCGCCATTTCTGAAGTCTTTGAAAAATAGATCCAGAATCTCGTATGTAACACGCGACTGGTTTTTTAAGAGAGTGGCTAGTTAGAACTGCACCAGGTACCCCATTACATTCTGAGGGAAACCTGCTCCCAAGCTATGCCACTCCTTCATACCTGGGCAGGTGACTCCAATCCAACGAAATATTTTACCTGTTCCAAAATACAACAGGGAGCAAAAGGCTGCTGTAGCAGTTGCTGACACACACAGACTAGCAAATCCGAGAGGATGGAGGTGTTCGCAATGGCAGCAGGGTGCAGTTTCTGGCTAGAATTCTTATTAATATTTTTTCTCCTTAATAGAGAAAGAAGCATCTGAAGACATTATTGAGGCATTTCCATTCTTGCTTAATTTATTCAATTGCATTTTAATTTCAATATGAAGAGATGACTATATTCTGAACTTCAGACTGAATAAAGGGCTGCGCATAAATGGAAAATAACAAATAAAAAGAGAAAATGTCTTTTGAGAAGGACAACAAAATATAGCGGAGGAGGTGGAGGAGGGAAAGACAGGAACAGTAGAAAATTATGTCTGGATCTTGAGCTTTATTGTGTTTGCATGGCAAGTTTTGGTAGTGAGGGGCTACAGAGGAGGCTTCCGTGAGAAGCTGCTAGAAACTTCTATGTCTGAAAGAGCCGATGCCAGCCAGGTCCAAAATGGACCCGCTGCTGGCCAAGGTCGAGACCATCGAGGTGGTGGTAGAGCCTCTCCGATAACATATTTAAGAACAAGGGAGAAAAAACTCTGCAACTGCATCCAGAGAGGTGAGTGAGAATCTGTGAGAGAAACAACTCTGCAGACACTGAGGTTATTGGGGGGGGGGGGGGGGGGGGGGGGGGGGCGGGCGGGGAGGAGCTTCGGGCACCAGAGCAGAGATTCCCCTGCAGCCCATGATGCAGACCATGTTGAAGACCATGGTGAGGGAGGCTATGGAGGTGCAGCTCTTGGAGGTTAATGGTGGAGCAGATATCCACCTGCAACCTGTGGAGGACCACATGCTGGACCAGGTGGATGCCCAAAGGAGTCTGTGACCCTGTGTGAAGGCAGCAGACTCCTGACAGTACCTGTGGATCCATGGAAAGAGGAGTCCATGGCGAAGCATGTTTTCTGGCAGGACTTGTGACCCATGTTCCTGAAGGACTTGCACCCCATGGAAAGGACCCACACTGAAGCAGTTCATGAAGATCTGCAGCCCATGGGAAAGACTCACATTGGAGAAGTTTGTGGAGGACTGTCTCCTGTGGGAGATTCCTTCCCTGAGGAGGAAGGAGTGGCAGAGACAATGTGTGATGAACTGACCACAGTCCCAATTCCCCATGCCCCTGCATCACTGAGGGAGGGGAGGTAGAGAAAATTGTGAGTAAAGTTAAGCCTCGGAAGAAGAAGGGAGCGGAGGAAGGCATTTTTTAAGATTTGGGTTTATTTCTCATTATCCTACTCTGATTTGATTGGTAATAAATTTCCCAAAGTCGAGTCTGTTTTGCCCATCACGGTAATTGATACCTCTCTGTCCTTATCTTGACCCACGAGCCTTTCATTATGTTTTCTCTCCCTTGTCTGGTGGAGCAGATTTGGTGGGCACCTGGTGTCCAGCCAAAGCCCCCACAATTTTGCAAACATAGCCTGAAACGCTGAAGTCAGGATATAGTTTGCCATCTAGATAAAACTAAAACAAACCCATTTAGACTGCTTTAATAACATAAACTAAAACTGGAAAACATTCATTGATCATTGTATTAATTCCTTCCAAGATCTAGTGGAGGAGATTCCAGATTGTGAGCCAGAAAATTCTGTATCTCATTCATATAAAGTATTTCAAAGAAATACAATAAAAGATTGCTGCAAAGCTTTGGCAAAGAGGACAAAAGTATGCTTAGAGCAACTGTTAAAAATCTATTTCCTGTAGGCTGCATTGGGCCTGACTCTCATTTTCACTCATGCTGGCTAATAACTGAGTCTGATTAATTACAGTGGAATAATTTCATAGAATCACAGAATCATTTTGGTTGGAAGAGACCTTTAAGATCATCAAATCCAGCCATTTACCCAGCACCGCCAAGGCACCACTAAATCATGGCCCTCAGCACCACATCTACATGCTCTTTAAATACTTGCAGGGATGGTGACTCCACCGCTTCCTTGGGCAAATTATGTAATTATGTGATTTATGTAATAAGGAGTGAAATTGGAATGAATTCAGGCAGAAGTTTGTGCTCATTTGTCTTAATGAATAATTTCAGATTGCTTGCTCTACCTGAGCAATTCTAACACGATCATTATGGTGAGGTGGAGGCATGGAAGAATCCCACCTAAGGTAGATTTTCTTATTGGCAGTTAGATTTCTATTAGTATATCACGAAAACACAGTTTCTTCTTAACTAGTCAGTTCTCCTTGCCAAATCTTTTCATTTTATCACATGATAGTTCCCAAGTTTTTTCTTGCCCAAAGAGCAGCTCGAATCTACCAACAAAAGCTTGAATTTCCAAGCAGTTTGATGTAAAAAGCTATAGTAAAAAAATCACGTTGAAGAGTCTTCCCATGTCAGGTTAGATAATATTCCTATCTGCTTCTAATAATATTTTTGTTGTTGAATTGTATCATGCCTTACTTCAGCTATGGAAAGTTTGGAAACACAAACCCTTGGTGGGAGCGTGTGAAGTGCTAGAAGGTTGATATGCCTCCCGCAGAGTGTGAGATAGAGGCCACAAATGCTCTTGGTCATGGAGCAGCCCAGAACAACTACACAAAAAGTACTTATTTCAGATTCTGTAGAAACTAATCTTAACACTCCCTTAAAAGTTCAATATAAAAAGTTTAAATAAATCTATTTAAAAATGCTATTTTTTATCTTTCGTCTAGGAATGTCAAGCCCTTAACTGTCATTGAATTCCTTGTTTCTGTGTTTTAGTGCCATGTTTTGAGTTGCTCGTTCGACATATCACTCAGTTTTCTATGGAAATTGCATCTGCCTATGCTTCTGCAAGATCAATAACTTGGTCTTCTGGATATACATAAGTAATATTATTATTAAATATTATTATATTAATATTAAAAGTCATCACTAAAATTATTACGATTTGAACTGCATCATTATAATTAGTTATGCTTTGGCATTATGCAAATAAACCTGAGTGGCCTTCAGTGACTGAACAATTGCACTGGGGCTTTGTAATTCCTTATGCGGAGTTAAGAACGTCGCTCCCGTGGTTTGGTCCTTCAGCCAGCACAGTGCAATGACTGGTCTTCTAGAGAATTTCCTTGTGCCCTGTATTCTCATCCATAATCCTCTCTGTTTTGTCGCATGCTATCCTTTCACAGTAGTGGCAGGTTAGTGAGCATAAAGAAAAGGCCTTGAAAGAGCTACCAAATCCTGGCTTACAGCAACCGCCACTGAAGGAAGTCCCAAGCATGCTGCCAGCCGGTGGCTGGAGAGGTACAACCAAGCAGAGGGATCTCTAAGTACAAGACTGGTTCCTCTGCTCTTCCCCACGCTTATGCCACTGGCCACTGCTGGAGGCAGGACTCTGCTTTACAGACCTTTGGTCTCATCCAGCCTGGTTGTTCTTCTGCTAAAACTTTTATGTGGTGCTTTGATTTTCCCTCTGTTTTCTGTAGACAGATTTCTAAAAGATAAAAGGCTCAGAAGAAAGTTCCCTGTTTCTTTTCATGCTTCTGTACTTCTCAGTTTACAGTCTGTTCACTGCCTAGAAGGAGATAAAAAATGAAGAGGAGGAGAATGAATACTATGGCATCCCTGCCTTCCTGAAGCTGGTAATCCAGACAGTCACAGTCTCAGCCTCTTATATCTCAGTTTTCCCCAGTTTTAGGCACATTTCATGCACCCTCAGCTCTCAGATGCCAGAGCTGATAGAGAGCTATGGAAAATGAGCTGGTAACTAGCAATCTCTCATAATTTTTTTCAGTATCTTAAAAATTTTGTGTGAGTTTCCCATAAAAGACAGTTTCTTTAGAGCAAGTCAGAAGGAAAACATTTTGCAGGGTCATTAGAATAAACTCCGTTAAAAATCTGCTTGAGGGAACTCCTTTCTGATCCTGAAAATGAAGCAGTAATGAAGCAGTGTAATGGAGCAGTCTTTTCTTAAGTTGCATTTATACTGGGAATTCTCAGAAATCCCAGCCAAGAATTATTGCAGCATTGTACAAGGCTGAAATTCCCTGTAGCTCTATGCTTAGCATTTGCTAAGGCCCTATGGCAGCATATTGCTTTTCTAGTCACATATTTATTCTGTGTAAATGAAAGTAATGCAAAATTTACTATTTATCTGAATGAAAGTAACTTATCTTTGGGCATCCTGGGCAAGCTTAAGAACCAATTTATTTATTATTGAGGAGAAATCTGGCAAAATACTTGTGTTTATCCTTAACTTTCTTCATTTTAATTTACTTGTTTCAGCACCGTGCTCTCCTGTGAAGTTTAGATAGGAACATGCTTGAATGTTTTGCTAATGTAAGTTCAAAGATTGGATCCACTGCTATAATGTACACGTTCTTTTTAAAAATGTGAGGTTTTCATTGTTTTCCTTTTTTGGCAGAGAAGTCCAGCCCTACAATCCACATTTTAAGACTGATTGAACGCTTTACCTATTTGGTAGATCCCCTTGAATATGTATTGTATTTAAAGGTTAAAGTATGCCTTGCTGAAAAAGTGTTTGCCTTTAGCTGTTTTGCTATTTTATCAATTGCTTCACGTGTGAAAAGTTTATTTGATTGAGGTTTGTTCATTTCTTACTGCTGTACTTTTCTGTTGTTTGCACCGTATGCCACTTCGGTATTATTCATTACAGTCAGGTTTGAGTTTTGGCTCCTCTTTGCAGTATTTTACAGAGAGAGAGATTTTACACACTAAAATACTTTCTGTAGAACACAGCTGGGGCGGGGGGGGGGGGGGGGGAAATGAAGCAACTCAACCTCTACTTTGTGTCTCCTTGAAACATATTCTCTTTAAAAAGGGTTTATGTAATTCTACATAATTCTTTTGGCAGGAATGTTTATTGCCCAGCTGGGTGAAATTATTAATGTACTTCTCAAGCTGCATTTTCAAAGATCGGTAATATATATATATAAACCTCTTTGAGGGTCCTTGATATGTACTATTTTTATTGGAGACCCTTGTTCCACTTCAGTGAAAGGATGACACAAGATGTTTACTTAAAAAAGAGTCTTTGACATCCTCCTGAGAATGTTTTGATAGAATGGCATACATTTGGTTACAATTAGAAAGCCAAACCATTTGCCATTGTTATCTCACTGTGTTTGTCTAGAGCCTGTGAGGAGCTTTCAGAAAATATCCGTCTCCGTGTTTCAGTTAGCTGATTGCGTGTTCAGTAGGGTTATTCTATTTTATAAAACTTTTATCAGAGAGATTTTACTCTACGGCACATGGTAGAGTGCAAAAGGGAAATATTGGCACGGCTAAGCATAAAGAGATATTGTAGTTGTATCAAGGCTAGTATTCCAGTATATGGGAAAAAATGTCAATGTCTTTCTGCTACTTCTGGGTGCAAGATGTTATACGCGAGGGCTGAAAGTAATGTCTGCTGGTGAGAAAGTATTCACCAGTATCAAGTGCAGATGAAAGCTTTTGGAGCCAACTGAAAGATGAGTTAATCATATTTTAGCTTAATATTTAAACTTGTACTCTGGTATAATAAATGATGAGTGACTTAATTTTATTCAAACTTTATTAGCAGTGTGATTAAAGGACTCGAATCCTTATCTGAAACCTTTGCCGTGTTGCAATTTGCTTATTTGCCATTTTATGTGTGATCTAGAAATTCACTTTTCCTCTTGTATGTTAGCTGAATTACGTTTTTCTGTTGAATATTTTAGTTTCTAAATAGAGATTGAAGATTCTCAACCTAGATCATTATCTGTCTTTTTAGGTAGTAGGCATATTTTGTTAAATACATCCCATATTGCCTACAATTGTTTGGTGGTTACATGATTAAGCTGGCTGTAATGTGAATAAGTGTCTATGTCACATAAATTCCCCGTGCAATTATCACCCTTTGGAACTGCTGCAGTGCCAGGTTTAGGCCTGATGGCAAGAACTGGTGCTCCTGTGCCTCCTTTAATCATCTTTTTTTGTTTACACTCTTATTGGAGAAACCACTGATCACAACTCCTGTAATGGTAGGTACACACTGGCAGCAGGGAAATGCAGAGCTTGTAGTGCTCTTCCACCTGATAACCCTGTGTCCTTGAAGTCTCCTGCATCCCTTCCTTGTCAGACTGGTAAAGTCATGCTGGTTTTAGGAAGTCTTGGTGGGAGTGGTCAATACTGAATTGAATAACTCCGTTTTGAATTATATCTTTAACCAGCCCTTGAAAACCTATCAGATGGGTGCACAGGTAGAAAAGGATAAGAAAGAAATTTCTCCTCCAATGCACAGCTGGAGAAGAGACGGTACTTGACACACTTTCCGTGGTTACTGCCTCTGCTCCCTCAGCAGGGTGGGAAAGGACAGACTTGCACAGAGTTGTCCTCTGTTGCTGTCTTGGCGCATGCTGCCCTCCAAGCAGCACTGCAAGAGGAGGTCATTGTCATGGGTCTCTGCACCGTTGGCGCACAACTTGCACTTTGGCCAACCACGCACCAACACTTCTGTGCAACCAAATCACACAGAAATCAAGAGTTTGGGCCCCCCAGTACGTGTCAGCAGCAAATTCACTCTTTTTCATTTCCTCGTCATCAGGGCTATGTCAGTTCATGTTCTCTAGAGCAGTTTGAATTCAATTTAGCCAGCGATTAAGTTACTTTGAGTGAATTGGATGCTGGTAGGAATGCTTGTTCAAAGGGTTAACTTAACCTTCCCCAAGGTTGTAATGGACGCTGGAAGATCAAAAGCTCCTCCAGACTCTCGGGGGAAAAAAAGTAAAAAAAAAACAAGAATTGCTTGCTTTTACAGATTTCAGTCAATGTCTTCACTCTGGAAAGAAAGTCTGTGTTTTACATACTTAATCCCAACGTACAAACAATTCATTTGTCTCTAATCGTGAACATAATTTGTCTGGTGTTTTAGTTCTTTGGATTTATGCAGTAGCCATGTTTGTCAAAGTATTTGGCCCCAATGACATCATCTTTGTTGAAATGCTGGACAGCATGATGAGTCCCAGATGTTAACACACACCAAAAGCTGAGAAAGAGTAGAATATAAAGATCAACAGTAACAGCTAGGGAGGTAATAAAAAGGGATTCTGTTTTCTTCTAGTATTCAAAGATAATTATTTGTATTTGTTTGGGTTTTGTTTTGCATAAATGATCAATCAGGGGCTGTGCTGAATACTCAGCATGTGCAATATAAGAGAAGACTGAGATGTGAATTTGGATGAAGGCTGAATAAAGCATGATTTGACTTCATGATTGCACTATTTCCTTTGTGGTTTTTTTTTCCTGTCTTTGACACTTTGCATGCGTAGATTACAATATATGCAGAATATTTGTACCGAGAAACAAATGTGCTTCTTTCTGAACTGCCAGGATCTAACATGTCAATTGGATAATGGTCATGCATGGTTCTGTCAGCACATCGTGTTTTCTAATGTACTGTAACATGACATGCCCACGTAACCAAGAGTAGCACCATTTCGTAATGACATGTCAAGTCTGTGAAATGTTAAAAGAATGTGACTTGCTGAGATTCAGGATTGAAAAGGTTTGGATGTTTGGGGTTTTTTTAATTTTAAGATAAAATCACTCTCTGTGCAGTTTCCAAATTCGAAAAGTAGTTTTCATAAAATATGGTTTAGGTGCTCTAATGTTAAAAATCATAAAGGTACCCAGGCATGGCTTCATATTACTGCATATCTACCCTAGTGTTACAAGTTGCCTACATATGGTAAAGAAAACATTAACAAATAATATATCCATCCATCTAGAGCATCCTCAGCACTACATAAGGCTGACCTGACTAATATGGAAAATCAGACAGAAGTACTCCCTTACATTCATATCAACAACAAATTCTTTCTTTAGATCATTTTGTTGCCTAGATAGTGTTCACTGTCATGAAGAATTCCCATACCCGCAGTTAAAAAAATGAACTGGAAAATGCGTAGCTTGTTGTCAAATTTGTTTCCTTAGTTGTCACGAGTGAGGGCAGGGCCGGCCACTAGACAAATGACAGTTATGCTCTATTAACCCCTCTCCCTTCCCAAAGGGGAAGAGAGTAAGGGAGACTGATGGGTTAAAAAAGAAAACTAAAATTGCTTTAATGAAAATAATAACAATAAAATTAAAAATATACTAATCTGCACAAAACTAATATCAAATCCAATCCCCCAGATGGCAATCATGATGCCATCACTACTGATGCTGTGGGCAGATGCTGGGGAAGTCCCAGATTGGACTCAGCAGCAGATGGGAACTAGATTCAGGAGCTGGATTCTGGAATTGGATTCAGGAATGCATGAATTGAAATTGAAGGCAGAACGGACAGAGTCCTTCTCGAATGCTGGCCATTGATGAAGAGAACTTGACCCGTGTGATCCCTCAGCTTTATATCCTGTCCTGTCCGCTCCTCCCCGCAGGTGCAGCCTCTCACTTCCTGCACCTCCACCGTGGTACACAGGATTTAGCAGTAACCTCGGTTTGCACAGGAACAAGTACAAGCAAGAGCCTTTCTGCATCCCAACCCCTGGCAGAGACTGTAAACACCAAGCGCTGTCACTTGTAGAAACAGACAATGTCTGCAAAAATATGCCGTTAACTTCAGAAAGTGCAGTTAGTTAGAAGAGACTGAGCTGAAAAGTGAAATCACTGAACAGAATTAGTTATGTTCTAACTCAAACCAGGACATAAATTTACTGCAGTAGTTCTCCAGGCTTTATAGGCACGACATATTATATTAAAGCTACGGGGAGAAAAAGGAAATTTAGATTTTTCGTATTGGAGTACTGTGTTCTGTAAAGGTGAATAATCAGCTGGATATGTAACACGTCACTGTCTTCTATTAAAAGTCTCCACATCAGATAAAAAAATAGAAAAATGCATGAAAATATAACCTTGTTTCAGTTCTTCTTAGTAGATTATTCTTCATATGTTTACTTAGAGTGAAAGTTTTGAAAGTACTTGGCATTAGTCTTAAGGCATGTTTTCCAAAACCTGGATGTAGAGGAAGTAGCAGTGAGGTCTCTAGTGTTGGTTGGTGCAATTTTCCCCGTGCTGCTTTGTTTCGAACTGGTCAGATGACATTGACATTGCTGAGTACGTGGGATTTCTTTTGAAATTATTTGCATTTCTCTTACCTTTTCTTCCAGGCTGCATGTTAAGTTGGGAATGAACATCAAAAAACAGATCAACTTGTATTGTTCTTTCTGATTGTAGGACTGCACTCAGTTTACGTTCTGATGAAGAATTCCGGTTTTTGTCAAGGGCTCCTAAAGTCGTTAAAACTTACATTAAGTCTTTCAGATACCCTTACTAAAACCAACATGTCTACAGGATTTTGCTAGATCTCATTTTCAAAAGCACTTATGTTATTTAGGGTTCTAATTCACAGTTCTGAAAGCAGCTTGGATGCTTAGTATATTAGATCTCACTGACCTTCAAAGGGACATCTAAGCATTTATGGTCAGATACTGAATGTAAGATGAGCCTAGCAGGATTTTTTTATAGCGTTTCATCACCTCAATCCCTTTGAAATCACTTTAAACATTTTCCTTCAATTTAAAAAATGGGGCATGGATTTCCAAATCATATGTGTAGTTATGAAAATATTACCTGTAATTTATTTAAACCTTGTGAATAACCCAGGAAAAAAGGTGTGTTGTGGATGTAGTGCTTTAGTAGAAAATGTGTTCTATAAATTTTGGGACAAATCCTGGTTTTTGTCACTAATGTGTCATTTCAGTCATTACTTGCTGAGCTGTATCTTTAGAAATCTGGGTCACATAGGCCATCCTTAAATTACATATCAGATGACCCATATGTTTAAGGAAAACTGGTGTAATCCAGCATCACTTTAAGCAATTTATGCCGGTGAAGATCAACCCCCTCATAGTCCTGAATCTTCCTGTGTAGAATTATTTTACCTTCTCAAGTCTTTTCTTACATCTTCTAATATTAGTCAGGACCCCCTACCTTCCCATCCCTGGCTTATCTGACTGGCCTGTGGTACTGATGAAATTACTGTCTCCATATATGCTCTATTATTAGTCTTAAAAACATAAAAATTTCACCTGAAAGACAAACGTACCTGTTACAGATAGTGCGTGGAAATACCGAAGGAGTAAATCTCAGGGGGGGAAAAAAAAGAGAGAACTTAGGTGAAGGGTGAGCAAAATGTGCCTGTTTGTTGCATACAGTTCTGATAATACAGTATCCTGTCTTGTAATAAAATAGCATGGAGCATAATGTATCTTTTTTTATGCTTTAGTGTCATTTTTATTTGCCGAACAATTAATAGGTGTGCAAACAGAATAGTCAGCTTTGCCAGTTTTGCTTTTCCTTTTTTTTTTTTTAATTCTTTCATCCATTTTCCAGCTGACATTCCCTCTCCTTTCCATTCTTATGGCCAGAAAACTACTACTGCATGCTGACAAGTGTGTACTAACATGATTAAAAGTCGTGTTCAGAGCTATTGATTACACACTCAGTGACTTCTTGCAGGGCCAGTATGTTTGTGCCAAGCTGCGTCATCAGACTCTCCACTCGCACAGCGTTAGTGCAATGGCTTTTCATTGGTGCTGTTTAAAATACATGGAAAAAACATTTGCCAGAAGACCTGCATGTGATGTTGAGTGCAGACTTTGCAGCTGCCTCTGTAATTCTTAGAAAGGTGAAAAAGCAATGACTTAATGCTCTATACCACCCAAGTCTGAATTTTTTGTCTAAGGTCACCTTATATTTGTAGATCTTGGAAAATTACCATGAATATTTATGATGGCATCAAAAAATCAAGCAGCTGCAAATTGTTTACAACATTTTTAAGAATATGAAACAAGCTTCTACTATAAATCAAATACATCTGTTAGAACTGGATGAAAATTGAAAGCTCTTTGGTTCCTTCCTATCGTCTTATGTACCTGGAAGTTGAAAAATCGTCAGTAGCATAATTTTAAAACACCACTTGGGTTGTATAAAGGGTAAAATCTGAACAAAAGTATCATATTGATCATTCTAAATGCACATGAAAGTATTTCAGTGAAACATTACTTTTACGTTGATGCCATAAAATGTTGCAAAAACTTCAAAAATGTAGAATCACAGTCTGCCTAAAATTTTGTCTGCTTATGATTTCACCCTGCCTTTGGAAAAATAAATTCTTCCGTGACACAGCAGCTCAGATGTGCATATTTTAAAAAATGCAAATTAAAAATGTGCTCAATATTGGCTTCAAGTATTCGTTGGACTTTTTGTTTACAGAGCCATGACTTACATTCTGCCATTAATTTAATAGCTAGCTGGAGAAATATACATCAAGAGAAATAACACTGTCTTTGTTGACGCAGAAATAATCAGTTCTAAATCTTGGCGCTGCTGGTAAATTGGTATTTAGATTGCATTTATCGTTTGAAACCATCAAAACACTTGGTTTTGTTCAAAATGGAGGAATAATGAATGTACTTTAGATAAGACACACTACTTGTCTAAAAATTAATATCTTGTATAAAAGGGAAAAGTGTTCATCTCTCAGGACTGTGATTTGCAAACTTTTTCTTCCCAAGCAATGCCATCAGCAGCAGTGGTGATAGCAGCCTCAGCCTGCAGCTCCTCACAGGCTCCTCTTGCGGAGATTTCTTATTTTCTGTGTTTGTTTTCTCCAGTTCTTCCTACCAGTTAAATGCTGCTTGTATTGTCCCTCAGATTTTAACCGCAATACTTTTGACTTGGGAAGCACGTGGGAGCTCAGGGACTCCCTGTTCAGTGTTTTAAAGATAATTCAGAGACCTGTCAGACCCTCCACTTTGTAGGAGGATCTTTGTCAACAATCATATAGTTCACTCTGTTGAATAAGCGGAACAATAAACGCTTCTTTTTTCCTCTGCCCAGTGTTACCGTCACAGACTATCAGTCCGTGAGCAGCATTGCATTACAATCCAGTAAAGCTCCTACAACCAGCATGCAAGACTTCATCAGAAGGCAGAACTCTAGTCTGAGAGAATAACTATGAGGTTTTCTTTTAATGCAAACTTTTTAAAATTGTTAAGAATTACTTGTTTTAATTGATGGGGAGGAAAGGAACTCCTACCAAGAGACAGAGGTCCCCCAGAGCTCTCCAAAGTCTTCACATTGTCTCATGTAGAAATGCCTGCGAATCCAAAATGGACAAAGGTTATGAAAAATTTCCAACCACCTTACTGTCAAGTTCATCTGTTGAGGTTACTCTCTTCTGCCGTTAAAAATTTGGCTTTAGTTTAAAATAAGATACCTGCCCACCCTATTTACTGAAGACAAATCATGACTTGTTTTACAGACACAAATTTTGCTGGGTTTGTGTAAGCAGGGATGCAGAACAATTACAATTCAAACCATTCTCTTCAATCTACTACACAATATCCACCTGTTCTGTCAGACAGCAGGAATGTATGCCACAAATACAGACTACTGCCGTGACAGCAGCGGGTGTACGGCAGCAACAACTAATCAAATCAGCTGAATCGGAGGTGTGAATCACATTGCACTCCTCTGCAATGAAAACGAGCAGAAAGGAGAGCGCTAAATGGGTTTGAATTTTTATTTTGTTTTATTTTTAAGAACTTTCTTTAACTTACAGGCAGTACAACTGGTAAGGGCAAGAAAAAATAACAAGGAATTGAAAGGAAAATTACATTTCATCCTTGCCGCAAAGGACGGACAGAGTGAGATAGGTTTAGGAGACACCCACTGTAATCACTCCGAAAGAGCAAAGCATGGATTTTGATTTTCCTAAAGAAGCAAATGCAAAAGAACTCTTGTCTGTACCATATGACTCATGATGCTTCTTTACTAAGCTTAAAGAGAATTGAACTTGAGTAATAGCACCATTAGAGCTCTTTACCAGGAGCTGGTTCCTGTGGTTTCACTGGGTCCAGCTGCTGATGAGTCAGAGGAAGTGGCAGAGATTAGGTGCACAGGGGAAAAATCAGAACAGCTCAGAAATAAAGCAAATCAACCAAGCATTACCTTTTGTGCACAACAGAACAATGGCTTAACAACTAAGGTTCAAAATGATCCGTCTTATTCCCCTCATTTGTGCTATTCCTGTTGGAAAGACCACCAGGAAACATGTGAACCACTGTGGAATACACACTGTAATCCGTGGAACATCTCAATTAATATTCCCTCTTGACTACAGCTAGAACAATACACAGCATCAAGCAGTTTAATCTGTGGCAATAATGCCTTTTGTAAGATCAAGAGGTCATTTCCTTGAATTAAGGTTTAAGTGAGGATTTTGAAAATCAAGAGTTCTGCATAATGTATAGAGGTGTCTACAGGTTTCGTAATTAGGAGATAGGTAAAATGCATAGACACAGGCTGGCTGTCATTAGAAGCGTTTATTAGCAATTTCTCCGTTGCAATTTGACATTGGATTCTCTGCAGAAGAGAGGTAATCCTTCAACAGGCTCTGTTATGTGCAAATATACCTAAGATTGTACAAAATTTAAAACACTCCCTCTAATATTCAGTTTTGTGCTACAAAGAAAGTGTTTCCCCAGCAGCAAAGGAGGCAAAATATCTAACTTAAAAGGGAAGATACAGGGAAAAGTAATCTGGGTCTTGTTAAATTACTAATGTGCAGGAGTAGCGCTGCTGTTGGCTCACATCACTGCAGTCTCATACACACAGCTCAGGGATGTTTTCTTCACAGAAACCGCAAACAGTTTAGGCTCTAAACTCCTTGGAGAGGAGTCCTCCCTGAGTTGCTATGGATTGATAAGTAGTTTATTATAAAAACGTAAGACTATTTTGACTAGGTTATACCCTTTCTTTAAAAAAAATTTTGAAAAGGATGATGTACTAAGAACACCCTAGGAAAAAATTCTTGCAAATTTTGCTAGGTCAGCGATTTTTCCTTGTTTTTAAAAATAAATTGGAATAGATGATCTGACGTACCTTCCACTTTCTGTTTCCCATAAGAATTTCAGAGGTAAGATCAGTTAGTGATTATACACAGAGATGCACTTTATAAACATTTGCTTTAGTGATTAATGTAAAACGATTCACAGCCATCTCTTCAGAATATTAAGTAATGCACTTTCCTTTGCCTGTTTACCATCAGCCAGCGCTTCAAACCGCACAAGGTGACTGTGTGACACTGGTGCATGGTCTCTGCAACACAGATAGAGCTTTGAAAGACCCGCACTACCCTCCGCTTCACGTGTGCTTCAGCTTAAGCAATAAGCACTTCAGAAATTGCTTTTGTAGGAAAGGTGCTGGTGTTTTCCTGTCTGGAAAATGAACGTGAATTCTGTGCATGACCTCTGCACTCCCCACACGCCACAGCTGCATTATCTGCAGCAAGCAATGTCTGCATTTAAGATAAAAAAAGTTGTGTGGTGCGTTTACGATAGCCAGCGAGGGACTCCGGTGCGGTGCAGCAGCCTGCGGCACTGTGGGTGGCCGGGGTGTAGGTAGGGTGCTGTCGCAGCTGTCCTGGGTAGCGTCTTGGGGCACTGTGGGCTTTGGAGGAGCTGCACCAGCTGTCCTGAAAGGCATGAAATTCTCTTCCCTGCATGCAGTCACAGGGTCTTCATGCACTCAGAAGCACATGGATGGAGCAGGTCACTTCGTTTACTTTCCTCTCTTAAAAGTCAGTTATTTTATGGTCAAATATTTTCACTCATCTCATCCTTGTTGACTCTTTGACACATATGTGAAGATGAACAGGATGAAACCTTGTTCCTAGCAATACCATAAATATGGATTCTGGAGAAAAAGAGAGGTGGAATGGAGTTAATACATATCAGAAATTGTTTATTTTATAGTATCCCTTTAAAATGTGCTGATATGAACTGCCTGTCAATACAACACCTCTTAGTTGGTTTTCGTCTGGACCTTAGAGCACAACAAAATTATTAGTACATAAATCTCTACTAATTTACTCTAGATTACGATTCTTTCATCAACATGCACATATAAATTATACCATTAATCATAATGATTTCTTTCAGTATTCATGTGGATGTAATATGTAATTTCTTGGGAATCCCACTCTAATTTAGCATGAATTAATGTCCACTTATTGGAAAGCACTACCTAAATTGATATTTCTAGGGGAAAAAAAAACGAGTGTGATGCATCTTCAACTACAGCCTAAATGACCAGGGTGCTGGTAGAAAAACCACCAAAGGAGAATCACTGCAGGTAAAGGAAAGATATTTTAAAAGCAGTTTGTTTCAAAGCTCATTAGGCCAGATGGCAGCCTGTCTTCTCAGAGCACATAAAGCATGTGTGAGGGAATGGGGGAACTTCTCTCTCCTTCACCCCGCCCTGGGGGAGAACGGTGTGAATATGTGGAGTGAGGGGAGAGCCAAAGCAGAGGGGCATCACTAGACGCTGAAGAAGGCAGTGCAAAGCCATCTGCTGCACGTTTTTGACAGAGAGGAAGCAACAGTAGCTACATCGGTCATAACGGGTAACACCTTCTAATTGGCCTCAATAATAAATGTCACAGAGAGACGCAGAAGTTTCATCCACTTTTCCGCAGACTGTGTTTTAGCAATGGATTACATGCTTGGAGGTGGCCGGCCCATAGACTGAGCACGTCAAGGATCCCTGGATGGGCTGCCTTGGCCTCAGTTTCCCCCACCTAAAAAAATGCAGCTGCCTCCTTGAGAAGTGCTGTGCCCTTTCTGGAGGTGAAGTAGGATATTACTTAATCTAGCTATCAAATATATAAATGGAACATACATATATACATATGCATGCTTCATAAGTGAGACAGTGAGGGGGAAAAAAAGGAACTTCTGACTATAACGAAAGATTCATTAGTAAAAATGAACTAATCAGTGCTCTCCAAGGAGAAATTCATTCTGTTTAGGAGGCCGTACCCTCTGCTGCTGCACATACTTAATATAATTTATATTATTATTTAAATCACTGCGTAAATTTTAGATACTTTTAAAAATCAAGTTAATGGACCATACTTTACTGCTTAGCATCATTTATATCAAGAATTAGTGGCTGTGGAGATAAAATATGTGAATACAGAGGAGAAAACACAAACAAGCAAATATCATAAAACTCATCGGTAGCACGGGCTTAAAATACAACTGCAGAACTGAGCCCTTGGAAGAGTTGTGTGTTGCAAGGTACAGGCTTTCCTTTAAGCTGTGTGCACCCCTGTGTTTAAACACAAGGTATTCTTGAAATCACTTACCACTGCCCATCCTTGCACCCACCTGTCATGGCAGATTATTCCACTGGGAAACGTCTCCCTCTCCTTACTTTGGACACAAAGGAAGGCGAGAATACGGAATGACTTTCCCATAGCCAGAAGAGGAAGCTGAGAAGGCAAATTAAAGAATGCTTGGGGAGAACACAGGCACCTATAAAGACTGCTTAGGAGCTGAAGAAAGGAGCCGAGATGCTTTAAAGAGACACTGCCTAGAAACACAGAGAAGGAAATAAAGAAAGATAGCAGGAACTTGAAAGTGTGAGGGGATGCTGGCAGCTGAGATAAATCCAGGGCCTTCTGCTGTGGCCTCATTAAAAGACAGAATGTATTCTCTAAAAATGTCCTACCTGTACCAGGCAATAAAACAGCTGTGCATCACCGCTTCCTTCAGTTTCGCGGCACTGCCTTGCGTTCCTTTGCAGGCTCGCAGCAGAGAAACTTTGACAGGGAGCCCAGTTTCTGAAGATCTGACACGAAGTCCTTCACAGCCCCTGATTGCTGTCCGTGCCACGCGGAAGCTCATGTCACCGACGTAATTGTGGTGCCACAGGAGAGCGGCACAGAGACAGGACAGCCCGGAGAGTCACAGCAGCTGCGGGGGGAGAGAGATGGATGCTGGGAGGTGGGCAGAGCATGCGGCCAAGAGCACGGCTGGGACACGGATAGTGCAAAGGGCCGGGATTAGCACTCCCCGTTTCACTGCACCTCTCTAACGTACTTTACAAGGCTCCTGAAAAGAAGACATTTAGGTAGAGAGGGAGTGATATAGCCCTTGGAGTGGAAAAAAAGGACCCATAACTGAGTCGGGGAGGTGTGAGAGGGGGAATCTGGGGAAGGGCAAGGCAGGGACCCCTTGTCTTGCTGGAGAAAGTGTCACTTACCTCATCACTGAGTGAGTCTGTGGGGAGGGTGGAAGGTTTCTTCAGATTTGAGCGTTACTTTGATTAATTAATTCTGTACAATTTCATGGTCTGTAGGTCCTGTTTAGTCTTCTGATAAAAAAAAAAAAACAGTTTGGAGCTGAGGCAGCTTTGGTTTTCATCTCCTGACTCAGGTCTGAATTCATCCACAGTTCGTATTCCCTCAGTTGCAGCCTGCTCTCTTCCTACCTCACCTGTAACTCTCTACTCAAAGTTGTGAGGTGTTTCCAGCTAGCAAATGAAGCTCCAAGCACAGATCCTTAGCTGCTGCCACAGTGCAATGATGGACTAAAAAGTAACCTTTAATAACAAACCTGGGCTTCTGGCATCTTACAGCAAGCCCTGACGAAGTAGCTAGAGTCAGTTCAATCTTAAACACAGTGGGCAAGGTTCATAGACCACGTATCGCCACCTCTCCCTTGCATGGGCTGAACTGTTCTGACAAGGGGACAGTGAGAAAAACTGGTTTACCTGTGTCCTGATTTACTCCTACTCTAGGTTTGTTTCTTTGGGAAATGCAAGTCCTGTGTTATACAGCTGTGTTTTACCTTGCAATTTGGAACCCCGAAAGTCACTCAATTCCTGACTGTGATGTTGAATAAAATTGTTTTTCTTTAAAAAAAGGAACAACAACAACAACAAAAAAACCCCAAACCAACAGCCAACCTAAAAATGCCGTTTTGGTCAGCTCATTTCGAGTAACAGTAATTGCCTAAACGATTACCGTACCTAAATTATTACTGCCCAAATGACTGCCTACATTGCTGCATCATCTGGCAGTTTTGCATGAGAGTTTTTATTGCTTACACATAAACCATTTTCTTTCCTGTTCAGTTCACAAGCTGCTGCCTCAGAATCTCCCTATGCATCGTCTGTGTGTTACTTGGGGTCTGAAGCGAAGTGGCTGGATTGCTCACAGCGACACATTTCATCCACGTCCTTTGGTTTCAGATGCAGCGTGCACTTCCAGCTGTCCAGGAGCACCTTCATTACCCAGTCCTGTGGTAGAGCAAATAGCATTCTGGCCTCAGTTTTCAAGCAGTAGATTAGTGACAGCAGTAGGCAGACAACTTTTGTCCCCAGGGAACATTAGAAATCCAGAGCTAGAAATAGATGGATTAACTGAAATGCAACCCAACCTCTGATCTACATTATTGCCCTTCTTCTTTATCTCGCATGGGAAGCAGAGATAAAGAGTGATAGACACTGATAATGATGGAAGTCCGCGATAATACACCGAAGTGATAAACTTCTTGGCGGCCCTCATTGTGCCCAGTTGTCTTCAGCTGGTTATGAGCTCTAGCCTCAAGCTATTTACACCATGATCAGGCTAGTAATTAGCAACATGTTTAATATAATATAGAAGCAATTAGGAGGTGATAACATGCAATTAAGATGTGTTTTCAGATTAAAGATTTTATAGTGCTCTCTTTCTTGAAAAGATAAAGTGCCTATCTCGAAATGTCAAACTGCAGTGATTTAATCTGAGTTATTTTCAATTAATATGCATGTATTCTTGGGATGTGTTCACCGTTGTTATTGACATTGATAAATTAAGCTCATCCCAGCAGAATTTATCCTTGAGTCACTCTATATTTCCTGAATGTCAGTTCTTTATTCGTATTTTTTTTTATGCCTACAAGCTGTGCACAATCTAACTCTAAGTCCCTTGATTCATCCCTGGGATTACAGTACTGTGTCAGTCTGAGTGGAACAATAATCTGAAAGGGCATTGTTATAAATAGTATGTTAGAATATAATTGTTTGTCATGTCGTTTCTCCCCTTTAAATCCCTCTGAGTCCTGTTTAAGTAATTTAGACAGCTAGAATGACAAGAGTCTTGAGACTTCACTTATAGAGTTGTCCAACCAGTCTTCAGCCTACCCTGTCTTCTGAGACTGTCTCATTTGCAAAGTAGGAAGTGCAAACAACAGATGAGTTCCGACTACACTGCAGATTTGTTATGAGATTTTGCTCAGGCCTTTTATAGAACAATGTAAATGCTACTGATACTAATTTTGAGCTGGCTAGTCAACAGAAACGCTTAGACAATAGGCGTTAGGGTGTTTCCTGTCTGCATCGAAGAAGTTAGAATCCTAAAGCATTGCAATTCAGATACTGCAGTTCAATGTCTGAAGGCAAAGCAATTTTTTTTTTTTAGTTACTTTTTGATAAATTTTCTAATAATAATAATTTAAAAAAAGAGTGGAGGCCAGGAAGATAGACTTTTATTTTTTTTTTAATGGAGCCAGCTTTTTAGCAAAAGTGGTAAAAGACTTCCAATGTGAAAATTGCTAAAGATGAGAGTTTCCTGTTAAATCATCCAGTCCAGTTCCAGGATCATGCAGCATTATTCCTTGTAACATATTTTTCTACTTTTTGGTCATTTCTAGGTTTCTTACACGTGCAATGAGGCATCCAAGCATCGGAGGATTTGCATACAGCAGGTATCAGCAAGGTTTTCCTGAATTTAATGATTATTGACTTTCCTGGTTTTCCCCATATCTAGTGCTAACAGTTTTCAGATATTTGTGTTTAAGTCTCTTCTCTTGCTCTTTCTTCTGCCCACTTAGGGCCTGCTTTATGGTATTTTGTTCGTATGTGGCTGCAAAAAGGCAAGTTAGCTGAGAGTCATTGCTAAGCAAGGCAATTCGTATTGGGCTTTGTGTCATCCAGCTGTGATTAAACTCTTTGGAGACCATGGGTTTAGTAAAGTAAGATGATATAACTCATCACAGCTTATGCTGACTGGCCATTTGCTGTTACTATTTAGTCAGCTAACCCAGTTCTTCCCAGGACTGTTTGAACATGTTTAAACATTGCCGTTTGACAATCCCCGAGTCACTGTTGTTCAAGCCACGCATAGTTGACTCTCACTTACTTATAAATAAACGCCTGTAATATTTTTCATTAATTGTGCAGGCCAGCTTCCAGCCTCTCAGTGTCTCTCAGGTGAGACACTCAGCATGTAGAACGAAATGCAGACCTGGAACGTTATCTGTGAATATCTCAGTGTCCTTGGTCTTGGCTTCACAGAGCATTTAAAAGACAGGAAAAGAACAAACAACAAACAATTAAAGGAAGCTCCCAAAAGCTGTAGAAGGATCAGCTGGCACCGCTGCTCATTATAGAGATGAAGTTGTTGACTTCTACGTATATGAATGATCTGAGAAAAGTTCTGTAAAGACTTGAAAAGGAGACTTTCTTCTAGCAAAAGGAAGAAGGGGAAAAAAGTATTAAGAACCTCTGCTGAAATTTATTGGTGAGCAGGTAAACAACCCGCTGACTCGGAGCCAAGAAGAAATTCCACTCTAGGACTGAGATTAACTTTACTCAGCTGATTCAACCCATCACCATCAGTTCCAAGGTCAGACAGAAAGCAGTGACAGTGTACCAGGCAAGTCCTAAAAGCCTGGTTTGTCTTGGATCAGTACCAGAGGTACTGATATGTTATGTATTTATGTTTTGTGTACACAGAAAGTCTTGAACCAGAAAGAATGATGGTATTTCCTTCTCCTGGGTCGATGAGGTAATTCTGTGAGAGTTGTTTTGCTCAGTGAACCATGCCTGGGTACAGGACTTGCTGGATGCACCTCCCAGAAAGAATGTCAGCGGTGGGCGTGAGGTGGAGTCTGCAACATGGAGAGCTGGAGAGGACAGGTATCCGAGCTTGACACAGACGGGGTGCTTCACCCAGCCTCATGGTGTAGTGGGTCCTCTGGACTCCAGCATGTGAGATTTTGGGGGCATTCCTTGAATGTTGGTAAAGTGGTATGTGGAAGTCAGTGGAGCAGTAAACGTTTCCTTTGCACCTTTGATCATCCTGAAGCTCAGGAAAGCCTCTCATTGTCTATGTTTCCCACCCTGAATAAGCAGTGCAGTAGTCCAGAGGTATTAATAGAGGGAGGTGATAACTAAGGTTGGAAAAATGCTGGACAGGAATAAAAAAATCTATGTTGACAATATAAAACTAATACATAAACAAACATAGCAGTAACACAAGCGTGTTGATGCTGTTGGGATGTTAACGGAGAGGGGTATTTCTGTGCTGGATTTGCCTCTAGCTACAATTATAAGACCATTTGTACAGTATATTTTTGTTTAATATTTTTCTTTACAGGCACTCCATCAATGTCATACACAGAGCTTACTGAATTATGCCACTCACATATTTAATAACAAATAATCCTTCCAGGAACTATTATGGATTTAAGTGTGATTATAGTGAGGATATCCAATAGCTACTCTAACTTATACAAATACCCATTTTGCAAAGATACACGCTTAAATATACTGTAGCCTAGATATGTATCAGGTTTAGTTGCAATTCTAACAAGTTCTTTTACTTTTGACTAAAAATTATGTGCATTATAAAATTTTCTCAAATAGTGTTTGTGATTGTTGTATTATCCCCACACAGATGAGAACTGTGGCACTTAGAATAATGTTACAAAAAGTGCTAAAGCGAGTTTTGGTTGCGGCTTTTCTGGGTTGATTAGTGAATTCAGAATCAGACCCAAAATTTCATAGAAATGGTCTTTCCTATGTGACAGAACAGAAAATAGAAAGATTTCACTTGATCAACATTGCTGACTGGTAAAAGAAAAGGTAACATTTCTTTTTTGCTGTGTTTGTTTCTGTCTCCACATTTCTGTAATGCACATTTAAGCAAAGAGGAAAACAGATTTTTTGCAGAGCTACCTTTGAACCTTAGAGTTGCTTTACAACATTTAATGCATTACTAACAAGCCACAGGTGTACACTACAGGAGCGGGTGAAAATGTAATTGAGGGGTATGATGACAGTTAATTGTCCATAATGTATTTATCCCAAGATGCACTTACGCATCTGTTATATATTTAGGTATTTGTTACTAGTAGCTTTGGTGATACTTAAGCAGAGGGGCATCTATATCTAAAAGACAATAAAAAAGGAAAATGCTATCAAGGGGCTCTAAAGTGGCAAGACAAAGAAACTTTGTCTCTTTTTCAGTGTCTCTGAAATGAATAGGTCTATTTATTTCAATGGGATTATTTTTCCACATATGCCATATTAAGGTTTGAGTAGAAAACTCTTGACTCTTGTTTCTGGGTGTACTACAGGACTGAATTACTTGATTACCTGCAGACATTTTAGTAGTGATGTATTTTGATATTTGCATTTCTAATAGAGTTTCTTCTCTGTTTCAGCTTATTGTTGCTGTAAAACACCTTTGCACAATACATTAAAGTAGTGTCTATTCACCCATTGACACGTAGAGGATTTATGTGTGGGAGTAACCCACAAACTTCCCCTCCTCTTTGCTGCCTCCCTCCATGCATTCTTTGAGAATAGATGTGTTAATTAGTCATCTACTTTTATCTATATTTGTATACAATCCAGACATTTAAGATGAGAACAACAAGTCGCTGTATTGAAGGGGTGTCCTGAATTCAAAACGCAGTGGTACAGCTCAGATTACTTTGGGCGATGATCCATTTTCTGGGTGTGCTTCTGCTCTCTGTGAAGTCAACAGCAAAACTCTTGCAAGGGTCAGCAGTGACGAGAACCGAGCCTCAAAAAATTAGATTATTCTCTTTGAGATTGCTCAGCAGGAGTCAAATATGAAACCAATCTGCATATCTTTAAAATTCACTGTAGATTGCGTTAATAACATCATTTTAGGGCAGCGGTTAGATCAGGCAGACACTCAGGGAATAGCTCACACTTTCCAAAGATCATGATTTAAATGGACAAGCTGTATGAGGGGAAGACTCCCCGTATCAGGCAGCGACAGGGCCGAGATCCTCAGCCAGCTGTGCAACGCATGGTGCTCCTCAGAAAGTTAACTTTGTAATCAGAGTTCATCTTTCTCGCAGTGAGACTGGCCCTGCGTTTGGATTTGCTTGCACACACTCCCGTCGAGTCTAACAGGATTTTGTTAAGGGGACGGTAGTCCCACTACATATAAGATTGGCGCCTATATAACCACATTATCTTAAAAGACCAGAACCCGGTTCATATCAGAAGCTGTTTGCTCATTTGAAACTGGCTAAACATTAGCATCTTAGAAATATTATCTGAAGTTGCTGAACGCTGATATTAACCTGCTGCATGCTTGGAGGGCTCTGATAAAAATGCAGTTGCTGTGGTAATTGTTATATTATGTTCAGAAAAGTGCCAAGAATATAATTGCTTGCAAAATGACTGTGCAGTTCAGCTTTAATCTACGTGGCAAAACTGTTTACTAAAATAAATAAATAAAAAAAATCCAAGTCTTTTGCATAAACAAATATATTCAGAAGTAGACTCTTTATTAAACTTTTAACACCAAAATTATGTTTATAGTTGATTAACCAGACACCATTTGTTATGTCTGCTGTTTGTTAAAAACAAAACCAAAAAGCACATAGAACTCAGGAAACCCTAACAAAAAACAAAGCCCCGAAAATACAACAAACCTAAACCACCAGAGGATGATTTCCTTAAGAATGTTCTCTCAGGTATGTTCAGAATATTAATTAGGCCCATCTATTTCTGTCGGATAATAACAATGTCCACGAACTGAATAGAATCTGTGACCTGTGAAAGGGCCATTCATATGCTTTAGTCTGCCTTAGCGCATTCCTTAACAAGTGAACATAGACCTTTTTCATAGTCATCCTAAATGTTTCAGCTGTGTGTTTCATGGTTTGGGTTTTGTGTCTCCAAAACACATAGCTTCTTTTTCTTTCTTTCTTTCTCTCTCTTTCTTTCCTTTTTTTTTTTTTTTTTTTTTTTGTCTAGTGGGAAGTACTCCATGCTCTCCTCATTTAAATGCTTGTGATTTTATAGTTATTTTTAATGCCATACCTATGGGGCTTCTTACTGTATTGCCTGTAGCTGAAGGAGATTTTAAAGGAATTAAATTTATCCAGTTTAAATCTTCAGGGGCATACAACAAAGTCTTAAACAATTAGCAATAATTAAAAAGCATCTATTTGAACTGTGTAAAAAGCAAATAGATTTAATTTAAATACAGTAGTTGGGCTGAAGGTTTTTTTCATTAAAACCAGGAAAGGTCTTCTCTCCTGCCCACCCTTCTTCTCTTTTAGGCAACTTGTCAGCACTTTCTTTGTTAAAGGATTTTGTCGGTTGTTTGGTGACATCCAACATGTGAAATGAGTTTGTTGGTTGAGAGCATTTCCCGGAGGTTTTGCATTAGGGATTACCAAAACAACCACAGGGCTGACCTAGGTGCACTGCTCGGTTGCCTAAGCTGGGGCCAGAGGTTGAGCTGCTTTAGAAACTTTAGAGACTGATTGGTTAAATGCGACTCCTTCTATGTTCAGCACACTGGCTGTACAAATATATCCACAGTACAGTAGTCTAATGGAGATACGGTCAAATATATGCAATCGCTGTATATTCCAGTAACTATATCATCATCATGGCTTGGCTTCGCGGACGAAGATTTGGGAAGGGCTTTGCCCACGCTTATTGCAAGCGCGTTGATGGCTGCCAGTAACTCTAATAGTTATAATAAACAGTAAAATGATATTAAAAATATTTTAAGGTCCTACAAAAAGATCTCTGCTCAGTGTGTGATCGTAAGTGGTTGGATTTGCTGCAGCTTTGACACAGTGCTGTATGAGAGCAGGACAATCCTCACACGTGGTGCGTGTTCCAGGAGCAGTTTCTGCTGCTTATTGGCCACCAGTGATGGTGGATGGTACCTTCCGGTGGGACTCCAAAAGCTAGTTGTGGTCATACCTCAGCCAGAGTTCCTTTCCAAGGCAGCCCCAGTCCGTCCTCAGCTGGTTCTAACGCACACTTGGGAATGTAAAGTCAAATATTGGATGAAACCGGGACACTTTAATCTGTACTCTTATCACTGAATTAGGGTGTTCATGCCATCCCTTACTTGGGTCTGCTCTTCTCCCTCTCCTTCTCTTCACAACTGTGTTCAAATTTTTCTTGAGATTTGCAGTATGTAAAATGCTGTTGGGGTACAGTGTCACTCAAATACTTTTTGGTAGCAGTTTTCAGCTAAAGATACTTGTCCCTACCTGATCGCTCTTGGTCCCACAGCATGGGTCATTGGTCAAAAAAGAAACTTGTGCTGACGCATGAGGGAAGCCAGTGCATGGCAGCCGGGGACAGAGAGGAATCGGTAGGGCTAAGGCAGAGCAACAACTGCTTGTGCCAGTGGAGAGTAATGTCTCTAGAACTGCACCTTTCCTGGGTTATTATCAATGTAACATAGACTTTAAGACCAAAACTGAGAAAGTTTTACTTGCATAGCTTATCAGGGTGCTTAAAAACATTTGGATTCAGGTAGCCTTCTTTTTCTAATTTAGCAAAAAATGTATTTATTTGACTAATGTGGTTTGGGTTTTTTCAGCGTGGAGTCTGAGGATATTTTCATGAGGGGATGAAAGGGAAGGGATAGATTCTAGACAGTTTGTTGTAAGTGCCAAAGAAAGTGACAGCTGTCTGCATGAACAAAATTTACAGCTCTTCACATCCACTGGAAAATGCTTAAGAGTCCACAAATAGAAAAAGGTTAAAAACTACTGACCTAAATAATTGGTTCAATTTTCAAGAGTGCTGAGCATCCAACTGTTCTCATTGATTATAAACAGATGATGATAACGAATAACAGCTCCCATAGTTGATGAAAGGCATCTTTTCTGGGGAACTTGTCTGCAGATGCTTAGAAGAAGGATACATCTAATACAAGTCTTTGATAAGGAGGTACATTTCTCCCTTGGTTGTCTACTTTGTATGTATAGTGTACATAAATATTTTTGCTTTCACAGTATTATTTTTCCTTGAACTCAGTTTAGAATTGAACTGTAGCTGATAAGAGAAAACATAAGACAAGATTTTAGTTTCATATGTGGATTGTGTGCTACTTCACACTTCAGTCCTGAAACTACTTTAATATTTATTGTATTATTTGACCATCTTTTTTTAAACTTAGTAAATTCAACATCCTATAATACAGGGAAGTTAGAAAAATGTATGAGTAATCCATTACATTTTATGCCAGCTTTAGATCTTTCTTTGGTTGCCACATCCAACAGGTTTCATGTTTTGATTCTATATTACGGTGTTAAATACAGAAGAGCTGTGTTGTTTCCTGGGAGGAAAATTGTATCAAGCGTTACCAGGAGAAAACTGAAGATTGCGTTTTAATTGAAATTTCTGGACACCCTCCTTAAAGTTTTTCTTTTTGATGTTGTCATTCATATACTTCAGTTACCTGGTTTTTTAGAGCTTTGTTTAATTAATCTTTTGAAAGTTTCTGCAGGATTGATATGAGCAGTGAATTTCATCAGTCGTGTTTTGCAGTACTAGTACTTGTGGCTGACAAGAATCTAGGCTGAAAGTGTGTGAAGTCCTCTTGTCAGAAAGGCGTATCAGTCTATTCAAAATATCTGTGTTCTATAAAATAATTGCCTTGGTCCATTTTGTAAAATTCAATACTGTCCTGATCTCTCAGTATTTTGGGTAGATATGTTGCACCAGTTGTCAACAATGAAGAAAGCTTCTTGCAAGGGGGTGTACCCTACGCGTGCCCTACCAGGAGAGTATTTGTATAAACTTTTGATTAAACCAGTAGCCTACTCTCACAAACCTTTAAAGGTATTTAACTGAACTCCTTCTCCAAAATTCACAAGACCACTCTTTAAAAATAGATATCCTAGGCTTGCGTGTTGGGAATGTTTATGGTCACTGTGCCATTTTCGTACAAGGTGCTAAGCTTGTCTGTGTGAACTCCCAGGGTTACTCCCTATGCCTAGTACACATGAAGTGGCAAAGTAGAGTAGGATCGGGGGTCAGTGAGCCACTGATAAATCATGATGGGGTGGAGCAGAAAAAAGCTGCTCGGATGGAGAGGAGATCTCCAGGCTGCTGGTGGTCCTTGTGTCCAGCAAGTTAACGAAGCCATGCTATGGGCAAGGGCGGCAACAGTTATGCAGGCCCTCCTCACGTTCTGCTCCTTTTAATGACACCCAAATGCACTTAAAACCATCAGTGTCACATTGTGACTTAACAGTTGAGTAAAGGGAGGTTGTTTAATAAATATATAAGGTCATCTCTCCACTCAGAAGAGGGAGCCAGAAAGCCAAACTCAGGGAATCCTGGGGGCCATAGAAATACAAAGGCTGCTGAGAACACACACATGCAAATGGCAAATTTGATTACAGCGATGGGCTGTCTGCTTTGCAGGTCCTGGAAGCCCACCCTCAGCCATAAAAATGCAAAAATAGTGCAACAGGCAATGTGGCAGAACAGGGCGCTCTGTATTCATTCACAATTAGGTGTTCTATTCTGTTGCCACCAGATGCTGCCACGCACATTACACAACAGAAATGGGATTAGCAGGAATAACAAAAACCTGTCAAAGCACAAGCCCATGGCCTAGTAGTCCTGACAAATTAAACAGCCTACAATGAGTGCCAGAGCATGAAAATCACTCACCCTTCCTCTTCCATCTCTCAGAGGTAGGCATTAAATGCCTTCTTAAAGGCAGGCCACCACGTAGCCAACACTAAGAGTACAAGCATAAAGGCATTTTCATTTCTGATGAGTGTAGATTAAGGACAAACCACCTGACTAGTGAATAGCTGAAAGATGCATGTTTCATGCGGTTAAACACAGAATAATTTGCATTCTCCTGATGCGTCCTAAGCAAACCGTATTAGAAACACTGTTATACCTAGCAATGCATATCTATACATATGAACTTCCAGGGAGCGCTCGTAGCTTGATTTGTATTTGTGTAATGCAAGATAAAATAGGTCCAATAACTATGTGAAACTCATGTTTTCTGGTGGGTCACCAACACGGAATGCTGGAGGATTTTGAAGGTGAGAGAAGTCTATTTGTACAGAAGCTAGCTCCAAGGCTGGAAACTGGGTGATGAGTTCTTCGTGTTTTGCTCTGGGACAGATACAGGGTTTGCAGGTTTTTAAAATAAAACCAGGAAGCTTGTGTCTGCTATAGCCTGCTTTACTAATCTTGAGTTCAATAATGGCGCCATTAAGCTGAGCAGCCAACTGTGCTTGAAATTTCTCTAGGGATATATGACCAGTTGCTCTTCATAACCCAGTCGTCCATTCTGCATCAAACTCACGTCAAAAGTGGTGACTTGTAACAAGCTTTTTCACGTGCCTTTTTCAAGGGATCTTTTGGTTTTGTGGGCTGCCTGTCACTCATCCTACCTTAGTATTCTCTGTAGATGGTGATCATTGGCCACTCTTACTGCATCTGTACAGCTCTTCAGCTGGAAAATTTTTCTCCTGGCCCCTCTCAGACATTATTTGCTGGTCCTAAACTTGGTGAACTTTAATTCTTGCCATGACCTCAGCTGTATGGTTCTTCATTTTTCCTATGTATGGTTTCTAATAACTGAAGTGAATGGACATCAGCTGTGGGGAAACGGCAGATAAGTAGCTGGAAGATCAAAATCTTTAGGCAGCTTTCTAGACGAAACTTACTTTCCCACACACCCTGCCCCCAGCTTCTTTATCCTTGCTTTTCTTCCTCCCTAAGGGGTGGCAGGTAAGTCACTCAGCTTTAGTGCTCTGTAATTTTAGATGACCAATTCACCAAGGGTGACAAATGCTACTTCCCTGCCTCTTTCCTGACCCCATAAGATTTCCAAGATTTCTTCTGGGAATTACTTACAGAAGATGTATTTCTTCATCTGTGGCACAAAACCCATTTTTCCCCTTTATTTCCGCCCTCTGAGAAAGTCCTTGGAGTAATTGGTAAAATGTCAGAAATAATTAAGAAAAATACTGATATACACTGTGGCAGAGAATTATATCTTTTGAGATGGTCGTTGCCATCATCTGTAATCAGTCCTCTGATAGATATAAATACCAGCTTTATCACCTTGTTTTGGATGATGATGTGTTGAATCAATGTTGATGAAGACTGTATTTTGGCAACTTCAGTTAAAGGGAAAGAATAGTTTCGATTGCGAAGGAAAGGATGCAAGTTCAAAATAGAGTAAGTAATTGACACAGGATACAGACATTCTCGTTCAAAAACAAATTCTGTCTTATCTTTTTCATTCTAAATTTTTCTTTTACTTGCTTTTACCTTGAAGTCCTCCGTGCATGGAAAGTAAACCTGTGTAAGAGTGCTTAGGCAGCAACTGGTGTTAATATGTTTAACATATTAAACGCTCAAAACATCATGTCTGCAGTGGCAGGCAAGTGGCAATGTCTAAACCCAAAGAGCTTTTGTTATTTGAATGTTATGAAGGAAAACATAGGTAGGTCCTTGTTACACTTCAAGGAATTTCCTGTGGTAATTCCATAGTATATACACTAATATTGTCACAGCCATGTGCTATGGTACATACGAAAAAAAAAAAAAAGGTAAAGGGACCAGAGGCCTTTCCTATGGCATATCTAGGAAATCTGTCGTTTCCTTGGGGTCTATTACAGAAGATGACAGCCTTGCAGATAAAGGGGGAGTGAGAAGACTGCCACTGTGAAGAGAGTAAGAGAGTGAACTTAAAGGGTGGTGATTTGCAAGATAGCAGAGACATTGGCAGATAAGAAATGGAGATTTGATGTTGGTGTGATAGAAAACATAAATGCAGAAGACAAGAAAAGCTGCAGGAAGAACAGAAATAGCAAGAAAGTATGGGGAAAGAGGTACAGAGGGCAAATTTGCCTGAAATAAACACAAGGCACCAGCTGATGCTGACATGGTGCTGACAATAGCACAACTCTCTCCCAGAAAAATTTCCTGTCTAAAAAATTTCCTGTCTAAGAGCTTGCTTTCTGCTTGGCATGGATAGCATATATCCAGCTGGTACCCACACCCAGGAACAATGACTGCTTTTTGGGCTATGTTATCATATTATCAGGTATGTATGTCCTTAAGAAAGAACCCTTTTGTCCCATGTCTTAAAAGAAAAAGTCCTATTTATTTTCAAGGGAAATGGGTCATGACTAGATTTATAGTACTGTGTACTCAAATTGGACGACCACAAACATTTACATTTATATTTATAGGAAATAATATAAAGGGGCAAGAATCTTGTGTCCACCTTAAGTGAGAGCATTTATCTTTTTCAAAATGCGTTAGAAAGGCAAATGGACTTGGAATGCCAGTTAAAAGGCTAGGATCACTCACTGTAATTTATTACTTTTTATATTTAGGTAGATTTGAAGTACAGGTTATAGTGCCTGTAGATCAACTTGAACTGCTCTGCTGTATTTTATGAGGTACAAGGTAGCAATTGGATGCATAAGGGGCTAAAGATTTGGTACTAAATCCTTTCCAACTTTTAACTTATACTTCCATATTCTTCTACTTTTTTAAAAAGCCTTAACAGTTATGTCTACACTGTAAGTAGGTACCTTAACCTGCTTTGGAATTGAACTCCACATAAAAAACATTCACATGCAAACCTTTATATATCACCCCCCAAAATTTTGCAGACCCTGAGAATTCTGGGATATTGGAACAGTGCTCAGGGCCGGACTTCTCATGGTCTACATTAGATTAAAAATTGTCTGGATCCAAAATCCTCATCAGAGGCATGCTGTGTTCACATGATGGACAGTCCCTCAAGCCAAACAGTGTAAACAACTTGATCCACTGACCTGAAAATTTTATGTAAAATCCATGTTCTTCTAAAAATTTTTCTGGAGCTTTTCTTGTCTGTTTTGATCTCACTTCTTCCCCACCTTTACATTTCTTTTCTCCTTGTCTGTCTATTCAAGGCAAGACTAACAGTGGAAAAATTATCATGCTTGTGTCACAGGTAGAGCAGGTCACTGAAGACAAGCAATAGCTCGGGGGTTTTTTCACTACATTGGCATGAAAAATCCACCGAGGCGGACTTGGGAAGTCTAAATGTTGCTGCCTTCATAGACTTCTGTATCCTGGAAGCATGGAAATCTCCCTGATGTCTGAGGCATGCATGCAGCCCCACAGAATGCAGTAAGTGAGTATAATGTAATACATGTACCAGGGAGCTGGAGAGTGCATTGTCTTTTCATGTAAACGTATTAGCAAAGTCCCCAGAACTCATTTCTTGAAGCGGTTAGGAAAGCTGACAGAGCATAGCAGAGCTGGAGACTCTTTTTGTTGTTGCTCAGCAGACTGTGTTGAGTGGCTGGCCTCAGCAGAGCACTGCACACATCCGGTAAGAACAAATCATTGGCATCACCTGAAGATTATGGTTATCTCTGGAAGACTGCCTCTCAAGTGGATGGTTTTAGCACACAATACAATGTGCAGTATGAAGTAAGTTTTGGGTGCTTTCTGACAGAATATAAGCCCAAGATCTGCAAAGCATATCTGTGCAGAAATAACCAAGGGGACCTGGCAACCAAATAATGGCTCCTGGTGGCCCAAAACCTGGTTTTGCTGGAGATTCAGAAAATGCCCGATCTCCTCACCTCACTGCTGGTTCCACGGTTCTTTGAATCAAGCTCTGTCCAGCTGACATTGTGATCGTTGGATCAAGACTGCAGTTCTAAAGCAAATTTTGTGGCCGTCTCCACAGTTCATATTTCCGTTCATGTTGAGGAACTGTCCTGAGTGCATGAACAGGAATCAATTTTGGATAAAAGTAAACCAGCAGATGTGCTCTAGGACTACATCTGACACAAATAGGTACTCAATCTGTGGGGTTAGACGAGATAGTCCAAAGTAAAAATAAATAAGCACGTAAAAATAGTTTGTAATGTAGATTTCTGGTCCTCACTGTCAAATGGTTTTGCACTGCATATCTGCTTCTGCTGCTCTGCACTACTTGCCAATGTGGGTGTATCCTTAAGGTTCAAATGATCATTTTTTTTGCAGTGTGAAAAGATCTTTCTGGTAGCTTCAGAAGATGCTCAGTCTGTGGTTCCAGCTCTAAAGAGTGAAATGGGAAAGATAATACTTGACCAGCTTTATCAAACAGTAGACATCTCAGATGAAAGCCCGAGTAAGTCCAAAGTGTAGTAATAAATATTTTAACTCTTACTACTGCTCCAAGACCCTCATACAATTCTTTCTAATATATATGTATATTTTAAATTTGCATTTCTGAAATGCACCAAAAAGAAATAGCACCAAAGTTGATACCAGTGAAATAATTAAAATCCTGTTAATATTAGCTCTGCTTGGTCTCCCATATGATTTTCAGCACCTGGTAATTTTTTATGGACCAGTTTCCCCTGCAGTGCTGCTTATATATTTATATATAAAGGGGAAAGGAGAACAGCAGCCTCTCTTGGTGTAGCAGACAGTTGCTAAATGAATCTGTACTAGATGGGTACAGTGTCACCCTAAATGAGGCATAAATCATGAATCAAATTTTAGAAACAATGATACCACCTACGGCAGTGTGGCACTGTGAATCTTTCACGAGCAAAAAAAAATGCATTTTGCAGTGGTTTATTCCGGCTGTTTTAATAATACTAAAATTTTGACAACTGAAGACTTTGTGCAATTTGGATTGTTTCCAATGAAATGTGAAAGCAATGTACTCATATCCAAGTGAAATTAGATTTAGGGGGTTTTACCCTCTTTTAGAAAAACAAAGGTACTTAGTACACAACGTGGGAATTGTTTATGACACTGGGATATCAAGCCATTTTTTTGGAATTGCAAGGAAACTTGTTATTAGTGCTGTTGGCAGTACTTTGAACTGGTGAAAGAGATACATTCCTTATTATTCAGATGTCTTTTGCTTTCTGTGTTAATATATGATAAATATACAGTCAGCTCTATAAGTCCTTAAAGATATTATAGTTACTATTTTGAAATTAAGTTTGATCCATCTTAAGTTTCAGCATGTGTTCTCATTGGCAGCATGACATTAATAAATCATCAGAGCACCATTGATCAACTGACTTATTTAACACTGCACAAACAGCAAGAACTTATATTGGGCCACAAACCCCACTGCATGCCTTTGCCATTAAGAGAGTTAATAATTTCACACTGACAGGTTAAGTTCTCCCTAGCCCCAGAGTTAATATGAAAAATATTTAGAGGAAGCTTCTGGGCAAAGAATGAGATGGGTGGGGTCTGGTCCCTGATCAGGGTGAGCTGTTCCAGCTGAGACAGTCACCGCTGCTGCTGTTCAGAGCCTCAGCTTATCCACCTGGTCCGTATAACGTGGTTACAGATCGACTGGGTCCCATTCCTTTCAATACATTTTCTGAACAGCATCTCCCGAGTGCTGTAATCCTTAACCAAGTATCTTAGACTTCAGTCTGACCCAGCTCATTACATTTTTCTCTGCTCTCCATTCCCTGCTCATCATTCTTTGATGTTGCATTTTCATACATTACAGTCTCTACTTGCACTTGCAAGATTCAGCCTATATTGGCCTTATTATAACTTTCACTATCTTCATAATGAACTGGCTCTGTTTTCTCATTTCATGTAATGAAAATAAAGCAGTCAAATAACAACCATTAATAGCACAAATTTCTCCATCTCACTAAACAAAACACTCAGATCTTCACCTGATAAATTTAGTAAGATTTGATCTGTCTCCTTTGAAACACCAGCCTGGCATCTAAATTGGGTCTTAGGTTACAACAATCATCAAGACTGCCTCTTTCCGCCGAGAAAAACCCGGAAATATTTGCAGAATATTCAGCCCGTACAAGGCAAATCCGTAAATACAAGGTGAGGCTGTTTGACTACTCTTGGAGCACAGGAGAAGCCTCGGACACCTGGAGTCCCGACTTCGCGTCCTCTACAGAAGGAACATCTTCATAGGCCGTATTCTTCAGCCTTCCAAAAAGGTAATGCAAAGAAGATCTGAGAAAAGGTCAGAAGATCATGACTGCCATGGAGAGGAAGAAGTGCCCACTACTTTTGCTGATACCAAAAGTGTGGGCATTAAGTGCAGGCAACATGCACGGTCTTAGAGGAGACCAAGGCAGTTCTGCACAGTGTGTAGCTAATCGTTACCTGCTGTGAGCCTGTGTCCTGTGGGTATTGATCCTTTATGGGGGTTCAGTGGGCAACTGGTGAAGTTCACAGAAAAGAAATTCAGCAAGGAAGCCTCTAAGATGCAAATTTTTGGAGGCTGGCAGAATTTTCTGAGTAAATGTCACTAAATGTTTGCTCCTTTCTCGCACTAATTGCCAGGCGTCCACTTTTGGTCGCTGTCAAGGACAAGTGGGCTGAATGCACATCTTGCATCAGCTGGTAAGACACTTTTTATGGTCTTCAGTACCTCAGCTCTCAGCCTGAAGCTGGTGGAGTGAATCTGTGCCTCCATTCGCACTGTGTGGTTGTGGGTTCCCTGTTGAGGTACGTTAGTTCAGAACCGCTAATGGGCCTGCTCCTGTGAGCCGAGCTGCACAGACACGTTGGCGTTTGTTAAGGTAAAGTTTCTAACATAGCATTAAATTGAGTTTTAAATGAATGAGCGGATAGAAATGCTATCAGAATGATCTCATTTCAGTTCAGCAAGCCTGGATTCCTTTTCATTTGAGAGAGCTCTGATCTAATTTCGTGTCTTCCCACTGGATTTTTATTTCTCCCAGTCGGCAGTGTAATGGGTTACATTCTGGTAAAACACAAATATTTTCTAACTGCAAACCATCATGTTTCAGTGGTTTCAGCTTTTCAGATTGTTATCTGCAACTGTTATTACTATGCTATTGTAACCACCGCTTTTTTCCAGATTGAATGTGCTGCTATTTGAACTCTGATCTCCTGGATAGAGTGTGAACAGAACCTTTAGCAGGATGGTAAATGCTATCTGTTAAACCATGGCCCTTTAAATGGGCGTAGTTTCTTCGTTTACATTGACCACTGAAAAAAGAAAATAAGCTCTGGTCTTTTACTAACGGGTGAATTGTGTGAATTAGAAAATTTAACCGTTTTAAAGCCTGAAGAGTGTATGTGCTGAATTGTTTGTGGAACTGAATTTCTAATAACTTTATGTAATTGGAGGTTGAATTTAAGTCCAAATGGGCAGATCTTAATAAAAACATAAACCACTAATCACACCACTAGGCAGATCTTGATGTGTCTTCAATATTTAATTCAGTCAGATATCCTTAAATAATTCAGTGATTTTTATTTAAAGAAAATAGGGTATTTAGCTGATGTTTTTAGGCCAGGGAATATTTATCAACACGATTCCATGCCTTTACTCTTCTTTAATATCTTTTCTTTCCCTGATTGATTGATATTTTACAGCTCTTGGATTCTTTCTAAGTTCCATATTTTTCTACAAACAGGGACTTTGATTTGTAAATGTGACCAATAAAAACCTATGACTTCAAAGTGTCCTTATTTACATTTAAATCCTTCCTCTCACCTGCTGTTTGTTGCTTTTTAGTTATGTCACCAATCCCTCTGGAGCTCAAAAAATTTAGCCAGTCCTCTCTAAACTCCCAAACATGTTCTTTTCCCATGTACTCTCCTGTCCCTGCAACTTCTGATGTAAAACAGATTTAAGTTTGTGTAGAGCAGAGGTCAACATGAAAGCTTGAGACAAAACACACCAAAAAAAAAAGCTGGCATTCAACTTTTAGTTCTGGTTCTTATTATAACTCAGAGCTCTATTTTAGTAATTTAAAAATGGTAGTATTGTTCTACATCCATACCCTACCATTTTCACTGAGTTTCTTAATGACTATGATGCCCAGTTTAGATAAACTGATAGACTAGTTGGTGACCATTTGGCTGAACTGCAGCCAGATATGCCACAATGATAAAAATGACAATTACTTTGCAAACTGAGCTCTGTGAAGTTTGCATATATTTTTGTTTAGGTTATGGCCAAGGGCAAGTCTTTGAACCCATTTCTCCTATTCCTGAGTCGTGGCTTTGGTAAACCTATGGTAGTTGGGAGTGGGAGTGATGGCTTCATGAGATCACTTCAGTGATGGAGTTCCTAAAACTTTATTGCTAAGTACTTCAAATTATTCTTTTTTTTTTTTTAACAGAACAGCTTTTCAGTTGTGTAGCTTCGTAGTAACTCATTGATTTCTGAATGCCTCAGTAATCATAAGTGTTGAATGAGGATTAAATACTGCGTACTATGGCTCAATGTGTGAGTCCATTTTCCAGTGTTATATGTATGTACCCAGCCCTCTGCATTTTTCAGTGCTTAATCAGCAATTGGAGGTGTAATTCAGTGTTGTGCTTAAGGTCATTAAACCCTGTGGTAATGGCTAAACCCAGACCCTGCTGTGGTCTTAGAAGGCAATTTGGCAAAGAAGCCAGTGCTATTTTACTGAGCCAATGAGAGCTGGACAAGCACTGTGTACCCGTTAAGGGAGGAAGCCTCACTGTATGAATTTGCTGTATTTCAGCTTATATGGAATATGTCTAACATGAGAAGGATATATACCAAGAACCTGCCAGCCTCTCCTCTTCTTCTAGGGAGAGGTATGTACCCAGAACAGCCCTGGTGCACTCTAAGAGTGTTCGTCTTTCTGCTCTTCAGTTCAACATCCATCTTGATCCTAAATATCTGTGTAAAAAGCCCTTTTCTCCCCGAGGAATTTCATTCATGCAGTATGAATCCTGAGATGAGGGAGAAGGTAATGAAGGTAGTCACTGTAATAATTAATTATAAATAGAACATTTATTATTATAGAATATTATTATTATATAACAGAAAACCTCGTATTATAACGCTTTAGGCCTTATCCTGTAGGGGGTTGGCAGGTAGATTGTAGTTAGAAGGGTACAAGAGCTATCTACAACTTCATGGGAGTGCGCAAAAGATTGCAGTGTTCTGCCCAAAGCAAAGCCTGAGACTAGCTCTCAGCTGTGAATTTGATATTAATTTAGCACCTTTTTTGCTTCCGGGCCACTCTTTCCCCAATGGTCAGTTATTGCCTGTCTCGTAGAGATGGATTCTTCATGGAGGTGGAAGGGGTAGAACACAGGGAGCAGATAAAAAGGCACTGGTGAAATGGAGTCCTCTGAAAAAGTAGAAGGAGGGGTTTTTATGCCTGATAACTAAAAAACCATCATGGCCCTAGGGCCTTCAGATGTGTTTGATCCTTTTGTCTGCAATGAGGAATTTGAGCTCTTTGAGCATTTGGGGGAAGGTCAGGTGGTTAATTTTGAAGCTGCTTGCCACAGCTGTATAAATCTTAGAGAACCCCGTGAGGTCTTGAATACATAGTCTAAACTCAGGAGATCTGATGTGGACGTTGTAAGAGGCAGGGCTTTACAACAAGAAAACTGTCGATGCCGAGGGACAGTCGTTTGCAGATGATTTTGAGATGGAAGGAAGGAAGAAGAGAATGAGCTGGCGTGAGATTTGGACCTAGGATGCCATGGGTTATTCAAGCAACAGATATTCTTTGGGATCCACTGAAGATTTAAGATTATTTTAATACCTCTCATTCCTTGCATAAGGGCTCTGTAAAGCATGCCAAAGTGTATGAAATTTTGGATATTTCAACAAATGCTGTTGTTAACCCCAAAGTGCTTAAAAATCATCAATGCAGTTCTAAAAACATTTTAGATTAAAATAATAGAAAATAGAAACAATACATGCAATGCATATAACAAAAGCTAATATGCCGCATTTTCAAGCATTCTCTGGTATTAATAATGGTTACAAATGTATTTTTACTGTTAGTCTTAACGTGTTGCAAATCCTTCATTGTTACAAACACTAAATAACTGAGACTTGCATATAATCTTGAGCTGGCAATATTGTCCAGATGGCAGTCTTTTTCTTCCAAACTGTGGCAATCCATCTTCACCCTTGTTTCCATATTAATTACTCCTCCACATTATTGTATGTTGATTAAAGCTAAAAAAATGGAATTTCCGGGTCCTACTCCTAACCTTTTTGCACTACAATATTGAAATATGGTTGCTGCTAATCTTGACTTTTGTTTTTCATGATGAAAACACTACAAAGATATTCTGATACTCTCTGGTTAGAGTTGAAGGTGAGTACGTTCAGTCTGGTGTGTGTTCAGGGCTCTGTTTGGCCAATGTGGCAGGTTACCATGTGCAATCAAGTAAAGTTGCAGAACATGGTAAAAGATTTTTTGTTGTCATTGTTGTAGTTATAGGAAAACTGCCATTTTTCAAAAGCCAAAATTTCTTCCCTTTGCCTCCTTTGCTGTTGCCATTGGAATGGCTCATTTTCTGCACAACTCTAGAAGTTAAACTGTGTATTTCGATGGATTTGTGGTTCTTTCTTTGGAAATACAAGACATATCCCTGAAACTATTACAGGTGTTCATTTGAGCAGTAGATCACTTGGCTGTTGAAGGAAACATCGTCTCAAGAAGATTGTTCATAGGCTAAATTTCCATCAACATCAAGGGTTCAGGTCAGAGTTCATGTGTTAGTGAAGCTTTAGGACTCCTTAAATTCAATATATGGTTGCATAAAGATACGGGAAAGCTTTGCATTTTGTTTTCTGGCGAGTCAGGTCCTGTCCCCTGTATTGTCCTTCATAACTTCTTTAGAGAGGTTCACCAAAATAAATGGGTATTTACAGAGCATTGGCTGCTTCCACTTGTAAGCAGGATCATTGAGATGCTATTATTTTCATGCAAATTATTTTTAATATCTAAAAAGTTGTATTATGATTACTTTAACATTCCCGGCCCCCTCCCCCCCACCCCCACGCCCTAAATCTGAGTTAAGCAGGTGAAAATTCTGTCTTCAGAATCTCAAGTTTCAAAAGAAACGTAACTCTGGATTTTGAATCATCTGACTTCCTTTTCCAGTGATGTGTCAAGTTCAGTATTTCAGTGTGAAACACTGATGTGACAGACTGTCATAATGCAATGTGTTTAACCACCTCAATGATGCATCAACTGGAAGGAGTTCCCAAAGATTCAGTTCACACATGCACACACACAAAAAAAAAAAAAAGAGGGAGAAACAGTTTGAGGAAGCAGAACATGAATCTTTTCACATAGTTTGGCACAAGTTCAATTGTTATTTGTAAATGTTCAATCAATTAGGCCACTCAATTGTTTAACTCATAATTTTGAAGACAGATTATATTTTCCAGGAACAAAGCTTCTCTTAACCAAGGACTTTCATGTTAACTGTTCCAGAAGTAAAATTCTACGTTTGCCATAGAACATTAATAGAGATGCAGGAGAAAAGCGTAATACCATGATGTCTTTGACTGAATTTCAGGATTTTTATAGAATGGGCTAGTTAAACCTTTAAATTCCCAATTTACACACACTCTACCTCCACCCCACCCCTGCCCGCCCCCCCTAAAAAGGCACCTACTTTTTTTCCTTCCCATTAATATTTATATTTAATAGAAATAGAAACAGTCATCTAGTGACTTTATTTCCTGTTTATGGTGGCAATTCAATATTAATTGCAGGGGGATTCACATTTACAAGTTGCAGAAGCCACATGAAATCCCGTTAATTTTTCCTTAATAATTGTCAAATACTTTTCCAGAGTCTCACTCTCACACTTTAAAAACCTGGCAATTACATACAAGTTAACATAGTCTTCTTAAATTATCAACAAACACTTCACAAACTTTGGGAGCCACAGCTGGGTGCCTTGGACAGCATCTGGGTGCCATGGAGGGAAGACTTGTAAGTATGGAGACGCAGAAAACTAAGAGTAAGATGGGAGGGAGATCGATAGCAGTGAGTACACACTGTTGCATTTGTTGAGTATCACTTTCCAACTCTGTCATCAGGGGGCAAACAACTCGGTATTAAACGTTTTTTCCTGATGCAGGGGCACATCAGGGAGAAGGAATGTTAGTGGGTTTGGCAGCTCCATGATGGCACCAGAGGCAGCAGTAAGACACTGGAGCTGGAGGCACGTCCCCTTTGTGGAAGAGAAACTCACAGGTCAAATTCATTGACTACATTTTATACGGGCAAAACAGAGCTGTCTGCAGTCTGGGAGCGGATCAGAGCAGGCTGTGAGTGGCTGTGGTCCACCGACGAAACAACCGAAATATTGTTCAAAGGGCAAGCTGATTGCAGTTACTCTTTCTCCTGCTGAAGGCAGTCGCTGTTTTGGCTGCAGAAGGACTTTGGCTGAGCCTTGAACTTGTAAACCAAAACTAAATCATAACCAGAGTCTGTCTGAAATCTTGTCTGCCAGCAAGCACAACAGGAATTGTGTCTGTCCAAGCTCTGCTGTCGCTGGGTTAAGATGTATCGTAACAATGAGCTGCTTCACTAATTCTAACTGAATGCAGGAGTCTTGGCTGCCTGCTTGTGACTGCGTGTAACCTTTTCAAAAGCACACAAATATCTTAGGAGCCTGAATCTCATTGCAAGTCAGATAGCTGGAGGGTGACTAACAGAAACAACAGTCCAAATGCAGTGAAATTGCCTGGAATGGTCTCAGGAATCTCAGAGCTCTCCTTCTACCCAAGTTTTGGCAGTTGTATCCTGTGGGAGTCGCATAGTGGCTGGCTGTGCGTTAAACAGTGTTTAGTTGGCCAAATCTGGACGATTTTTGGAAAAGCCAGTGCCTGTTAATTTTTTTCATCCTCCCATCATCCCTCCTTGCTCATGCCTGTTGATCTTCTCTGGGGCTTTGCACTGGCCACATGATGTTGGTCTGTAGGTCTGTGGAGCTGCACGTATGCACCACGTGCTACCCGAGGTGGTGGAGAGTGTGGGGTGTTCTTACAAAGCATGCAGCATGCCAGGTCTCTTTAGATCGATGAGGAATGGAGGGGTTTTTTCCCCGTGGATTTTTTACATGCAAGTCAGGCTTCACATAGCCCACAGTCAAAAAAAAAAAAAAAAAAAAAAAATCCTCCAGTACAGAGACAAATAGCAACATGTGGCTGGAAGATAACAAATGTACATGCAAGTGCAAAAATTAAATATGGAAATATAAAAATGAGGACTTTTTTTTTTTTAAAAGTAAAAAAAATTATTCCCTTGTCATTGCTGGAAATTACATGGAGATTTACTTTCTTAGCAGCCCATCTCCTAAAAACAAAATAAAAAAAAAATGTCCATAGGTAAGAAACACCATCACGGTGCCCTGTCTTTTTGGTTGGCTTTAGCAATGGAAACTTTTTGCAAAACTTTGCAGCCAGCCTGAAATACAGAATCACAGAATCACAACATCACGGAACTGTTTTGGTTGGAAGAGACCTTTAAGATCATCGAGTCCCACCATTAAATACAACAACAAAATAAAAAGATAAAGGCAAAAGAGCACATTAGAACAACATGTGCAGAGTGCAGATGTGCAGCCTTCCTGCCTTCCCCGCTCTGCCCCTTGCCTTGCTGCAATGTCACACCTTCCTGAGAAACACTGGATTTATTTTAAAAGCCTGATTCTTCATTTTTCACTGTCATTTTCTGCAGCAGCTCCCTCCCTCCATGTCCCTTCTCCCTGTCTGTAGCCCACATGTAATGTAAAAATTATTACCTCAGCTTCTTGCAGGCTCTGCCCCTGCTCTGTGGTGCTTTAAACAAGCTGCCTGGTGGCTGCAAAAAAATCACGGTGCTCAGCAATGAGGCTGGTTGTCTCTGAGCCACATCACGCTGGAGTTTGCGGTTAAAAGCTGCCTCCAGGAGCAGCAGAGCAATAGAGGTAGAGACTCTAGTGTTAAAGATGCAGACTGCAGGGATCACTCTGTTCCTTCACCTGTTAAGGAGTCAGTCTGTATTTACAGAGGAATGAAGTAAAAACACACCCATGCCCATGATCCTGTAATTTTCATTAGTCCCCAAGAAATCAAGTTATTGAAGTATTCTTCAATAGGGAAGAAAATGAGTTATCTAGGCTTCCTCTTCTTATGCAAGGATTTTGTACTAATTTTTCCCATATTCCATTTTGAAGGGCGTGGGGTTCTCTCTCTCACCGGGAGCCTTTGCTGTGTCAGGTACAATTAGAAACCAGGGCTAATTGGGGCCAATATTCCATTATTTGCAATACAGTAGTAGGGAAATGAGCTTTCATTTTAAGCTAACTGCTCCTGGCCTGTGTGTGGAAGCAGTCCTGACTTTGGAAACAAGTGCAGGCCCATTTTGCATATAGACACCAAATTTTGGGGGTATAAAAATGAGCAGTGACCTACTGAGTTTACTTTCCAGAATACACCCCCAAAACTGCTAGTGCTCCAAGGCTGAAGCTGCATTGTTTGCCCTTTAAGACACCAGAAAACACTTTTTAAATATACGTATAGTTTGATAGTTAATTAGTTTCAACACTACCTGGTAAAGGTAGCTTTCCATTGAACAACTAATAATCTAAAATTGGGGAGATTTCTCAATCCCATGCCATACAACCAGAGCCTCACGACAGCTCAGCCTTTATGGAGGGAGCAAAGCCCTGCAGCGCGCCAGGAAAGGCACCAGATATGCTACTCATCCTTTAGCCATTAGAAACAATTAGGGCATCATGGTCCCATCTCCCTCCCACCTGACTAACCACAAGTTGTGCTTCAGAGCGTGCTGTTACACAGACTGGAGAAGGCAGGGCTGTAGTCAGGCCTATAGTTGTACGTGCCAGCAACGCTCAGCCCTTAAAGAGCAAAGTGATCATAGCACACAGGGAAAAGAGCCCGGTCCTTTTGTGTGTGTGCCGTGATATCCAGACTCCAAACAAAGACAAATGTGAGAGCGCCTTAATGTCCTCGGTGAGCAGAGTGTCCTTGCTGACACTGCCCTTGCTTGGCTGTTCTCGCTATATTATTCTCCCACTTTTTTGTTTCGTGAAACCGCAAACAGTCCTAGCTTGCAGGGTGGTGTGACTGCAACATGGTGCACCCTGAAGAGGCTTGTGCTCAGCCGGTCTGTGCCCGACAGGCTTCCAGGTGGTGTATCCTAGTTAACAAGGTCCTCGTGACCCCAAGCAATGGGCATATGAACACAGAAGGGAGTAATCAGAGAGAGATAATTACTTTCTTTTTCATATTTCATATGGGTTTAAAGGAAACAGGTTTTCCTTTCTCTTGACAGAGTAATAACGTTCTCCAAATGAGGTAGGCATTCTTTTACTGCACCCCATTTGCTTTTCATTGTCACCCATGCACCCTGTTTCCGCAGTCTTGCTCTATTTTGCACAGATATTTACTATTCTCTACTTGTTTTCTCTGCTTCCCTCTCTTTACATTTTCTTTACAAGGCTTCTCTTATTAAACTTTTTCTTCCACTTGACTAGTTCCTTTCCAATCACTTTTACTCTCTAGAGAGTGCCTATAATTTTTCTGGGCTAGTAACAAACCTCTGATTGACCACTCCTCAGCTTTGAAGAGTTTGTTTTACCATCTCAACAGTACAGATAGTGTACCTTAACTTATCTTCATCTTCTTCCGACATACTGTTCCCTTAACATTTCTCCTGGCTTCCACAGGATGGTTCGTCATATTCAAAGACCCTGGAAGGGTAACCTTCTTTGAAGGTTCATGCTACCTGCTCATTTCCTGAACAGGAAACTGCTGAGTTTCATCTCCTCCCCGCCGCAGTTGATTCCAGGTATTCATTCAATATTCAATATTGTATGAGTCTGAAGGAGATTATGAGATAGACTATTTCTTGTCTTTAAAAGATGCACAAAATGGTAAATTGGCTCTTCATTTTGCCTACTCCTGATCGGCTCCAGAAAGTTGGAAAGTGGAGATATAGATAGCTACATGCCCTCTTGGAAGATTTCAGTAATGAGAGAGGATTGGTCTGGTCCATCCTGCACCTCCCCATGATGCTCTGATGCAGTGAACAGATAAACTGGAGTTACTCCAGTTTAGATTATCCTTTCCTGGTTATCAAGGGCTTGGTGGAGACCTAGTCAATCAAAGTACTGTGCACACTTTGAAACCGAAGACAAATCAGACTCCTTCTTTAAGATGCTGAGCATTCTTCACCACATTTCAGGTCACATGTGTCTTGGAATGATTGTTGAAAGAAGGCACAGATAAAGGAGTCCAGTTCAGGTGTATAATGTACTCTTTGTATTGACTCCTCTTGCGGAATATGAGGGGGTTGTAAAAAAATGCACGGAATTAACATGCAGTAAGTGAAGTTAAGTTCATACCTCATCTATTAAATAAATAACCTTTCTGCTATAGAAGTACATACATGAAGAGTATATGTTAATGTCCAAAAGATATAGATAGGAGGCAGTTTCACGTGCCTGTAAAACCTTTGTTGTCAATAGACCCACAGAATAGCATCTGTCATTCCAGAAATGAGATCAGGGATCAAAACCATTTTCAGAGCTGTAAAAGTAATAAAGAAAAGCTTGTAATGACTGCCTGATTGCAGCAGTAACTCCTGACCCCTAGCCTCTCTTTTAATGGAGAGATGGGTGTTGCTGGATGGGTAGGGGTATTTTTTGACTTAATAATACAGTCTTTAATAACTTACAGGAGGTCTTCAGGATAAGTCTTCCATGGGCATTATGACCAGAATAGCTTTACCAGCTTTGATGAGAGCAAAATGCGTTTTGTGATGCTTACTCAGTTCTTCGCTCTTTTTTTAAAAAAAACTTTGGAGTTATCTATCATTTCAATAAAACCCAACGACAACAACAAAACCCCCCCAAACAACAAAAAAGCCCTCACCACCTCTTGCTCTTTAGTTCTTGTAGTTTTGGTTAAAAAAAAAAAAAAAAGAAATCCATGAATACAACTCAATGATGATTAAAGGTGAGATGTATTATTAGGAACATTACAAGGTGAGAATTGCCATATTGCACCAGGGAAGTGGTCTATATGTTTCAGCACCATATCTCTGGCAAGAGCTAGGGTCTGAGTAGTCAATTAAAGACAGAGAATTTTGTGATAGCAAATGAGGTCTACACTCTCTTCTTATTTGCCAGTAATTCAAGCTATTACTTGCTGAAGAACGTTCTGGAGAACCTTGTTGGATTTCTAGGTTTATTCTATTCCAATTTATTATTATTGGACTTAATCTGACTTTGGTGAAATATCATGGGATTGTGTATTGACAGCCTAAATATCCGAGGTAGAGGGAAAAAAAGGGGTTCCTTTTCCTGGTTTTGAATTTGGATCTTGCTATTATCATTCCTTGTGTTACAAAACAAGGAGAACAGAAGCACTAGATCTATGTTCTCTAAACCAGTCACGGTTTCACGTACTTTTTATCACGTTCCAGAGGAAGCTGTGCTATTGTTTTATATAATACCAGTAGTACCACAGTACTTCAAACAGTTCTGTGAATTGTAGTTCCTTCTATTCCTGCTCTTATAATTTCCAAGGACATTAGAAAAGATCCTGAACCCAAAAGGTTGGATTAAGATCTTCACTTCTTCAACAGCTGAGGTCAGTGGCTCCTGTCATTTGGTTTGCACTTCTTCTTACTCAGTCTGAAATAGGTTACAAATAGACTCCTCCAACCTAACAAGCAAGCAGGTCTTAGAGGCAGCTGTTTCTGGTGATTTGCCCCTAATGAGTGAGCCCTAAAGAAGGTAATTTCTCTTATCCGTTATGTAGCATCAAAACCTGAATACAAAACTTTCTGTAGTTTTAAGAGGTCTTCCCTTAGTGCTAGGTTTTTTGAGCAAAGTGTGCACCTGATACTACTCAGACCCAATTACTGTAAATCAGGCACTTATTTCTTTCTCCAAGAAACCCTTTTTTGTTATTAAAATACAAAAATGTCTAACTGACTGGCTTCCATATAAAGGGAGAGGGGAAGGAGCCACACATAACTCGAGTTACTCGAGCATAAGGTATTTTTATTCAATTGAGCCCTTTAGTTCAGATTAGGATCATAGCTTCCTTTGAATGTACAAGTTACTTTGAGTTCTTAGTTCAGTGTTGAAAAACTAACACTTCTAGACACCCTTGACAAGTTCAAATAAAAATCCATTAGGATCTCCTGAATTTAAATCTCACTGGAAAGTTGAATTCACAAAAAACCTGTCTACAGTGTATATAAATCTTTACAGGAAAACAAGAACACAAGTTATGGCAGCATGGAAAAGTCTTATTTCTCTTCTGCATCTTAATATTGGGAGAAGAAGAGCTGTATGTTATAGCAAACAGATTTGTAATGGATTCTGAGGAAACAGTGGAAAGATTATGCTTATCATGAAAAGTGGTATGTGAAATTTTTCTTCTTATATCCCTGCGTAGTAAGAGGCAATTTCACCAGTGCAAGAATCTTCTGGAAGACTAGGAGTTTATTTATTTGTACATATATGACAAGGGAAATATAACATATTTCTTTAGAATTTAGTAGTTACATAATAATAATAAATGAGACAGTTCTTACGCTTTTACTCCACTGGCTTGATAAAGAAGGACTGTTTTAACAGATGGGTAAGTTAGAACTGACCAGGAAGCAAAAACAAACAAAAAAACCTCCTCTAAAACTAATATGTCTTAAGCAGGCTGTAATTATTTCCTCCTCTGTGACTTACAGCAACGTATTGAAAGTTAATAAAGATAAATGTAACATTTACTGGGTAATAAGAGATTGTGGAAGGAAATAAACAAACCTAGGATATAGTGCATCCAAGTAAACACAAAGGGTGTAAAACCTTCAAACTCAAATATCAAGAGCACTGCAAATTAATGCTGCACACAATAGACCCTTTGGAAGCTAACTTAATCCACCCCCATGTATCTACATGAGGGCCATGCATAACAATGCACGAGCTGGATTTCCATTAGAGTTTCCTCTGCAGGCTGTCAGTTGTTTGAAGAAATAACAATTTCCTAGGCATGAAAGCTTTTTCAGAATGTTCCCACTGATGTGTAATAAAAGTGACTTTACTTTTTTTCCTTCCCCCCTCTCCCTCAGCCACCCCACCCCCCGAGATGTGACTTTGGGGGGGAAGAGGATGGACTTAGACCCTCAGCCCCCTACCAGTTTACCTTGCCTGGATTATCAGCGCAGGTGTTAAAATAATTGAAGGTGTGGTAGGAGATACAACCCCTAATAGTTTTTCCTATATGGAGATTACCTAGGTAGAGAATGCCAGAGTACCTGAAGAATAGGCATGTGAGTACCTTATTAACATAGCACCATTCAGCGGCAGCTGCATATCTGGAAAAAAAACCCTTTAAAGAGCCTATTCATCTATGTTAATGGGCCCATTGCACAGTACATTGTGTGGGAAATTAAGTCTCTGGCTGTGAACTTCCTGTGCTGTGCAAGCTGCCTTGACTCTTTTTTATTGCTTCAGTGTTATTATCTCCTCCTGGAAATAAAAACAATCATGTTCTCACATTTGAGAAGCCAAAACATTCCCAGATAACAAACTGGTTGAAAGTTTCTTTTGTTTCCCTTATTAAGTGAAAAAATATGTTTTGAAATTAAAGTAAACCCTGAATTAACATCAAAGCCCATCAAATTAGCTGAGCTGTCATACGCATGACAATGTTAGGGTTTCTTTTTTTTTTTTTCCCCTCCCCTATAAATACACAATTTAAATTGCTTTCCTATTTATTGTTCCTTCCTTAGAATTAATTTTTGCCACAAAATATGTTAATTTATTCAAACAAGACATGATATTTGAATGTTTAACTGGCAAAAGAACTGCTTTCCTGCTAAAAGACTGAGGTAGAAAACACACTTATTTTTTTAAAGCATTTCTCCACAATACAGCCCCTTTCCATTTTAGCACAGAGTGGACCAATTCTTTAAAGGCAGATCTGGAAAAGAATACCAAAAAAAGAGGAAATTTGCTTATTCAGCTTATTTCCAAGCTCTGTCATGAATTTGAGAGTAATGAATGAGGTTGTGCAGCCTGTATCACCTTCAAGGAAGAATTATCATCAAATAGTTAAACCATTTTTCATCCTTTCTTTATGATCCAAATGCTGCACATTGCATCATCATTATCATTATTGTCATTATCATCATCATGCTAATAAAAGACAAGACTAATGATCAATACTAACTGATTACAACTCAATTAAGGAGGATTTTTTAGAGTAAATTTTTTTTTAATCTTGCCTCTTCCAGTTCTTCTGCATTTTCAAGTAAACTTAATATGTTCCACTATTTAACATGTTTAATGAGCATATTGGAACATAAGTAAAATCGTCATTTAATGTATTACTTTCATGGTGCATATTCAACTTTCCCTGGACAACACTAATACATAAAGAGCAGCCAAAAAAATCCGAACTCTTGCTGTTAGAAAATGAGAGGTCTTGATGTAAATTGCAATAGAATTTAGCTCTTCAGATAAGCAGCTATCTAGAAGCGCTGTAAAGATGGCTAGGAAAAGCTCCAAACCAGTTACCAAGAGTACAGAGAGTGGAAGGAAGCCAGTGTGGAAGGAGTCTCCTAATACTCATCATCACTTGATCCAATCTGTTAGCACAGACCTCCCTTGCAGCCATCCTATTATTTTTTCTTCAAAATTTTATCTGTGAGCTGTTTGAGGCAGGGATGGTTTGGTACACGCAGTACCTTGCTCTGTTTTCTTTGCTGGACAGTGCTCGACAGGGTCATCGTGATGCGACTTATTGTTGTTGCTGGTAGGGACTGCACTGAGTGCTCTTTGGGGATCTGCAAGTCTGACGAGTAATATCAGAGAGGAAATCAATATTTCATATTAGTTAATGATTTAATTATGGAAATCCTTCCCTTAATGCCATTTGTTAACTAAAGTCGCCATAAATTGTATTCAGTTCAGCTCACCTTTCAGTGGCACTCTGAATTACACCTTCCTGACATTTAAATATTGGAATATTAAACATATTTCTCTTTCCAGCCCAGTCCAACACTTTGTTCACAATGCAGGCCATCTGGGAGTGTGTATCCATTAATGCTCTGGGAGGCACTGTTAAGAGTCTGCATATTTTAAGAAGTCAGAGAAAATTAGATCTGCAGGAAAACCAACACATTGCGCTCTCATTACATCAGTAGATTTGACATCAACATTATTGCTTTGCATTGTATTTTTTTCCCTCTGCTCATATATTTATTTTTGAAACAATTTGCAACTTTTTTTTTTTTTTAACCTTGGCATTCCGCAGGTTTTATAGTGTGGTATTGAGAGTTTAATTATATATACTATATACATATCTATATATCTATATATATAAAATTGTTATATACAGTGAAGTTCCAGGCTGGCCTTTCCCATTTAGTCACAGCAATGTAATTTTCCTATAGCAAGTGTGCAGTTGGTATTTCAAGAATCATAGAGAAGCCAGTAATTTGGGCGCAAGCAAAATTTTTTGAAACGGTTCCTGTAAAGATAATTCAGATTAATGGGCCATTAAAGTCTTGCTAACTTACTAACTGGCTATGTGCTCTAGGTAATCAGGGTGACATTACTGCCGGCGCAAAAATGACATCTCGTCATCAGAAATTTTCTTCATTGGCACGGAAAATGCCAGGCGCATCACCTCTGACTGTGTGGCCACCACATCTATTAACCTTATTGATTTGGAGTCATGCTGTGCCACACTGGAAAACTGCTCCCTGCTGAAAGACTCAAGTGGATCAATCCTGAATCATGAACAAAAACTCAATAACAAAATGTAGCAGGCACCTTTCTCCCTTAAGTATTCCTCAAAGTAAATCACATTAGAGAACATCAGCATGGGAAGCTTCCCTTGGGATTCTGTGATCTCCCAGAAACTAAGAGTGAAAAATAGCAATATAGGAAAGGGAAGATATGCATATTGTTAAAGGTACTTTATCTCACTTTATTTTGTTGTCGAGTATCTTCCTATAGCAATATTTTAATTTTATACTGTAACTCAGTTCCTCTTTCTAAACCTTAAAAATCTAACTTGCTGTTTGTTTTTAATGCTGATTATCCCTGGTAAGACACCCGGTGACAGGCAATTCTGAAAGTTTTCTCTCTTTGATGAACCCTTCATCATTTTAATGTATTTATCAGCATTTGTTTTTGAGAACCTCATTGCAGTGGGGCTGGAAAATGAAACAAACCATCTAACTCCTTTCAATCCCGTATGGTTAACAAAGGCGGCAACAAAAGGAGTTCCAGCGCTTCATATTTCTTGGCAGAAGATAGAGGACTGCAGCAAGCCCCATTCATATTTAAGCGTTCCTGGCTTTGGAATTAAAACTGCATCTTGCATGTCACCATTTCCGTCCCTTACTTCTTTGTTGGTGTTTGGCAGCAATGAAAACCATGTCCCAAACATTAGTGTGACTCTTCAGTTCAGTCCACAGAACTTCTTTTCCTAGCAAATATTCCTTGTCACACACATCTAAGGCTTTCTTAAATAGTATATGTGCATTGTTATAGCTTTTAATTGTCTTGGAAAGCTCTTTTAGGACAAGAAAAGCGTGGGTACAACCACTCGTGCCCATATGAGTAACGAATGTATAGCTTGATAAGTTTTCTTAAAGCCAGTGGGACCCTTCTCCTCAGGAAAGATTACTCACAGGAGTAAAGGGTACAAGAAGGGACAGGATCATATCTTTTGCTCTGGACTGTGACAACAGTATTTTTGCCCAAAGGTCTGATCTGAAAACTTGACAGCTAAAACCTATAGGCATAGGGTTTAATTTTGCTTTGGTTTTGGTGTTAATGAACAGAGCAAAGTTCATTAAAAGTAATCCTTGCACTGTGTTCAGTCAAGCCTAATATCTGTATACTTATCTGTATACTTATCTGTATTACTTATTTTAATATTTTATTTCAAAGAAAATTCCCGATTATGCAAAGAAAGGAAAAGAAAATGCAGTGACATATTAGAAAATCTTATCAGTTACTTGGAAAAAAAAAAAAGTGATTTCTCAAAGCTACACAAAAGTCTGGAAAGTATTCTTTTTATTCCTTAGGAAATAACCCTGGGTTTCTAATTAATATCGTGAAATTAAGGCCATTTATCTGAAAAACTGAAAAAAAGATCTATATATGCTCCAAAGTTCAGTGTTTGTCCCTGAGCTCTAACATGGGATATACTGTGTAACATGGGCTACACCACATATCATCTCTATTTAGAGCCCCTAGGCAGGAAGTATGGATCAAAAAAATAATCAGAATTACTGTTTTTCTTTACTGAAAACCCTCTAAGGAATTCATTGGAATGAGTTCTGTCTGCCCATCTAATTGATAATTATTTAATTAGCAATTTATAATGATAATGGGATTTTACCCCCCACCAGTCCATCTTGTCTGTAAGAAAAATATAAGTAGACAACCTTATGTATTACTTTACTACTTTTGGCAGTTGGCACTAGATATTGTGGGCCAGCGTCGCGATTCCCTACAGTTAAACCATAAAAGCAATGTATTCATATATTTCCTTTGCCCACAGTGTTTCCTTTTCTCATTACCGTGGGTGACTGGCATTCTCACAATGTGTGTGGGTGCACAGGCTTGTTGTGTCACCATGGACAGTTCTAAGAGCAGCTTCATTAGTTCTTTTTACAACAAAAGCTAGGGGTTTTTTCCTGCCTTCTCTTTCTTTCCCTTAGTTGGCATGCGGGTTGAATTTTTCTTGGACCCCCTGCTTGACTTTTTTTTTTAGAGCTCCTTTTGAACAGTGCAGCAGTGTGAACACTAGGAATTGTAACTGATAGACTGTTTGCAGGAGGACTCATGAAAGTTCTCTTTGTTCACTTCACATCAACCAGGTTTACGCAGACCCTCCCCCACCCTCAGCCAAACAGGGAAAAGGAAATCCACTTTTAATTATACATTGATGGGAATCACTGTATAGTGAAATTGCATCAAGTGGAGAATGCCCACTTTATACTCTTTTGTCTAAGAATCCAAAAGAAGCACTGGCGTAAAAAAAAATGGATATGCAAGCATAGACTCCCAGATATATTGCCAGGTCTGACCAAGTTAAATCAATGTGACAACTCCACTTCCAGTCTTGATAAAAAATTTTCAGCAGCATCTTTGCACTGTGAGAGTGTCTTGTCTTTAGGCCATGAGCCTGGAAGTTCTTATTCTTGAGAATTTAAAAAAAAAAAAAAATCCCTAAAACAATGGTTTTTTAATGTGAAAAGGAAGATTTGCAAGTGTAAGGTATTTTCAAAATTCAAACTGATTACATTGATGCTTTTTCTCTTTCTCTCCCTCAGACAAGAATATTCAAGAAACTGCGTAAGAGTTCTACAGGCAAAAAGATAGGAGATCTATCTGGTGGCAGAATGAAACGATTAGACGACCTTGCGAGAAGTGTGAGTAAACAAGAGAAGGACTTTGTATTGTTTTATGCTGTTGTGCCCAGTGAAATGAACAGGAAAATTTTCAGCAGTACTACAGGGACTTCCAAGATTATTTATAATTTGAGTAATCTGCTAATAAATATGTAATGTTAACTCTCTTAGATTTTTTAAAATGTATATCACCGTTAATATAGTGACGACAATGCAGGATATTCTGCTTTACTGTGTATACTATTAAAGTTTGCTAAGGTTATATATGCCTTTTGAATCTTCCAGTACAGAAAGGAAATACTGGTGATTTTCTCAAACATATAGTCTGGAAAGGAATTTTTCTGAAAGAGTTCTCTAAGTAATTTTTTACTTTTTTCTTAAATTGATTTAGCTTAATTGTCCCAATTAATTTATTTTATACAATTTAGGCACCTGGGTTTTTTTTAATATTTCCTGAGGAAAAAATGTTAACGCCTATGAAAGAAGTGTTGTGAAGACCAAAGAAAGAGCAGTCTACCTAGAAATAGCTTCTGATACTTACAGGTAGTCCATAAAAATGTTAGCTAAGGATATAATTAAGCAGAGTCATGTAAAGGAACTGGGGGGGAAAGGGAAAGAACTTTATGGATGGTAGGAGGCATTTTGGCGTGCCAAATGAAAGAAGCCAGATGATGTTGACAAATGTCACCTTAAAGACAAAATCTGGATTACATCAAGGTCAAAGACAACTGCAATTCTGTCTTGCAGATGCACCAGGGATGTGTTACACTGGTGATGGGCACCCCATCTAAATAGAGTGTGTGAAACTTCCATCCGATTTCCACCACCAATACTGACATACACTCCTCTGTTGCATGATTGAGTCAGAAAAGTGTGACTGATAGTCCTTTGGTCCTCATTCAGAATGGGACTTCTTCTACTCCTCTCCTATCTCACAATTGTCTGAGATTTTCTTCCAAGACTCCTTCAAAAGCAAGTTTATATCTTCCTCAGCAAAAGTTCACCCAAGGGCAAAGTATATGGATGTAGCCAGGAATGATGAGGAGCTGAATGAGGTAGAGGTTAAAAATTACATTGGCTTAAAGGAACTGACTTGGATCTAGTGCATAGTGTAGAGTAACTTACTAGTCTAGAGTACCCAATCCAGAGTAGTCTGCTAATCTAGAGTATCCAGTCTACTAGTCTAGAGTACCCAGTAAACACCAAAACAACATCATCATACCTGATAAGTGCCTGCTGAACTTCATTCCTTTCCTCACCTGCAGTCCCCCAAGTTATCTGCAGAAGTGTGTGGTGAAAAGGAAGTTTTAAAAAAAACAGAAGTTTTCCACAGCTTTTGTGGTTTGTTTATTTATTTACCAGAGCCAGAAGCACTCCCGAGTTTCCAAGTTGAACATAGGTCCGAATCCACGCTTGTGAGATTACTTAAGTCAGTCCATCAAGAGTCTGTGATACCAGAATAGGAAGCGCATAATCTCTCATAGTTGCTCATAGTTTCAAAGAAGCAAAAATGAAAGCTGGAGATATTTAACAGCTAAACACTAATTCTTTTGGATATTTTTTTGGCAAAACTAAGGTAACTTATGATGTTATACTACATGAGGCAATTTGAAAAAGTTCATTAATCCCCAGGGAAATAAAGGAAGGAATCTTAAAACAAAACATCCCAGTCAGATTCCAAGATTGAATCTAAAATTATTCAGAATAGGAAGCAGGTCAGCTTCCAACAAAATGAGCTTTCACTGTGACCAACAACTAAATGACTCAGAAGCACGGAAATTAAGGCCAACATAGTTGTGGCAGGTGTAAATGTTTTTTTAGGTCTGGTGAGGCTGAGCCGTGCGAAGTCGCCTTAAGAAAAAGACTACGGGGGAACAACCGATTCACAGCAGGAGTTGCCTGGAAGTGATGCCACTCTGCCCGCTGTGAGGAATCATTGGGGGAGAAAAAAATGGGAATGAAACTGACTTGGGAAAAGGGTGAAGGGGGAGTCTGAGAATAAAAAAATAACTCAGAAATATGTTAAAAAGTAAACCTTAGCTTTGATTGTTCTGGTTTGCTTCCTTTACACATCCTTACTGGAAGTCATTTAAGAGAGTCCTCAAAGACCAGACTAAGGTTTGCCGCTGAGAATAAAGCCACTATGATGGATAATGTTCTTACAACAAAAGAGATTTTTTAAAAAATGTAGGAGCATTTTCTTGTCATGACTGCGTTGTCTGGATTCTCTATAGCTCTCCTAGCAACAGACCAGGGCCACTCCTTGCCTTCAGTGAAGTTACTCACTCATTTCCTTCCCCATTCAGTTTAGAATCAGGACTTTTTTCTTTAAAGTTCAGAAAGATGTAGTTCAGCAAGTTTGCTTCTGTGGAGAACTTAGGAGCACTGTTGGAGAGAAAAGCCCTTGAGGCTGACATGCTTTAGCTGGAGTTCTGCTGAACTGAATTTGCACATTAAGTACTGTACCTTGCTTTTGCCTGCTTAAACATCCCTTGTTTAAGACTACATGTATGTGTAAATAGAGGAAAATGGGGTATGGCCTCAGGATTTATGCTGTGTCATCTACAAAAAAGCCCTTTGGGCTGCATGGGAAGCCAAGAATTGCTGGGTTGTGGATACGCAAGCCATAACGTCCTTTCTCAGTGGTATGCTCCTGCAACAGTGATTGGGAAGGCAGGCCCATAGCACTAGAAAATTCATCAAGCCAAACTTCCCACAGCTGGATTTTCCTAGTTTAAGCTTACTTGGGACTAGGACTGATGTAAAGCAGATTTAACATATGTAAGATATAAGCCCCTGGGTTCTTCAATAATTTTACATCTTTTTGCAAGAGCATTCTGTTCCAAACAGTGAAATATTATTATTAATAACAAGGGGACAGATTGCACTGCTTACTCATGTTGATGAAATATCGCCCAAATGCACAATCCTTACAAAGGTAAGGATGTGTAATTGGATTTTAGACTAAATAATACTGACAATTAAATACTCGTCTTGAGCAGATGTCCTGAACTCAACCACTTCAGTCTTTAGTGACAGTTTTCAGGCAACCATCACCAGGTTTGTGGACATATAAGTGCAATGAGAATTTGTCCACTTATGTTTCTATAGTCTGCTTGGTTGCCTATAGCCGAGAAGACTGACATCTATTAATGGAAAAGCCTTTGACACTGACATGTCTCTTTTCGCAAGAATCTGAATAGCAGTGACAGATCAGGAACCCCATTTTGATGCTCGCTGTATGTTTTTCTTTTCTCCTCAGTTCAGCCATACTCATTTCATTATGTTGGGTCAGTTAGGTCAGGCAGCCTTATAATTATCTCCCAGGACCAAAGCTCTGGCTGAACTTTTAGTTCAGAACATTGTATCTTTGCTGGGATCTGATGGGGTTATCCCGCATTTCACTTTAAAATTACAAGGACCAATTCTTCTGTGCTTGTGCATACTTTGTATACCTGCCAAGTCCTCTCCTTCCATTCCTTCAGGTAGTCTCAGAAGCATAAATGCTGACCTGACTCTGTAAGCTTTCAGCAGCACACCTGAGGTTCCCCTTTTCTTTCATGGTGAACAGTTTTTCTTTCTTTCTTTGACTTTTTTGAGGAACTGATTCCAAAGATTTTATTCACAGTAGTTAACAGGTGTGAATTGGTGTTTTCTAGCATAAGTGTCGTGCTGGGTAGCCCTTTGTTCCCTTCCTGCTGCTTCCCTGCTCTATTACGGCAAAATTTACTTTAATAGGAGTTTTTTTAATGGTTTGTACAGTGTGTATTTTTAAAGCATATTATGGAATAAAAGTGAATACCTATCAGACAATGTGTTTCTATGAACCTCTAACAATTGGGCAGATCCCTTGATTTCCAGGGACGTACTCCAGAACAAGAGATTTGTACCACCTGAGCAGGAGCTAGAATCTGGCCCTCAACAGATGCAGTTTTGTTTCCACCAGCATGTGCCAATTAAAATGATTCTGCTCTAATAAAATATCAGGAGACAGCAAAGGAACTGCCGTGAACTGAGGCGATACTGAAGAGTTAAACATCTTTTCAACTAACACAAATCGCCTGCTCCATTGGTGATCAATGGTAATAATGACATCCACTTTCCAAGGTAGTGCTGGGCTGCTGAGGGCTGATTCTGATGCCAGTGGCTGGTGTGAGTTGTAGAGGGATATTCAAAGACTATGTTGGATGGGCGGCAGGAGGATCTGAAGCCACCAGAGATGTGGAGCAAAAATAATAGGAGGAGTGGTAAAAATGACACCATTTCCAAAATGTCTGAATTAAGAAGGAAGGCAGGAGAGCCTGAGCTGTGTGTGAAATACTTTGTCAGCTCAGTGCCAAGTAATTGTACACCGTTTCAGCTACTAGTGCCTCAAAAATGAAAATACGCAACTGAAAATTTTAGTTCTATAGCTCTTAACTAGAGTGGTTTTAGACAGCAAACAAACAAGTTTCTTCTGATAAGTATTTTCCTTTAAACAGGAATATACAAACTGCTGAGCTATGTGTCCAACTCTTTACCGCTGTTTCATGCCTTTGTAGCATGACCCAGCCTCATGGATATTTCTTCTGATTTCTGTAATTTGAGCAGAAGTTGAATCCTGGGCTCATACTTAAAGAAATTTCCTATTTTAAACAAACCCTAGAGATAAGAGTGTCTTCATTTTAGCTTTTTAGCTGCCCTTTTTTCTTTTTCTTTCTCTTTACTGTGGCTAATGTTGCTTCTTTTAATAAGAACTGCAGTGCTTGTATTTGCTGAGTCTTTCAGTAATTACAACTCAATTTCTGTGCTGGTAGCTGTGACAAAATTTCAAGTTGATTTCAGCGTTACAGAATTTACAAGATTTTACTACTTTGTTACATTTGTTCCTCACAGCTCAATTTCTTTATCTGTTTTCCTGCTTGAGAGTTTAATTCCAGGTTTATATATTTTCATACACATCTGTTTAAAAAATGATTGGGATGGGAGAAATCCAACCTCAGACAGTACAGGTTTAAAAAGACCAACAAACAGTGGGGTTGTAAGAGCAAAGAAAATAATCTATTAAAAAAAAAAATAAAGAGGAAACTTTGCTACATCACCAATGTGCTGGGGTACAGTACTCCCTATACTCTTTCATCATGTTTCCTTTTTTCGCTCCCAAAATTCCACCTCTGTTAAGAGCTCTCAGGCTTCTTGTTTTCCCCATAGTCTTTGTAACAAACCTTGCAAAATAATGTGGTGCTGGTAGAGGCAGGAATGAGACCTTGATAACGAAAAGGAAGGTTGATCCTTTGGAGTAGAGAGCTCTTCAAAACTGAAGCTCTTTGTGAACCTACAGAGGTTCTTTCCCAGATTCAAATCTAGAAAATCCACTTTGTAAAGTTGGGCATTGGAAATGATACGCAAATTTAGCCAGTGGCTGGTGACATGAAAAACCTGGCCGAAATGAGCTATAGCAGAAATGACTTTTAAAAGGAAACAGTCCTTTGTTGACAGTGAAAAGTTTTGCAACAAAATCTTCCTATTTCTTACAGGAAGGTTTGCTTTTTCTCTAAAGTCCAATATGGATGCTGAAGGAGGAGGAATGTGGTCCTGCATCTCCTCCCCACAGGCAGACACACACTTCAACGTCTAGATTCATTTTGACTGGAATCTGACATTTTGACACAAAGCATTTTCTCAAAAATAGTCATATGATTGTTTTCAAATAGTTAGTAGAAAAATTAACATTTTGAAAGTCGGCGTAAAGTAACTTGTATCCTCCAGCTAGCTCTATTCATGTATTCTCTAGCTGCCAGAAGCAGAACTGTAGTTCAGCAATTACCTGCATTACATTCACATCTGCCTTTTTCTCTTAAATCATGCACACATATTTTCAATTTATTAGCACTGGATAAGTGGCCAACTATGTCTGGAAGCCTTGTAATGTGTAAATTACCCTAGCCAGTTCTAAGGAGGGATATGTGTCCATGAAAGTGAATTACTCACAGATCACAACAGAAACCACTTTTTCAAAATTAGCTCAGATGGTCTAATTATCTGCAAAATGTAGGATTGGTTTTGTACTGTTGAAATTTGTTAATATCCACCAAAAATGCTCGTGGCATTTTTGTATGCACAGCAGGAAAATCAGTATGGAACTGGAACTTGTTGTTAATAAAACTTGAAAAGCACAGCTTTAGGTCTTTGCTGAACTATAAATGGTTTAGGCCTCTCAAGCCTAAATACTGTCTTAGGGTGAGAACATATGGAAAAGACACGTGCAAATGAAATTACAGAAAAAACTCAGTTCAGGGTATTGGTATTAATTAGAGGTGAATAAAGCTGATTCAAAAACTTGATACTCCAGAAATGGCAAAGCAAACCAATCACTAACATGTCTGGAATTCATATTACCTGTCCAAGCAATTTTCTTTTTCCTTCTGTAAGTGCACACTGTTGTTCATTTCAATGAGGTTTTACAGTCAGACACTAGACACTCAATTCCTCCTTCTTCAGACAACTGGGATTTAAATATCCATTCAGTTCAGTAAATGGTATGTCTATCATGAAACTCCTTTTTAACTCTATGTCGACATTTGCATAAGCATGGTTGGTATATAATTAATAGGCATTTTGCATCCTTCTGAAGAGCAGAAATGTGTATGGTTGTGGGTTTGTTTCTCATTTGTGAGATAGGAAGTGGATGACTGGCACTGAATATGTGTAAAAATGATAGCGGTATATGAGTAAGAAAAAACACCTTTTATGGAAGGTAAGAGAAAAGACAATGATGTTGGTGACATACTGAAAATTAGTATCTACTTCTGTCACATTAAGTCTGAGTAGGCTTCTCTAAATAAAAAAATAGTCCCTTGTTATCCACTGATCCATTTTGATTTCATTATTTTTTAATCAAATTTAGTACCAATAGTAGGTGTATGCTGGGAGTGGTTTGTAAATAAGAAAGATCTGTCTGGAGGATTGTGACCTGAGTGTGGTATTGGGTAGCCATGTTGACCCTGGTTTATTACCTGTTCGTTTTCAGAATCGATACAAAGGGTGCGGCAGAGTCTGCTGAAAGTCCTGAAAGAAGTTCCCGGAGCTCAATGTTGAAAATATAAATGGAACATTTAAGTAATGTCAGATCACAGCAGGAAAGAAAAATTAAACTTTGGAATCAGCATTAAGCACTAAGATTATCAAGACGCTCTTCGGGGCTCACTCATACAGGACATGAATAGAAGAAGCTAATTTGAATTGAAGAGTCAATAGAAGAGATTTTGGAAAAATAGGAGAAAATCAACAGGATCTAATTATAAGGATCAGATAGTATTTCTCCAGGTAGAACTCAGCAGGGTAATTGCTGAAGTTTAACTTTGATATCAGGTAAGTTCATTAAGTATGAGTACAGTTTCTCTGAGAACAAATACGATTTTGTAGAAGCTCAATAAACAATGTGAGATAAGATTGTATGATCAAGACACTCTATCTTGATCTTGGGTTTTCAAAAAGCTCTTTAAAGGATCCTTAACCCAAAAGATCTTTAAGAAATGAAGTTCTTAAAAAATAAGAGAAAATGGCTTGGATTAATAACTGAATAAAAATAGGACACAATGTGCATTAATAAAATAACTATTTTCCAAACAGAGGTTGTTGATGGAAGCACACAGGATTTGTGCAGTCTCCAAATTCATAAATAACATTTATAAAGGCAGAGGGATGATTCAGAAGGTGCCTCTGTTTGTAGATGATACAAAAAAAATTAAAGGTAGATGGATCTACAGCTGACTGTGAAGGTTTGGAATAGGATTTCCTAGCCAAGTGGGGGACACAATGGTATAGGACAGGCAGGGTGTGTTCCAGTTGCTTGAAAGTAGACACCTAGAGTCATCTGAGAGGGTACTTGACAAATCCACATGACAGTGGCAGAAGTCAGATAAGCAACCTGTCCTTGGCTGTGATGTTAGATGCCTGTGTTTGGGAAACAGAATCCCATCCTTAGTGTCTATTACTGTATTGTAATACTTATGGAGAAAAATAACCTTAAGCCTATGAAAAATGGCTTGCACAATATTCAGGTAAGAGGTCTTGGAGTCAGTGTATATGAATCTCTGAAATCGTTGGTAATGGTTAAAATTTAAAGCTGATCATTAAGTATTATTAGCAAAAAAATAGGAAAAAAAATCAAAATAAGTGTGCTCCTACATAAATTTGCTATAAAACCACAATGTCACAAGTAACTGTGTTCAGTATTGATCTTCACATCTCCAAAAAGATATGGGAGAATTGGGAAAGGATTGTGAGGGAAATGGGAATATTGTAACTGCTTTCATATGATTTTTGAGTAGATTAGGACTCTTCATCTTGCAAATGCCATGTCAAAAGAAAGATAAGAGAGAAAAGTATGGTAAACCATGAATTACATCAGAATGTGAACAGGGAATCATCATTCACTATTTCTCGCAGTATGAGATGTAAGGCTTCCACAGCAAACGAGATTTTTAGGTTTAAAATGGAGAAAATGCTGCCAGTTGTGGACTTCGCTTCTACAGAAAACCACAGAGGTTAAAAATATAGGTGGGCTGCAAAAGCAATAAGGCAGAATCATACAGTTTTGGTTCATCAGTGGTTCTTAAACAAGATGACCTGGAGGTAACACTGGGCTTATTAAGTTCACAAGTCAGTAATACCCAGAGTGCAGGAGAAGAAACTGAAGGAAAAATCACTTTATACATGCCACTCTGTCTGCTTTTCTCTAGCAAATCACCAATGCTGGAGCCAAGAAACAGTTGTGGAAAATTTGATCTAGCCAGCATGACTGATTCTCCACTTTTATTATGAGATCCCTTCCCGTGACCTGTGGTGCACCGGCTTCTCAATAGCTTTAAAACATGGAGTAAATACCCAGGGTCTATTCTTCCACATGTATACCATTGAAAGCCAAGGATAAATTGTAAAATATCAGAATATGCGAAGAGAAATAAAAGAACCCTTCAGGAGGGGCCCCCCCGGCCCGCAGAAGTTCGTTGTCTCATATTTCGCTATTTTTAACTTCGAATCATAGACCATACATAATGCACCTTTCTGACTGCAGAAACCGCCTGGAATCATTACTGAGTTAGAGATACTGCTAGAAGAGAACAGCTTTTGAGCAGTTACAGAAACTTTACATCATTTGAGACAGCAGCTATATAAGGGAAATTGTGGAGAATGGTACGTGCACATGCTGAATTCAAACATGCAGGAGTTAGTTAAGAGTAGGGATAACACCACTGTGGGGAGGAGCAGAAACACAGGAAAAACAATTCCAAAGGTCAAAATCTTCATGGATTTTAATGACCAGAGCTAGTAGTTCTTGATTCCATAATTCCTATTTCTGGTTGGCACCCGCACGCCTCATGCAAAAACACTTCCACACTGCTCTGAAGCATTGCCCCTTTTATAGGTCTTCCACGCCTTTTCCATCCAAGCAAGGGCACCTACAGTTTGTTCATACTTGCATAAAGCAGTTATGCCCAATTGTGGTGTATTCCTTAATGCACTGGAGGAAGCATCCCTTCAATCTGGCTCACCGAGTAAGCTCTACGGAGTTTCTGTCAAATCAAATGCTGCTAGAAAGGTTGTATGAGAAGTCCCCTTTCACTGACATACCTGCTAGAGGTTTCCTGCCATCTGGGATTGCTCTGAGATTTGCCTGTCCAGGTAAATGTGTTGCTCTTTTCAAGGACAAATGACATCAACTGACAATCTTTAGAGATGCAGCTGCTTTAGCCACAGAGTACACATGAACAGTGTTCAACTTAGAAATTGTTACAACTGAAAGTAATGTAATGGTTACCACCAAAATCCTAATGTGAACCATAAACAAACAAGTCATAGAACAAAGTAGGTTCCTAATATTTGATATGACTATTTCCTAGGGCAATAATGATTTATTTCTACTGTAATATCTACTGGTCTCTTTACTAATAATTCTCAATAAATGTGTTTTAAATTTGCAGACAATTTTATATAGATAGATAGAGCTGAGCAAGAGAAAGATGAGTCAAAGGCACAGCTGACGATCTTGTGATAAGGCTTGGTTCCCCACAGCAATGAACCTATGTGTCCCTCCCTAAAGGGAGCTTTGGTTGCATACTGGGAGAGCTGCCACCATAACTGCTGCCTGTGCTGCAGCAACATTACCTGACAAGCCAATTTTGGCACTTGGGCTTTGCTGGGTTTCTGGTTTTCAATGTCTGCGAAAAGCCAGGACCAAAGAAAGACAAAATATGGCAGCAACACGCAGCAAGGATGCAGAGAACTATGAATTGGTTATAGCAGGTAATGGTTTGGTATCACAAGGAGAGCAGAAGAGACTGTACTGGGACAAGTGCTAAGGAGCACCAGAGATGCACTTAAATAGGCAGGACAGCTCCTGATATATATGATAAAGTCTATCCTTTATTCTATATTTGTGGAAGACTTTTTTGCCCAGCCTAGACAAGAAAATGAACACCATTAATGGGAAGGTCCAGTTATTTCTCACTCAGGTCATTTCTTTACTAGAAAATTACTGGACCAACAAAGGGATATGCATCAAACCAGGAGGACTAACATGTGGGACTGTATGCCTTAGATAAATTACAACCTCGGAGAGTATTTGAGAAATAAGAAGAGCCTGACAAGGAACGGAGGTGGTGAGAGAGACACAAGAAAAGGTACATCATGGCACTTCATAAGGATAATGACACACAGAATTGGCAAAAGTCGAGCGGAGTCAGACCTTGCAAACCAAATTAAACAGATGGCAAAAGCTTTCTCAGTCATATGAGAGGAAAATAACCAAGAGAATCGCTGTGCACTGAGGGTAGAATAGAAATGAAAGATAAACTAGGTGTGACCCAAAAACTAAATTAAGACTTTGAGGATAAAAAAAAAAAAATCAAAATGGGAAAATGGGATTAAGTGAAACCTGCGTTTATTTTTTAAAATAAACCTGCAGATAAACTTGTTATATCATCCCCTTTATTTTAATGACAACTTGATTGTTGAGATAAAGCAAATGCAGTAAAATCAACATTTCTGCTCTTTAGTAAAACGTTTGATACATTACTACATGGGGAATTATTAGCTAAATTGGAAAAGATAAGGACAAGTATCATGACTGTAAGATAAGTAAAGTGACTGAACAGGAGATGAGAGTTATGTTGAAAGGATTTCTTTCTCTCCCTGGAGGAAAGTTACTAGTGGAGTTCCTTTAGGATTGGTCTGGGGATTAATTTTATTTAATATTTTCCTTAATGACCTAGGCAGAAAAAGTAGGAGTGTACTAATTAATTTGCTGATGATACAAAACTGGGAGATGTCATGAATACAGAGGAGGATTGGAATATCATACGGGAAGAATTAAATGACCTTGAAGACTGGGGTAATAAAAATGGGATGGAATTTAAGGTCATGCGCTGCAAGGTCGTGCACTTAGGGACTAATGAAAAGTATCTGCTATGAACTGTAGGCTCATCAGCGGGAAATGACAGAGAGAAAAAACACCTAGTTGTAACAGTCAATCATAGAATTACTATGAACTACCAGTGCACTTAGACCACAGAGAAAGAAAATGCAGTTTAGAGATATATTGAGGAAAACATTTTTAATGAAGCGAGGCGAGTATTCATGCCATTGACCAAGGTGCTTGTTAGACATCACCTGAAATTCTGAATCCCTATGTTTGGGGTGCAAATGAATTAAATTTTTTTGAACAGGTGCAAAGAGTGACTGGTATGATGATCAGAGGAAAGGATGGCCTGTCTGAAAAGAAGCTGTGCCCAGCAAAGCAGAGGTCGAGAGAGGAAGTGATTGCTTTGTATAAATACACAATGAGGTAAACACCAGGGAGAAACAAAAGCTCTTGAATTCACGTGGAAGTTTTGACCTAAGAACAAATGGGCGTAAATTAGCTATGGATACATTTGGACAAGAAATGGAGAAAAGCTTTCTAGACACCAGAGCTGTAAGTACAGGAGTGTGGGAGTAAACACAGAGCTAGACAGATTTATTAACCGGGTTTAAGTGATGTGATTCATGTGCTGGCACACGCTTGAACTTGATGACTCCTGGTCAGCCCTATGCCCTATTTTTCAGGCAGCCCTGTTTCACAGTCCTTTTCTTGGCTTATTCTATTTTCTGGCACATTCTTGGTTGTACTTATGGATATATTTTATTACATAACATCCTTTATATAATATAAATATTACATGATCTCTCTAGTTTATCTCTTCCCTTCTTTCCTGAGAGGCAAACAGCAATAACAGCCCATGTCCTTCAATGACCAGAACAATGGAAGGAAAGAGAAATGAAATTGCTATTTCTTTGCAATAAATTTGCTGTATTGCAACTAAAACATCTAAAATCAGACTAAAGTAGCTCAGAAAATAAACACTTTGAGTCACATCTGCTCAAAAAAAGACATTCAGAAATAGGAACTTCACTGAAAGACAGTCTCTGATTTGTGGTTTTTTGTTTCCATTCTGTTTATTTGTACATATTTTAGAAGTTCATAATTAATTTTTTCTCTGTACATAGACCAAAAAATTTTCATGATGACTCGATATTATTGTTGTTAATTTGTTATGTTCACACAGTTCCTTCTCAGACAAGAATTACACTTGCAATATTGATAGGAATTTTTTTCTGTGAGGACTACAGACTCTAGTATTTTATAACAATAAGTTGATTAATTTCTCAGACTATAAATACTCTCTTTTCTTAACTAGGCTACAACAGTTAGGTTATAATTCCTCAATCTTATGGCACTGCGCTGAACAAAAATAATTGGAGGGGTGGGGAAGCCCTCAGTTCTCTCTCTGTTGAGTGACAGAGCTTAATCATAATGAATGGAGTTAGTCCCAAGGATATGTACTGTATTTGTCGTGTAAAATCAAAACAGTCATATTGTGCCTTTAATGCTGTCTCAAATGGATACTCTCATTATTGTATTCTGAGAAATTCTCTACCCTCGTATGTCTCAAATCTCATTCTAATCATTATAAATTAACAATTCAGAGGTTGAAAAGCAGCAGCAGCATACTCCGATACTGAGTAAATAACGACAACCCTGCGTTTCCCAGGAGAGAGTCCTTCCTTTACGATAAACTAGTAAATTGAACAAACGTCTCATTATCTAATTGAGGAGTTACAACTATTGTAAGTCTGAGATTATTTGCAACGACTACTGCCTCTGACAAATAGTGAATCACAACTCTTAGTCTGTGTAAGCAACAACTTATTCCTTTTTGTCGTGTGCTGTTGTGTTGTGTTTCATCAACTTTGGAGACGATGCAAAGTAATGCAATGTGACACCATGAAATACAATAAGATGTGACATAACACATTAGAAATTTAAAGAATGAAAAGCTTCAGTCAATTCATGAAATCGGAACCCTGTCCAAATTTATTGTGACAAGTAAGAACAGTGCAAACACTAAACTGTTTTCAAACCAGAGGGCACCGTTGTTTTTTGACCACCCAAATTGCTTGCAGATACTGCTATCATCTTTATTTTTACTTTAGCTTAATAAGCACAGAGCTGGGAGCTTTTTCATTTTGGAGGGTGTTTTTGTTGTTTTGGGGGCTTCCTCCCCCCTTCCCCCAGCCTGGTATTAGTATTTAACTATCTAAATTGGCATCTGGATGCCTTGGTGTGATTGTCGGCAACCTTCCATTCCAAACAGACCTGTTCCTTGACATTTCAAAAAGATGTATTGCTAACATGCTTCCAAGGATTTTGTAAAAATCCAATTCTGTGAACACAAGCTCAAAATGGGTGAACAAAAAAGCATCTGTGGTAGCGGAAAAAGAAGAGTTTTCAGTTCATATCTAGGGTATGCTAATTGAAAATCTAGAAACAGGCTGCTTTCCTGTAGAGTACTAAAACAAATTGGAATATGAAACAACTCTCTTAAATCTGACTACTCCAGACTTTTGTTCCTCACATTTTCACTGTCATCTATTCATATCTGTCTGGTGATATTTAGGTCTGCATTAATGGATTAAAGTCCACATTGATCTCAGTTGGAAAATATGAGTTGCTGTTGCTGATCACCCTATGCATTGCCAAAGCCTTCTCCTTTGCTAGTAAAGTCAGATTCTATTGAAGTCAATCCCAAACAGTCATCTGTACAAACAAAGATATGTGATTCTAAACTTCAAGCACATTTTCTGAACAGCTGTACTAACCATTTTTACGTAAGTTTTATTTAAGGGCAGCACTACCATGCCGTGAAGTCAGACAATGAAGAGATTAAAATTATTTTTTCTAAGCCATTTAAGGGCCTGGATGGCTCATTTGATCGGACACTGCCTTTTCATCACAGGGAAAAGCAGCTCATATCTAGCCTCGACCATTGTGTTCAGAAGTAATCTTTATGGGATGCTTACAAAATGTTTATAATGAAATGAGTAAAGGGATTCCTGGTTTACTTGTCAGTACAGCGAAAAAGAACAGGGACTTGTCAACAAGAATACATGCAGGTGAAAATTAAGTCTCCTGAAAGGGACTTTTAAAAGTCCAAAGCTCATACAAGCACGTAGCTAAATGAATAGTAGACAGGTGACTGCTAAAAAACACACCTTCCTGGCAAATAAAAATTAAACAGTACAGCAAATACTTCTAAATCATTAAATGCTATAAAAATTCTCTGTGGAGGTTTATTTTGTGCACAAAAGAATAAAATCTAGTGTTCATTGAGATGGATGAAGAAATAAATGAACTAAATATATGTTCATCTGTGCTGTTCCTGCCACTTTAAAAACACCAGTTCAGAACGTTAGCTGAATGACACATCTGATTAGCTCCAATAGGTGGATTCTGTATATAACATAAAATATAAAACTATATAACTGTTTTTCAGAGCTAAATCTGTCATTAATGGAGTTCTGTGTATTACATCAGCTGAGAAATTGGCTAAAAAATATTCACCTACATTATAATATTAATTGGGATCCAAATGAGTACAGTTGTAGCAGAAAAAAAAAGTTGTGTAATCAATGTAAGGCTGCTTGAGCAGTTTCCTAGACTTCATAACCCTTAGGTAGAATAAAATTTGATACTGACGTGGTTTAAAGACATCTTTTAGTACATTTGGTAACTAGCCACCATTCATTTGAAATCAAGCCTGCAAGAGTTGTTGTCTATTTAAAGAATTGTTTGCAATCTTACGATCACATGATACTGAATTTTCAGTACACCCAGAAAAACAATTCCCAGGAAAATTTTCTGTATTTTTTAAGTGTAGTCAAAGAGCAACTTAATTAGTGCTTTTCCAAATCTGGTTAGAATTAAATTATTAGTGTTTTCTCCTTATAGATTTCATGATTATTAGGAACTCAGTAATTTAAGACTGAGTATCAAAAACTGATGGGCTTTCCGTGAGCTAATTGTTGGATGGCATATTAAAATTAGGAGTTTGCTTTAAAAGTACAAGAAGTTAGTTTCAAGTTTTATGGAATAGCCAAATTATTATTCAGCCAATGAGATTCCACATATAGACATACAGACATACATATATGAATCTCTGAAGTGCGTTCACACTATGCAGATAACATTTATAATGTAAACTCAGCTTTAGCTGGTGACGGGAAAAGGCTCCAACAGGTTTCTGGGGCTGTACGTGTTACCCCATCCTATGACAAAGATGCAGGTGTGCTGCAGACAACCTCTCTCATCTCTATGCTCTCCTTGTTCTGCACCCTTCAGAGCAGAGCAGGGACTCCAGGGGTGGGTTAGCGATGGGAGAAGAGCCAAGGTCTTCATCCTCAGTCAGTGACCTTCAGAGCTTGCATTTACCGAAGCACTTTTCTTCTGTATGGGAAAGTTATTTGTGAAGCTGCAAGCCTCTTCTCACCCACCTGTGATGGTTTGGTTTCAAACTGTGTCTTCCTAAGAGCAACTTGGAACCGGCACGGCCTACTGTTTATACTGTAATTAATGAACTCAGCGGTGAGTTGTTGTGTACAAGCACAGGCTCCTCTGTAACAGGCTGCCAGCTGAATAAAATAAATGGTTGGGGGAGAAGAGGGCTCTGCCCATTTATTCCTTGGTTTCTCTGCTACAGCTGCCGAAAAGAGAAGAAATTGTAGTGGTGTCTTCCGTGATGCGGACATCTGCCCACTGAATCTGGATAAGCCCACCAGAAAGTTCCATGTAAGTCACCAGATATCCATCACCTGGTAATGACTTTCAGTCCCCAAGGATCTGTCCAGATTTGAACCTCTGACCCAGGGGTGAAAGGATTTCTATGACTTAATGTTCTGCTGAGCTCACCAGTACCTCACCAGTTCATGATTTGATGAATACAGTCAGAGAAGAATAAAAACACTCTGCAGACAATATTGATTTTATGCACCAGATTCTGGAAGCAGTTTTACCGCTGTGTTTTCTGCAGCTTCAATGCCATCAGTACAAATAGAAGTTGTACAGGCAATATATAAATTATCTACATCAGCTCGGTAAAAGCCATTGATTTGTTGTTGTTGTTGTTTTGGCATTTTTTTCCTTTGTTGGCAAGTGTTGTTTTCACATATATCAACATAAATATGGATCAACATGTCTTTGAAAGCTGTGGAAACGGTGATAAAACAGTGGAATCTGACCCACTAGTTTAAGCACTCCTTTTGCAGGTGTTACTAAAGCCACATGGATATGTTAAAGTAACAGCTTCAAACTACATGGTGAATGTGAAGTAAATTGCCAGTACTTTAGGCAATGCTAATATTGCCAATATTTAGAAAATATTTTTAAGTTCAAATTCAAAGGATGGCATGGGTTTTCTCTTACCCTTCCATGAATTAGAAGTTCCAAACAGGAAATCGGATGTGAGGACACAGATCTTTTCTCCTCCCAGTTTGAACAGACAGGAGTTGTGAGAAAGCAATATGCAACCACTGCTGCTTTCAAAGCATCTCTATAATGTGTATAGCTTCAGGTCCTTTAAAGGTGAACAACCTCTTGACCTCACACTTTCATTGATGGGAAAAAGGTTATACATTACCAAAGTTAAGTTTTCCCATATCACAGATTATTACAGCATGCAAGGCAAAGATATTCAGCAGGGAAGGAGAAAAAAATAATAAGATGAAAGAAAGAATGAGCGAAATCCTAAATTCTAAACTGTGAAACCAGCCACCCTACTGGTTATTGTTTTAAAATCTTGCTAAGGCTCAGTGTGATGAATTGAAAGCCTGAACAAAAACATGTTTTAAATCCACATAGCACTATTATCTCTAAAACGGCAAGGAGATTTTTAAATGATTAAGCTTTTTGCATTCTCATGTGAGTACTCTGCCTTAGTATACAAAAGAAGAGAAAATAAAAATCAAATAATAATTGATCTTTGCCATGATGTCCAGATTAGAACCATGTTCTGTGCCGAAGTGACAGGCATGTAAACCCTTCGTATCAGGAGATCTGTCTGGCACTTATCAGGCAGTGTTACTTGATCACAGCTGGATAAAAATGCACACCCAGGGCAAATCTGTAAACACCGGCTTAATCTGCATGGGAAAAGTTACTGTCATCTCCTCCGACAGAAAAAGCCTCCAGGAGACATTCCAGCAGTAACAGTTACTTCAGTTTGTAATACAAATGTTGTCAGATTTAGACACAAACCCATTATAGATGTCAAAAAGCTACAACTGAAAAAATACATGTATTGCTTTCTCGGTATTTTATTTTAGAAAAATGAGGAAAGTCAGTAGGTTCATCACTACGACCGAAGGAGCGTGTGTGTTGGTGGGGGGGGTCCCTATCATACGGCACGAGCTAACAAGCGACATTTCAGCCCGCAGTTCGCAGTTCTCTAAGATAGCTTCTATTTTATCACACGACATCCGAAAGAGCTTCTTCTTTAGGGGAGGGATTGTAATTTGGATAATATGTTGCAGGAGTCTTCTCTGTGCATAAGTTAAAAACAACTCTATCTTTAGGACGTGTCAAAACCTACTTTTGGCTTCTTATACCTCTATCAATGGTCGTATTTGCAATTGTAAGACCAGAGCTCAGTACTCTAGTAATCAGCCCTGGAAAACACCCTGAATCACTTCATCATCAGAATAGCTATAAACTAACGAAAAAAAGAAGGAGGAGGGCTTTAATCGACTCTCGACAGTTTAACTAAAATAACGCAGTTAGAGATTCATAGCTTGCTTGTCTTTTTCAAGCAGATATCTCCATTTCCTTTAAAGAAATTATTCCTGTATGCTAAAAAAATACCCAGGGCTTGGGACTTGAGTCAGCTCTCCAGAACTGGTAATGGGCAACTTTGGTTTAAATTTAATGTGAGCTGGACCAGACTCCAGAGTTCCCAATGTGAAAATCCGAAAGCTACAAATTCCCTCCCTGACCTCGTATCTTCCGTTCCACGCTCCCATGTCCGTACTCATGCATAACAGAGAGGCAGAATGACTGGTTTCTCCAATGTGTTAAATAGGAGGAAAGGGAACATGCAGAAGAAAACTAGGTATTTGTGTCTTTCTTCAACCCAAGATTAATGTCAAGAGATTTTTCTTAGCATTAGTGTCAGCGCTAGCCAGGAAAAATGATCCCATTAAAGGCCCCTCATGAATAATTCATGAAGCCCAATTTAGTGTTAGTACTGAGGGTGAGAGATAAACAGGTGATAGAGTTTGTAGGGAAACCATTGCATCTGGCATGGTACTTTGGTATTATTTTTTAAAAAATCTGTGTATGTATTAGGGGAAGGAGACATACCATTTTTTTAAAACTTGGGTTACTGTTCAACTTTGAGGATCTATGTGATCTGTATTTCCGAATCATTAGTGATGAGCTATTCCCCCTAAGTGCATTAAAGTAGAAAGCTCCATAGACAAGCTGGTAATTTAGGGGCTGTGTTTGGCAACAGGATTCCTCACTTCTTTGCTGTTCTCTAAGTCCATTATGAGTATGGAAGAATAGTTACTGAATGAAGCAATTAGGGGGTTTTTTCCTCCCCAAATTAAAAGTTACATTTTTACAATAATTACAGTATTTGAATAATTTATGTCCATGTAAATGGAATAGCACTTAGCACTGATGTTTACTGAAAACCTTTTTGTGTTTAGTGTAAAAGGGTGAAAACAAAAGAGGTGTAGAAGAGGTAGGAGAGGCCTGTGAGCATGAGATTATCATCATGCCTGTGCAAACCGTCAGGCTTCAACCTATAATTGACATCTGATTGTAGCATGTGCAGGTATATTCCAGACAAATAGAAGTATACTAGAGATGGTGCTGGTACCGGTCGAGCTACCTCCACTGGTCACACAGAAAGCTTCTCGTCAGCCTGTAGTAAGGAGCCTTTAATTTAAGCAGTATGTCTTGCTGATTATTACTCAAAAAACCAAGAAGGGAAGAGATGCATGGTAGCTAAAGGTGACTGGGTGTGGTGGCTTTCCCATGGCACCCCTTGTAAGGCCAGGCACAATTAAAATCTCTGTGTCCATCTTACGTCATTGCTCGCAAACCTCTTTCTTTCTGAACAAGCTAATCATGGGGAAATGGCAACCAGCTACTCAGTGCTCAGTGGGTTTGTTTCATATTGTATATTTTGTACTTCTCGCTTTTAGTTAGAAACTCCAAGAGAAAGAGAAATTCAAAATCCCTGGCAACTCTGAATGGACAAAATGAGAGACAGCGCAGTATGCACGTGCTCGCTGCGCCTGGCAATGTGATCGTTTCCATTTCATCACACCAAATTTTGCATGCAGCCATAGGATATGATTCTGATTTCCACCAGTATCATTCCATTGCTACTGCCAAGTTGCAAGGAAGGCAATTGAGATCAGCATCTATCCTCCTGGCTTTATTCTGATAAATATTTACTGAAGATTGAATTCTACAAAAGTGCCACTGGGATTTTGCTCTAAATAAAAATTATGTTATTGGACTTGTGGCTTCTATTGCCAAGATCTGTGAGCTGTCAATCCCAGATGCTCATTCCCATGCAGTGGCTACAGTTTGCATGGTTGAGCTGATTTAATCCAAAACTGGGATGTCTCCACCAGTGAGTGATTGGCCTAAAGGCATGAAGTGACAGGACAGTGCTTCAAAATTAATTTACTTAAGTGATGTTGCTGGTCTTTCTAGAGTGGTCACCTCTGTGGGACATTGGTTTTGTAAGCTAAATGCACATTTCTCAGTGTATAATAATCACCATCCGCTTAAGCCCCATAGGGTGACATAAATCTGCTTTAAAAAAATTCTGTAGTGACATGTCCATGCATATGATAGTTCTCGTTCCTATAGCACAAACACCATCAACTCTCTAAGTTTCTGTTCTTGAGAACACTAACAATATTTCTGCAGTAATCTGTAGTAAAAAGTGTTTGTATTTTTGTAACTGTGCTTCATGAATCATTGCAAAATTTGGGCAAATAAAAATATTGCCTGATTTGAAGTTTCTGTTTTACCCTCAAAGTGGATAAAAAATTAAAATGAAATGTAGTCTTGTAATCCAAATGTTGAGATGAATAATGATACAGAACACAGAGAACAGGTTGAAAACATCAGGTTGAAAATGTATTAACTGAATTTTAGAATTCCATGCCCCAGAGTCCTGGGGTCCCAGCTGTAGAAGGTATGGCCTCATGCCAATGACAAGGGATAGTTTTCTTTCTACCTGTGCTCTTCAAGTCACCTGGGGGATTCAGATCACTGCTCCTTACATTTGTAAGGATAGGAATAAAGGATTCCCCTCTCTTCACTAGGCTTAAAAGGTTCCTCCTGCTGCAAGGATCATGGTCAAATATCACTGGGGCCCCAAACTTGAGTTTACCTGAGGATCTACTCCGTGGATTTGTTGAGAAGCTAAAGTTGTGATGATGACATACAGTTATCATCCTGTCCCATGCTCCTGCAAGTCTCCACAGTGTTATAATTTTACCCTAAGGAAAGAGGGAGAAACAAACACGGTCTGTGACGTTGGTTGCTTCCTTCCTACCTGCTGAAGAATACAAGGTCTCACAAGAAGGGAGTAGGCAAGATCCAGTTTTCACTGCAAGGATGATCTCCGTCCCTCCCTCCCTCCAAGGTAATACAGGCTGCTGGGAATATATTTCCTTGCTTCTCTGGTGAAGCGCTACTCCTGAGAAGCGGGAAGGATGGCATTCTGATATACTGGCATTTGGGCATAACTTTCCCTTCTGTAAGATGAATGTGGAGCCCAGTTGTAGAAAACGTATGTGTGTGTATTTGCTTTTTTGGATAGTTGATAGCTATGTAAACTGTATGCTGTATGTGATTTTTCAGGTATAAGAGATATGCACTTTTGCAAGTTTGGGAGTTTCTGCATTTTTTGAGGTGCTATGTAAACATTATTCCTCTGTAAATACACTTCTACCTTGGATTATGCTTGGCACCAATTTACACTGTAATATTACTGACACTGCCATTTAATTTGCCTACTTGCCTATGGTCTAAGTGTAGGTAATTTACAAACCTTTAACAACGTTCAGCTTTCCTTAATGGTAGGGAGAACTGCAATTACACTTAAAATGCACTGGTGCACTATGTGTCAGCAAAAAAGACCTACAAAAGACATAATTACGATGTAATTGCTCACAAGTTCATGAAGTAAACATACATTATTAGAAGGCACTCATCTATTCAATTTAAGTGACATTACAGATAACATATTGCATAAATAGGAAGACATTTTGTGACTAGTTAGTATAATAGTAGGAGTTGAAATTAAAATGTGGTATATGTATTCCTAAGAGCACTTCAAGCTTAGCATCTGCTCTATAGTGGCTTGCATTATGCTCCATTACCAGTTTTAAATATTTGAATATTCTCTAAAGATACATGCTAATAAATAACGACACTATTAGGTACCTCCTTAAAAAAAGTTTCAAACAAATGTTTAGGCTGCCTAAGGCCATTTTTATCCACGAAAACTCTCAGAAGCATACAATGGACAGAGACAGCAGGGAAAAATTTCGGGAGTGGTTTTTGAAGAGCAAAATTGTCCAAAACTATGTAAAATTCAAGCTCCATTTCATTTTTGGTCATCTGAACATCACTATTACAAAAGCGATATCGCTGCAGTCCACAGATTCCAGATGTACATCCAAAGGTAACCACCAAAGATGCAACACGAGCATCCTCTCGGCTCTGCTTGGCAAGACCTGGATACGTTTGGGTAGTCAGCGGTTATCGCACATCACACCAGGCCTACTTAATAAATAGCAGTTGAATATGTTTGCAGATTAGATTTGGTCTCTGGAAGTTGATGGTCCCTCTGGATCACATCCCCTCTGAACTGTCCCCTTGTATCTGACTATTTCTAGCAGGATAGGCTTTGCAGGGATTTAGGGCGAATAACCGGCTTATTCTCACAAAATCTCTGGAAGATCCATTCCTCATGTGACACCACCATATCCTGCTGAATGATTTCATTGGTTTTCCTGCTTGCTAAGGAAGCAGAGCGTATACCATGTTCCCAGTCCCTTGATGAAGCAGCTCAGCACTTCATGCAGCGCCCTGGAGAGGTGTCAGGCTCTGTCTCAGCAAAAAAGTAGAGCCAGAATTGTTAGTTGGGGGCCTGTGTCGTTACCAAAAGCAAAGTTGTCCCCTAAGATTATGCTTGTGTTGTTAAGGACCTAATTAGTGTAAAAAAACACTTTATTTTTTAAAAAAATCTTTCTTATTTAGCTCTTGTGCTCTTCCAGAGGAGAACACTGGTTTGAACATCAGGCAAATATCTTAAGGCTGCTGGAGCTGCTATTTAATGTTTTGTTTTTCTTGTGCGACCTTAAAACCGGTCTGACGTAGTGTAGGTCCAAAGTAGATTGTTTACCTTTAATTTGCTCATAGCAGCCTTCCTTGCCAACTTTTACAAACAACATGATATCATAGATTTTTACTTGGGATTCCACTCTGTTGAACACAGCTCAGATGTTTTTTTCTTTTAACTCTTTCACTAGACAAATACAATGGTGGATTACAAACTTATTAAGTATTTCCTGTTGGAAAACATTGTCTGATACTTGGTATTGTACCAGGGCTCAACCTAAAGTGGTTTAATTCCTTGTACCTGCTGTGTAGTTAGATGAGATCAACTAGACAGACCTTTCCCATTGGTTAAAGGTCAAAAATAGCCTAAAGACATGTTGTTTACAGCACATCATATTGAGAAACATACTTTCATAGAAGGCATGACCATATTTTCATTAGCAGTGATAAAAAGCTTAAATAGCTCTGTGGATATAATTACAGTGGATAATTTTTAATCACAAACCTATTTTTAAGATAATGTGGAAGAATAAAATTCACCAGAGAATATTTTCATTATTATTTTACTATAATTATTACTAGATTATATAAAATGTTGTTTTATTTCCCAGTATTTAAGTACATTTGAGAAACCCCAGATACTTCAGAGTAAGAGTCATATTCTGATGACATTTATATCACTGTAAATAACTTCACTGATGTCTGACCCTATGCAAAATTATAATTGAGTAGGTGATGGCTGAAATGATGGCTGACATTGCTTTTTCTCATTTTAATTTTTGTTAGATGACAAGATAGAAACTAATCTGTTTATTTAAACTTTTTGAATTATTTCATCCTTGCAAAAATAATGACATTATTAAGAAATGTTTTAATGCTTTGTAAGGTAATTTTGTAAATGTTTTGTAAGCTTTGCTTTGCAGAACTGAATGGCAAACAGAATAAGTGCATATTTACAACTTCACAAAGATTACTAGTTTTTAAAAATCTCAAGTTAAAAAGTTCCACAAGATGAAGAAATGTAAAGGCAGTGTTGGTTGGCTTTGGTTGGTTTTGTTTTGGTTTTTTGGATGATGGCTTTAATTCTGCACGGATCATAATAGCTGGAATGTGGTGGTCATCAAAATACTAAAGTAATCATAGTTAGAGACCTTATTTTTTACTTTTTTTAGGAAAAGTTCTCAAAATTCTTTGCTAGTTAACATAAACTTATCAAAAATGCACAGCAAGCACTCTAGCATTATGTTTTTTATTCAGTACATATAGTTTCTGAGAAAAAAGACATTTCTATGGTATTTTCTACAAAGGAGAGACACTACAGGTTTTTCACCTTTCTTTTATACTGGAGCTCAAAATCTCAGTATTTTATGTGCAAATGGTTTCTATGGACCTACCAAAGCAATCTGGAGTCTTCTTGGAACATTTAAGCTGGAAAGTGGCTTTTTTATTAAGGTAAACCGTTTAATGTTGACAATTTCAAAGCAAGCCAGTAATATTTTTTGTTTCAGAAGTCTTGTTCATTGGTAGGTGACTGCTTCGTTAAGCTGGCCTTCCTTTCATTCTGATAGGAGAACAAGAAAGGCTGGTGACTCAGATTTAACCATTATTTCCTTAAAATTGGGGGTTGCATAAACCTAGATTTTTAAATACTGTGTTTATATTATCTAGAATTTATAGAAATGGAAGATATTTGCATGCTGTTGTTTGAGGGACCTGGATTTAGAAGCCTGTGTCCCTTCTCTAATTGGGGAAGACACAGGCATCTCCAGGGAAGGATTTGTCAAAGTTAAATAATTACAGTATTTCTTTACAAGGAAAAGGCTGCTAGAATGGATCAAGTCAAACAGTGTATTACTAGTAGAGTGAGAGTTCTGTCAAAGATATGAAAAAGATGAAGAACTTGCAGTGAGGTGTTAGTTATATGGTAGATGGCACACCAATGATGAGTTTGACAGATAAGAACTTATGAAGTCCAAATGCAAGATCTGAAGTAAAAATGGAGCAAATTTTCCAAAAATAGAGACACTGTTCCCTGGTATTGACATACTACCAACAGTCCTATCTGTTCACATAAGTCACGTCTGAGACGAGGGAACAGCATTTTCAGTTTTATATGGCTTGATATTTTCGGAAGACTAGACAGGGGAAGACCTCGTGATTTTGTAGTTTACAACATTAGGTAATTAAAGCATTGAAAAGGAGGAAAAAACCCAACAAAATTATGACAAAGAATGACTTTCAGACATCTGTGATGGCATGTTTGCCTCTTATGTGAAATTCCCTGAGTTTTCATAAAAGATATGTGCTCCAGTCTTAAAAAGGTTGATTTTATTACTGAGGAGAGCTCTTAACTCCAAAGATCTCCAACCAGCTGCTTGACCAAACACCCTTACATGCTGACTTTCAAGGTGCCTTGGCAAATAGTGATTAGCTAATTTTTTTATATATTTGTCGGTGCTGGAAGCTACCAATGTCCTGAGATGTGAAACCAAAGTCAATCGTACTGTCACACAGCATATGAGTTTTTAATATTCTTGATGTTTTCTTAAATTCACTATTGTGCTTAATTGGTTTACCTTTTCAAATGATTGTTTAACAAGAAATTCGGGGCATATTTTAAAACAGCATTCAGCTGGTGGAGACTATGTGCCTAGCATGGACAGCAGAGTCCATGTTTGTATCTTATATGACAAGAAGCAGTAACTTGGTAATTAAGTAAATATTGTAATAAGTATGGCTCTGACATCCACTTGAAGCTTATAACTCCCCAGGGAACAGATGCTTAATTTGTGGCCATCATAATAACAACCTAATGAACCTCCTATCTTACTGGATAGCTTAATAAACTTCAAAGAAAGCAAAACAAGAATCTATGAGTAAAAGTACATCCTTAGCTTTTCATTAAATAAAATGAGCATGAGTCAAGGCCCAGCATGGCTTCTGAAGTTAAAGCTACCAACTACAAAGCAAATGTATGCAGAGAAATGTACAACAAAAGACGTAGCTTTTAAACCTCCAGTTGAGTTTCCATAAATGTTGCTTACAAAAGCCACCATTCTCTATGTTAACAAAAAGTTGTGGATATGTTCTTCACTAAATCCTCTTTTCCCATATAATCCACCTTGTGCATTTTATCTCAAGTGTGTTTTATCTGATCTAATCCTGGGCTCATTCATTCTCAGATAGAAGCAACAGGATTATTTCACACTTAAACTAGGCCCAATCTTTCCATGGGTCCGTAAGAGGACACCTGGTAATGAGAAATTATCTATGGAACAAAAGATTAAGCAGGTGCTAGGAAAAAAATCATTCTTTCAAATACAGCAATTTTTAAGGAAAAGATAAAACATTTTTATTCTGACAAATGTTCATAGGAGGCTCTACATTTTAAAAAGAATGACCTTACACCATATTTAGAACCAATATTACTTGGTGTAAGTTTTAGTGAAAGAAGCAAATTCTAAAATACGCAGCATACAGGATATATCAGAGCATTAGTTTTAACCAAGTCAAAGAGACCGGTCATAGCCAGTCGTATCTTTCTTCCTTGTTCTACCAGTCCTTCCTTTAGCACACTATCAGTTACGGGGAGGAGGAGGAGGGAGGCTTCGTGGCACAGTAAATTAGCTTCAGGGGACTTTTTCCTTTGCAGTAGTGGGCAAGGCAACTCAGAAACAAAATCGAAGCCCTCTGCTCCCCTCCGAAGTTGTGCGACATGGATTAGTATGAACCAAGTTCAGTGTCCTTTGCTTGACTCAGCAGAAATATTAAATAAAAATTTTATATGTGCATGTATATCTGGATCTGTTTCATCCATATCTATAGCTATATCACTAGCTGTGTATCTGTGCCTGCACGCCTCCTTTGGATTTTAGAGACCACAGGATCACCTCGGGTACTCTCTTCTATCTGTTTCCAGTGTATGTCAGACCCTTGGTGTCAAGGTGCGAAGGCAGAGCAACAATTTACTGTTCTAAAACATTGGACCAGTTCCTCAGGAAACACAAACTGGTGTAGTATGTCACTATTTCCCAATCATTCCCTCCTTCCCTTTTGTCATCAGACACAGGCCAGTGTACAAGAGCAGGAATTTGTCCCTCAATTCCATGGGCACAGTAGGACCGTGGACAGATTGACTGTCTGAGTGGTGGTATTTTGAGTTTTCTTCTCTCCAGAGAAATACAACGGAAGTACGGCAGGTGAAAGGCCTCCGGATTCAGACTGGTCTGCTTCACGGGCTAATAGGGAAGAAAAGGCTGATAAGTCACACCGTTCCACCGGAGAGGTTTTGCTCTTTTTTCCGTTGTAATATATGGTACTAAATGATGTTAGTCACAGAGCAAAAAACTGAACGGTGAAAGGATGCGGGATTTTTATGTGTCTTGCTCAGCTGTAACGATTATTCCGGAGTTTACCCTGGGCTTGCCGTTTTGGTAGGGAGGGTCTCCGTGCTGTAAGTTTTCAGTTTCCCTGGATGTGTGCAGGGAAGTGAGAGTGCCCAGCGCTTTGCAAGGGTACAGATCTACGGCTTGACAGTAGAAAGCAAGAACACCAGATCCAGAGGTGTGTTTTCCTAAAGCACTCAGAAAAGTAGCCTACCTTCAGCGTTTAAGTTATTACTTAACTCATGACGTATGCTTTGTAGACTCAATGATGCCTTAGCAATAGGAAGCTTCAGTGTGGAATTATATTATCAAAGCTAAAATGTGGTACTGAGAACTGAAGTGAAAAGTCATAAACGCCTTCTCTCTTGAACCCTATACAAATGCATTTATATTCATTCTGAAAGTTTGTAAGCCACTCTTCAAACAGACTTCTAGTTAAAAATGTAAAAATAAGAAGTTTTTTACAGTGTATTTCCATATAGGCTGAAAATAAATTTAAAAAAAAATGTATTATTACATAGATGGAAAAAGTCAATGTGACTTAAAAGTTTGTTTGTCCCAAGTAAGAACTTTGATCCTTTAAATATCTAAAAACATTAAATAAAATAAATGAAAACAATTCATTATTTTTTTTGTAAAAATAATGAGAAGTTTCAGTTTGAAAAATGATGTTTTCCTTATCACGTAGAGGTATTTTTCTAAGTAGAATTATTCCCAAATTCATTAACCGAGAATAGTTGCTAAAGTTTTGTTTTCTTCTGTGTGGGACAGCTCATTTATGCACTATTTTACCCCAAAATTTAATGCAGCATATTCTCCCCCAGATACGATTCTGTTAAGACCCTGTGGATGAAAGACATATACAAACGCATAGAAAGGCAAAATGAGAATAATGCCTAGACTGATGAGTGACGGTATGAAATTAATTCTCTTTTTTCCCGATAACATTTGACAGTATGGAAACAGTTTCTTTTACTTTCAATAAGACAAGCTTTGCTCACCACCTTGGTTTCCCCAGCTCCTCCCAGCTGACGGGACAGTCCCAGCATACTGACCAAAAGGGTGGAGAGTGGGAAAATGGGGTAAATAAGTAAATATCCAAATCTCAATAGTGTGCAGTTCATAGTGTTTTTAGAAATGACTGAACGTGGAGCCGCAATTCTCTGTCACGTGCAGAATTCCTCTACCCAAGGACACATAAAAATTGATTTAATGAATTAGCCTTCCGAAAGTGGGAGTGGTAATTCAGTAGCTGCAGTTTAAAGTTATTTAACCCCAGATGTGTTATCCAGGGCACATCCAGTAAAAAGATCGTAACAATTTTTGTGACTTGTCATCCAACAGCAGTTAACAGAAATGCTAACGACGTTAGGCCTGTTGACTAGGTAAGATGAAATTTTGAATTAATCTCATGTCTACAATTTCATATTCATATCAAAATCTATAACAGTATGATGTTAGTAAAAAAATTAAATATCAGTAAATTTTGAAGATCTCAAAGCTTTTAAAAATACATTTTAAAGATAATTTTTGCTTTTTACCGATCTCACAGTAATACAAATTTATCAATATAAAAGATGTTTATTAACCTTACATATGTGTGTATTTCTACTTCTTTAGGATAAAATGCTACTTCAAACAGAGCTATGCTTTTGAATAATCCTGAACTTGTGTATACAAGATATGTGACTGTGTGACTTTAGGCACAAAAATAAACAAGAAAGTGACATGAAATTCAAGTAAATCGGTTAACTCTCTTGGCTTCTTTCATAAAGGTCCAAGAGTGCAGTAATTGAAAAGGGACAATCAAGAAACATTTAGCGCAACAAATATCACCCTTAAGTATTCAAGACTCAATAGAAAAAAAAGATCCATTTGCTAAGGGTTGTAATTTGTATATCAGTTCCTTTTTTTCCTTTTAACTGAATAATGCAACAAAGCAATGGTTCTTTCTCTTGGAACAATGAAACTGTTTTAAAGCTGATAATCCTTTACAGTAAGGTTGGAAAAAAAAGTCCTTTGAAACAGTGTTTTGGAACTATCATGACAAAAGATACTACATTGGGTTTTTTTTTTTTTATATATATATATAGCATAATGCATATATTGTATATACATATATTGTATATATACATATATATGCACATGTATATGTGCACATCGTGTATATATAGAATTATATGCTATAACCCATCTATCTGTATACTGTGCTGTTTGCTCTTCTGACCAATAGACAGTGGTAATTATCTGTGTAAAGGTACATGTATGAGAAAGGGAGAGCAGATGTCCATGATTATGTAAGTTATGGTAATTAACAGTACATAAATGAAACAAGTTTGTTTTTGTTGATGTGTCACTTGCACACTGTTCCTCTTGAGCATTGGGTTACATCCTGTACACGATCGCCTTATTGTCTACTGTCATAAAAATTCCAGTTTTGTTTCTGAGCAGTCACAGAAAGGGACTTGCCAGCTGTCATGGAAAATTTATTCAGTTTCATTTCCACTTAATTTATCTAATCTTAATTCTATTATTATTTTATTACAATTATTTAAGTGCTTGGGGCAACAATCTAAAGTAAAAACAAATAAACAGTAGGAGTTCCAGATAATTTGTAAGTGATCTGAAAGGTCTAATGGAAACTAATAACATTATTCCAGTTTTATTTTTTGAAAGGTTAATATTATAGAAGCTTTATCATTGCCGCCATCATTAACAGTCTGTCGACACTGACATGTTAAATTCCTGCTTCACAAGATTAATGGCTAAACTATAAAAACTACCTCTGGACATGGAGAACAAAGTTGTGAAATAGTGTTTAGATGTTCAAAACCTTGTAACTACAAGCCTCATACCACCTTCATTTCCAGCACTATCATCTTGAAACACAGAAGATCATCCAAGCCCATTTCTGTTCTGCCCAACACTTTCACGTGAAGGCACCTACTAGCTTCCTTGATTCCAATGAAATCAGAAGGCTTGAAGACCTGACAGTCCAAGCGTTGCATCGAATTGAGATGAACCTGTGGTTTGCTGCCCTGGGCTCAGCTGCTCATGTCTCCTCACCCTCTTCAGCTAAAACTGTGAGTAGCTGCCTTCAAAGCAGTGCACAGCAATCACCTGTCTCACATTGCAAGCAAGGGTTTGTTGGGTTTTGTCCTTAATCATAACTGTTACCTTCCATTTAATCGCCCAGCTCCATCACAGTTGCTCTCACAACCATGACAGTCACCCTGCCGGCTGGGTCTGTGTAGCCACAGAGTCCCCATTACCACTCGTTCTACTTCTCCAGCACCTTTGCTGCCTTGCCTTGATCCTCCCCATAACACGGCTGGTTTAGGGTGCCTTGCAGAGAAATTTGAGTTCTCGTTTTCCCTTTCTAGTGCAATGAGTTATATATTTCTGACATCCCAATCTCATTTTAAGATCTATTTTTCTCTTTTTCCTTCTTTTTTTAGTCAGCCTTTAAGCAGCATGGTAGGTGTTTTGCTCTGTTTATATGATAAAAGCACATAATAAAAATATATAAAGGAGTTAATAAACCAACTCATTCAAAATTAAGAAATTACTAAGACACGGTTTTAACCCTATTCTAGAAATTTCAGATAAGCAGTATGAAATGATTAAATTCAAGTATTCTATTGGTCACGTAATCATCGTTCATCACTGTGTAATAACACATTTGATTTGACTAAGATGTTGCTGTAAAACTGAAGCTGGTGCAAGGTTTTCTAGCAATACAACGTGAAGGGGATCAATTCCTCATTATCATCGTACACATAGAAACGAACAGCTAAATCTGGGGCAACAAGAACTCAAAAAGAGGGTTTTGAATGACAGCTCAGCTTCTAACTTCTGGGAGTTTCAGCAGCATTTAGCATTTCTTCAAAAGAAATTAACTGGAGATAAGCAGCTGCAAATACGTTACTTGTCTAAGATGATTCCTCTCTCCAACTGAGAGAAGCCTTTACGACACGGGAAAGGAAGGCAAAGTTACAGAGTGATGACTCCAGAGTAGTTTATTTAGAAACTGAGACCTGACTCTGTTTTCTTGCAGAAACCAAATGTGTTAGTTTGGTTTGGACACCGTGTGTTGACAAAGGGTGGGTTGTTTTTCCTTTTTATCTAAACCTGGTTGTGGAGATAGAGAAAAAATAATCTGTCCTGAGAGCACACAGTGATCCAAACTCGTTGTTTGCTTGAAGTGGCTGACCTTGCTAGGAAGACATACCCGCGCAGACCCTGAGCCCTCAGAAGTAGTTAGGGAATCCTGGCAAGTGACTTGATGCAAGTGCAAGCAGTTTCAAGGCCCTTTGTTCACACTATGATCCAGAAGTCATGCAGCCCTGGCAGGCGAACAGTGTGCCTGGGGAAGTCTACTCCGCAAAGCCTGGCCCACATCTCCTGCTATTGAAGTTCTTCTGAGGGGAACCAATATTCTCTCTCTCCTAAGGGAGTAGGGAAAGGCACAATGAGACAAAATCCATTCCCTCTGTGGTGGCACAATCTGCCCCAGTGCAGCGCTCGGGCAGGCGGTTGCTCCACTGATGGTCACCCTGTCTGTGAGTCCGGAGCTTTCGTGTCCGACCCCATTTTCCAACGATGGACACTACACTTCCTCCTCTGGTTAGCACGAGAAAGCTGTGAGGCTGTGACACAGAAATCACCTTGTAGCTTCCTATTAAGAAAGCCTAGCAAATTGGCTGCTGTTAAAATACGAGATATGAAAGTGCCATCTGCAGTTCAGTCACATGGGGCAAATCTCACAGGCCTGACACAGTCAGAACACCCATGGAGCGTGCACTGCGGGAGCTGACCCACAGGATAATAGGGATGCATACTGAATGAATTGGAAGTAACACCTGGCCTTTGTCTGGAAAATTACCATTTTTTAGGCCAATTTTCAAAGCTGAACATTTCTTTAGGACTCTGGAGCCATTGAGGAGGCAGACAAAAGGAAGAGAGTCGTGGAGAGACATGTAAAAGCTGTAGACCCAGCAGAAAGGGTGGGAGGGTATGCAAGAAGGCTGGGGGAACACGAGTTAAAACCTCAGTATAAAATTCCAGTTCTTCCTGTGCAGATCAGTTTTTCCAAGGGTGAAGGGAAAATGAACTTCCCAACACATTTAAGTGATTTAATTTCACAATTACGTGCTTCCCTAAACTTCAGCCACACACTGTTAACCGTCCTTGCAAGTAATCACTTTTTGGTCAGTGTTTTACAACAAGTACTTAGTTTAAACATAATATATTCACGTCTGTGTGTGCAAAGAGACACATTCATCAAACTCTTTGCACTGCTTCTCATTCTCAACGTAGGGAACATGTCTTTTCTGGGTAAATATACATACTGTAGAGGAACAATGATTTATCTTTAGAAACATCCATCATGCATTCACTATATATACCTAATTAAGAGAAAATGCCACTCTTCTACATTAGCACTCAAGTTTCCAAACAGATGCTCAACTCGTTACAGTCAGGTGCAGAAGAAACCATTGCACAGCTCAACTGGGGTGTATGCAGAATACTTGGCAGTTGCATTCTCACAGATATCTTGCTCTGGTCTGAGACTGATCCATCATAACACGTGAGTAGGTTGAAGTTGGTAGAACTGCTCAAATGCTTACAATTTCACACTTCCTCAAATGTTACTTTTCTGGATCAGGCTCTTGTGAACAACTGGGGCCACAGTTTCTTGGACTTCTTTTGGTGGGGGGTGGGGGGGTGGGGAGGGTGGTGGTGGTAGTGGTGATCAGGTCATAAAAATGAGAATGCCGTCTTTGTAGAGACTTAACAGTCACAAAACACAAGACGATCATCAGCCTGATTGCATATCATCCTTTCCTAGATCAAATTAGTCACAAATGGATGCCTAAAATCCTGACATAGTTTGAAAATACAAGAGATTTTATGACGGTTATCTTGAAGGCCAAATAAAAAAAGACAAACACGCCAGTTTTTAAAATATCTGACACTTCCTAACAGCTAAGAGAAAACATCAGTGAGAACTTCTCTGTAAAGTTACAATCTTTTCAAGAACAAGTCAGCAGGCTGACCTACAGCACTGGAATCTGCTTTCATTGCCAGCAGCCATTCTCAATATTTTTGCTTTGTTTTGTCTTCACTAGCTCACAGCTCTGTGCCAGCTATTCGTACTTTGAGTAAATTATGTGGTTTTGATTGGCACAGTCAGGGAAAAAACCTTCTCATCTGCTGGTGGCATCAGGTCTACCCAGCCTGAGTCTGGAAGTCTAGTGTGAGCTGTAGAGGTTACATCAACCTCCAGACTGGACCATTAGTCTCAGAAAAACTCTATGAGCATTCATGGAGAACAGGATGCTACTGTCCCAGAAGGGCAAGCCTGTGCATAGGTGTTTGCTCAACTGTGTACAACATTCTTAAGTTTAGTGCAAAGCAAGGAGCCAAAGCCATAGTCTGTTAGCATCTCAGTGACATGCCATGTTAAATCAGGCAGCTATTTCAGTGCTTCCAGTGCAGTGCTGTGATCACAACTACGTGTTACACCTTTGCCGAGATACTTCTTGAGACACAAAGTGTATAACATGTCCTAGTATGTAACAGCTTCAGATGTATAATATGTCTTGGCCGAACAAATATTTTCTGGTTTACATTTCTACGCATCTGTCTCTTCTACTACCACAATTACTTTTTCCCCATATTAGTCTCTCAGTCCATACTTAAAGGAGCAGATCTCTCTCTTTCTTTTCCCAGCACCTGTTTCCTGTTTTGAAATGTAGGGTAAGTGATAGTGTGCATTTCTTTCCTGAGGGGAAAATCCTTTACTTCTAGAGCACAAATAAGTTTGTTTATATTTGCCTCAAGTGCCAGAACTTAACATACTTATGTTCTAGTTACTCATCTGACATTCTGTATCTAAGATTTTTGCTACAGTATGTGGCATTATAATCAATGCACTATTGGCAAAAACACTTGGATCACACACTATTTATTTAATTTACTACATTGACTCTTTCTTGTAAACATCATACGTGCACTGTGTTTTCTTGGCACCTTCAGATACATTATTCAGAAAGGGCACATGGATTGCACAACAAACCACTCTAATGTCTAAGTTATGTCACAACCCTTTCTGTAAACTATTGATCATTAACCTATTCTTTGCTGCAAATTACTTGGCTACAGATCTCTTGAGAAGAAATTTGTGAAGTTTTGCCCTAGTTACATGGCATTTATAATGTCTGCTAAAGTTATAACACAGGAAGCATTTTATTGTAACCTGCAGGCACCATAAATACTAAATCTCCAACATTTTTATAACTAGCTATATCAAAGACAATCTGATTGTCACTCTCTTGCATATAGGATTCTCCCGTTAGTAAGCAGTCTTATATTACAGGCATAAAACACTGTTAAGCATTTTAGCTCTGCCAGACTAGCTGCAGCTGTGTCACATTTGTGTTTCCTTATTTTATGTGTGCCAGTTATCTAGATTAAAGTTGGAATAGCATAGCACTCCACTAGATGACAGGCTTGGTTTAAAGCCAGACCGCTTAGTAATGCTTATCAAAAAATTTTCAGCTACATACAGTAGCATAATTCAAAAACTTGAGAAGACTCTACATCATCAGGCATACCGTAAGAGATAATTTATTTTTTTGGATGGAAGACTAAAACATTCCCCTCACAAATATGTTAAGACTCCCTAGCCAGAGGCATCAGTGAAATAATCTGTTTTCATTCTTTCTGCTCAGTTTTGAATGAATGTATGACCCTCATGGTTTTGAACATACATAATGTTACCCAGTCATTTGGAGCCCAAGGTGGAAAATGTGTCAAATCAGGTCTCCATGAATTTCAGAAAGTCCTGATTTCAATAGTTCAGTTTTCTGGTTTTTGTTCTTATGATCTTAGAGTTTGTTTTCTTGGTTGTGGTTTCTAAGTTATCAATGACTGATTCAACTCCAGCTGATGGTCTTCCCTAAGTCATCTATGCGCTAACTTGTAACCCCATTAGATGCAAGTTCACCTTGAGCTTCCCATCGGTTAAGATGGGACAACCTGTGCTCATAGATCGTCACGTGTATTTGCAGGAAGAGAGTGAGTGCTCCTTCTGACACATACGTGAGAGAGGATGCCTCCTGAGAGGCAGAGGGGGAGTTATTCCTGTACACTGCAGTGTTTGGACTGGTATCATGACTGGCCTTCTGGGTAGGCTGTTATAGGAAGGCTTCACCATCCAATACCCATCGTTGCCTGGTCCAAGGAACTTCTTTAAAGCAACATTATTTTTTGCGTTAGAAAAGCAAATGAGGTAAACTGTGTGGAAGGTAGACTGGAACTGTGCTCTGAATGTACAGGTTTGATGCTCCTGTGGAAAAAACTCAAGAACTGTGTCCTGCACTGAGAAACAGACCAACGGTCTAACTGCGTCACTGCCACCTCTGTCACATCTTGGGATGTATGTAGTGACCCCAGTAGTGCTTACAGCTGATTTCTTGCACACTGAGGAATGATAGTTTTCTTGTGTTAACTTCAGAGTCAAGGCTCTTTGCCTGGCCCTATTGAGGGAGACGGAGAGAAACTGGGCTGCTCACTTGCTTTGCTGATATCATGATACGAAAGAGAAAGCTCTTTCACCTTTTTGAGCGAAATACCTCTTCTACTGCACTGTAGTTTATAATAAACAAGCTATAAACAACAGGGGAAAAAACGGTAGTGTTTAGTAAAACTCCATAAGTAAATGGAGTTCAGAAATGCCAGGTGACTTGAACATCTGTAGCAATAACATTACCGCTGAAACCTTCCTGTGATAAAAGCAAAGAAGCAAAATGCATCCTGAAAGGTTAAAGAGCTGATGTTATGTTCTTTTTACGTTGTGTGCATTTATATTTTAACATCTATTAAAAATGTTTTGTGCTTATCCCTTAGCAATATCTGTCAGTGTTTTAGAATTACAAGGCCTGATTGTTCACTTTCTGGAGTCAGTGGAAATTTTCCCACTGATAGCAGTAACAGCAGAATCTGGCACCTAATTTTTAGAGGATTGAAGCCATCCTTAGAACAGCATATGCTCTGCTCTCCACTTTCTTTGATGACTTCTAACATTCTTTTGATGTGGACTCCAAAAAAGACATTTTCATCTTTGGATATATGTGTTTTAAAAGATTAAAAACATTGAATAGCAGAGTAAGAACATCTTGTGTTTCAGACCACATCCCATTTAAACCAAAACTTGCTAATAGCTATTATACAAAAGAGGAGAAAATGTAGAAGAATAAAAATTTTGGGCAAACAAAATGAATTACAACTAAACCAACACTATTCAAAGTCATGAAAATACCATAGTGTTTGGACCATGAGCGTAAGCATACATGATATACACTGACATAACATAAAAATGTCACTTACATCCTGGTGTCTCTCTACAATTATGAGCAGGATATTCAAGCAGAGGTCTTGTTGTGAACATCCTGCTTCTGCTTTTCTGCACTCTGCAGAAAAAGTAGTTAATTAAAATGGATGGGAGGGTAAAAGCCATTTATAAGAAGCCCAGTGTTTTGGGATGTTGATGGTGGATGGAGAGTAGAGGCATGTAAGGACTGGATTTGCTTAGGACCCACTCCCTCAATACTATGATGAGAATAATCTCTGATTAATTTTATTTTCAAAAATAAATCCAGTGGCTAGAGAATTGTGGAAGATGCTTGACAGTCCTGCGAGATGCTGGTCAGTCACAGCTCTGATTGACTTCATGGAATATAGTTGATGGAACAGTCAACGGAATGTAATCTCATTGTTTAATGTAGTATGCTGGAAAGATGCTCCAGTGTTACAAAGATATGTGTAGTATAAAAGCAGTGAAAGAATAATAAGATAGAACAGAATAGAGTATAACAGAACAGAGTAAAATTCTTTCTAGAGGTTGGGGCTTTGACCGCATCTCTGAACTGACTTGAATTTCCTTTTTATTTTTTTTTTCTCTTAGTGATTACTATCAAATATTCTTTAAGAGCTGTGACATCTGCTAAATGTAATTACTTTCTCTTCCATGGGTAAATCAAGGTCTTTCTTTAAAAAAGAGGCAGTTTATACTTAAATTAACTACTTTTATCTGCAATTTGCAAGTTAAGGTGTATGTAAAGCCTGTGGCTATACTAAAGGCTCAGTTGTGCCTCCTAGGCACAGTGTTAATTAAAGGGTGATGTGGATTTGTACCATTCTGAGGGGAACTCTGGAAAGGATTATACCTTAGAGAGGCACAATGCCTCCAGTGCACCACAGCATGTAAGTAAAATGCACATGCTGTGCACTACCCGTGTTGATATTGCTCAGCATCTCTGTGGGCCAGTCTCCTTCCCACACCTCCTCATCCACTTTGCTGTGGTTCACATCTAGAGGGCACTGAGAAGATGCAGTTTGGGCACTACTGACCAATTCCTGTATGCCAAGGGAGGGGTGGTGCTGATGACTATTCAGAGCCCAGATAAAACCTGGCCAAGGATAAACAGAAATTGCCAAGTGTCATTCTGTAGATATAGTTTCTTTTTTTTACTCAACGACGCTTTTTTAAAGTCCAACAGTGTGCATGATGCTTGACAGCTCCTTATACCTTATCCAAGCCCATCCTATGTAGCTGGTTTTGAATAAGTCTATATCCAGTATCTGATTTTGTTCTCCTTGATGTTTTTGATTGGGGATCATTTTTATCTGGGGTAGCTCTCTTGACACCAATGAAGTTTTAGATAGGATTTACCCCTGTGCAAACAAGATCAGCATCAGACCTGTAGTCCTGTGGTATAAAACATTGACAGTATCCAAAGGACATATTCCAATCTCAATGTAAATAATGTCAGTGATTAATTTAATGCACATTTAAGGGTTTTCAAGGCCATATTACTCACTGGATTAAATGTACATTTGGTAATATATTATTGTTATTGCATATCCAATAGATCTAATTCAGCCCAGGGTGATTTTTATGACCAAGTAATAGACATCAAAAATAGGATTTATTATAGAAATGCCAAGACACTCCTATTTATAGTATAATAGTACAAATTGCCACTATAACGAATACTCTTTAGTTATCATTTCATCAGTCTTTTATGGTAACATTGACAAATGATCCCACAGACAGTATGATATTACTAATGTAATGTATTAACTTTCAATTTTAAATTGGTTATTGGATCTGGAACAACTGTACATTATATGATGCAGTTCACATAGAATTTGTGACCTAAATTTGCATATCTATACAGCCAAACGTGCCTACACATTGTGCTTTTGGCTGTCCACATAGGCGCCATGAAAACAGTATCACTCTCAGTTCACAGTCCAGTTTAGATCTGTAGATTGCATCGACTGTCATCGAGGAATGCCTAAAAGAAAAATTTAAAAATCATGCCAAACATTTTTGATAAATCATTGTTATTATTGGTCTCAAGAGAAGGCAAGTCAGTTGTTAGGAGCTGATGAAAATAAAGAAAAAAGAATAGAATGAATATTTTTTTAAAAATTCAGCTGTTGAGCGTTCTTTCCTTACCAGCAGTTGTTTGTTTCATAAGAAGATCTTCACTATTACTATATAAAGAACAACTTTTAATTATGTATATTTGATCTGGAAAAAGTGCAGGACCAAGGTCCTTTGTAGAGGTTCCTCGTTTATATAAAGTAAAATAAAATAAGCAGGCAGGATTAATAAAATGTTATAAAAGCAAGCTTTGCAAGAAGTATTTATTTGAACAATTAGAATGGCAAGTCTAATAATATAAGAAATATACACTTAGCAACTTCTCGTATCTTAGGTCTGTATTACTCAGCAGATACAATTTTTAACCCTCTTTTCAGTCCTATAGTTCAGTACTAGAAATCCAATAACTTAAATCGTTATTGGTCTCAGAACGAGCAAGTGTCCAGTACTACTTAACTTTATAAATTTTTGCTTCAACAGCATCAGTAATTGATTCAGAATTTTAAATGCTCTTTTAACACATCAAGGCTTGATAGGAAATAAATGAAAATGTTCTATTTGTATTTCTGGTCAGTTGGGTAATGCTTGTTTTATTTAAGAGAAATTTAGCTCTTTTCTTCCAGCAGCTAGTTAAGTGTGGTCACTGTTGATGTCAGTGCACTACAGAGATTTTAAAGGAAGCTAAATAGTTTAGACATTCAATTGGAAAAAAAAGTAGTAATCATATTGGGATGTGGTGAGGATTTTTTTGATGCCTTTCTATGTTATGTCTTTTACTGACAAGATATACTCAGCACAAGAAACATTTTTCCATCATGGAGAAATCATAGTTTTCTGCTTTTGGTTTTCTCTCCCTCCAGCACCCAGCCTCACAAGTCAACTAGAGCAGCTGCCTGATCAAACAGGACAGCTAGCTGTCACCCCTAGACCATATTAAGCATGGAAAAATTCGTGCTGGATCTCAATCAACAGTGTCTTCCCTGTCTGTCTGTCCACTTCCATCCAGTTAACATGATCTCTTTTCTTTGGAAATTCCTGCACTTGAAGACACAGCTTTATTCCAGATGAAGATTCCAGTGCTTCTACACTCTCCACCTGAAAAATATTTAGATATTAAAATATATAGCCAAACAGACATTTCTGCAGTTCTTTCTTCTCACATTTGGACAGCAGAGCGCCTGTGTGTAGTTTTATTAATTTACATTGACACAACTCTCTACTGGATATTGAGCATGCACAGCATACTCATTAACTGGCAGTAAAAGTAAGTGTTTACGTCTGTCTCTCTGTCTGTATTTTTTCTTAGTGGAAAGCATCCCCGTTTATCCCACACAGTCATAAATAGACATCTAAAGTGTTATACCCTTCAGACCACCCGTGGGAATGCCCTCTATTCAGCTCATCTAAATGAACAACTACAAAATGCAGCAACTTAAGGTCCAGTTCAGCAACCCTTGTCTTGTCAAATCTTTTGCCTAAATGAAATCTTAGGTGGCTGATGGACCAGCTGTTGCTATGAAAATTAATAATTTGGAATTATCCAGGGCACCAGTAAGAGTCTGAAACAACCCCTAAGTCCCATTTGGTCTATAACTGAATTTATCACCAAGGCTTCATTCTGAGATGGAACTTGTGATCTAGGTACAAAAAGTAATTCATCACTGATTTACACCTGTGGATATGTTTGGATATGCAATTATAGATGCTATCCCAAAGCCAGAGGCCAAGTCAAAAGTCATTCCAAGACTCAGATGCTAAATGGGTGGTGGTGATGTAAAGACCTCAGACAGCTGCCCATGCTCAGTTCACACTAGATCCCAGGCCCACTGAAGTCACTGTGAATCTTTCCTTTGACGTCAATAGGCTTCAGATCAGGTTCTGAGCAATTCTTTAAAACCTCAGACAAATCAAAACCATTTCTTTTGGAATGAGACTATTCACACCCCTTGGCAAAGACTATTTCCTTTCCAAACACAGCTTTCATACCAGAGTCACGTCAGCTGAATTTCTATTTTTACCAAAAGCTGAATTTTTTAAAGAGGCAAAAGCATATTTTTTTGCTTAAATTTAATCAATTAAGCTGTATTTGTTCAGACTTTCAAAAATATCCCCAGCTGGTCAGACCAGACATACAACCAAAAATGGGGAACATTTTAGAAAGTTACATCCATTTAAAAATCCTTTTTTTTTTAATGGAAACTCCTTGCAGATTTAACCATACCAATCACTGCATTTTCTGTGGTGAGGGGTTGTCTCTACACACTGCAGACAGTAGACTCCAGTAGATCATGTAATTTTATATAATGTATAACATGGTAACAAATTTTATAACTTGCATAATAGAACTAATATAACGTTAAATCTTAAATAGAACACTGCACTAAATACTATATAAATGAATTTAGAAATGCTTCCAAAATGCAAAATAAATTATAAGGTATAGACCTGGGGAGAGTAGATCCAACTGCCCTGCACCATTACTGTGTAACAGTTTCCTAAAAATGATGAGTTTCTTGGATAATTTTGTGTGTGGAAAGCAATTCTTGTGATGACTAATGGAAGAGTGAATTGTTTGGCCCTTTACTGAAGACTGTGAGAGTGGTAAATACGTGTTCTCTGCCTCGCGAGAACAAAGGTAAAAAGACTTGTTTTGAGATACCGTGTTTATATGCAGAAGAGGCCAAGCAGAGTACATTGATTTGAATCTATTCCTCTGTGTAAGTAGGTCTCCCATCAAGTTTTGCACTGGCACATCACTGACCAATGGGCTGTGGAAGTTACCTGGGAGACAATCTGTCCCTTGCTGAATGCCACAGAAGCCGCCATTCCTCCAACTGCAAGAAATGTCGATCTTGATGATGAATGTACTCCTGCAGGGATGCCATGGGATACCATGCACCCTACAGCCTCCTGGCACAGTGTCTGAGATTAAATTTGATCCATATGTTTTATGTACTGTTTTTCCTTTCCACCTAAATACTTATGTCACCATTTCTATATTGTTTCAGCATCACAATAACTGCCAGACTTAGCTGTTAAGACCAGCCCGTGCCAGTGTTTAAGTATACCAACATTTCAAGAGATAAGGGTATAAGGTCTCTTTGCTTCTTGAACTGAAGCAAACCTTTATGGTGATGGAGAGACTACCTCAATTAGATTGGATGAGTTACCACAGGAAAAAAAATTAGGTGAGCTGTAATTACTTTTTCTGCTCAAGAATAGACGTGACAACCCCACGTCAGTGATGACCATCTCCTGTTTAATGTGTGATTGCAACTTTACTCTGGGAAATAGCACTCTCTAAATGTTGCTTCCTGAAGAATCTCCTGAGGACACTTCTTGACAAGTTCACCACTGTGTTTCTGTTGTATTGGGCCTCCATCCCTTGTTATTATATCTGTGTAAAACAGATGGATAAGGTGATCTTCATCTCAGTATTCGGAGAAGACGATCTCTCAGTGGCCCCAGATCTGTGATTGATTTTGATGCAGGAGCAAAAGCACATGTTATACAGAGGAAGAATGTAGATCTTGTGGCATACCTCAGGATGCACAGTAATCTTGAGTAGAAGCTAAGGGACAGAAAGCCAGAAGATGATTCCCCCAAGCCTGCTATTAGAGAAATAGTACAAGCTATATTGTAGACCATCCCGGGATGAGAAAAAGCAGAACTGAGTACAGAAAGACAATATAAGAAACCTCTCCCAGAACGAAAACAGCAGCTAAGAAGCCTGACTGAAAACCATTGTCAGCTACTGCTTCTAGACTGCATCACTTTCTTCTCCTACAGTAATGAAAAACTGACTCAGAGGAAAATTTATTGTCCGAAAAGGGCTTATTCTAGCACTTTAAAGAGAGCCAGTAGAAGTGACAGAGATGACTAGGTTGTCATAATACATGAAATTTCTCCCAAACTATGAACTGTGCCTCACATGAAAAACAAGCAGAGCAGGAAGTATAAAATAAACCTTGAAGGCAGTGCAGGGGGTCACAAGTTTTTTTGGTGTGAGGGTCTAAGTGGCCTCAGCTGATGTCAATTTAAAGAGACAAATGATTACACCAGAGGCAGAAAAAATAATGTGGCATTATTCCCTGGGGTATCGATGTCTCATCGGACATATTTTTTTGAGTTAAGAAACAAAAAAAGAAGGAGTTAGGGGGAAAGCAAAAGAACACCAAAAAAAAACTAAAAAAAAAAAAAAAAAGGCACCACAGTTCCTCTGAGTATGAATTTAACCAAGCAGTTGTTTGGCTTTATTATGTGTTCTTAATCCCAAGGAAAAAAAAAGGTGACTTATTTATCCAGCTGATTGGGATCCTGCTTTTATCATCTCATAGAAAAGGGCTATAAATACACACAAAAAGAGAAGGAAAAAATAGGCAGTCATCCTGTGGGTTTAAGAATTTCCCTAGCAGATACCAAATTCCCAGTTCTAACTCGTTTCTTCAACAACACTGGTGAACATCAAAGAGTACAGCACAGAGCATGCTGAGTCCAAATTACATACCTCAGAAATAAGCGTTACCTCAATGGAAAGTCTTCAGCAATTCTAAATGAAATAAAGGCCAAGATGCCCAAATGCTCCCTGAAAAATGTAGACCTTTTCTTTATTGATAAGGATTGCTTCATTAAAATACATAGTTGTTAATAGACAAAACTACACCACTCTGTGAAAAATTGTTTCAGAAATGCGTTAGAGCACATACGGATATCGCTACTCCTTGCAAGATACCAGGAAAAGAAGTGTCAAATAATTAATTTCAGTGTATTTCTATTGTTTTTTAACAAGATGTCTTTAGAGACAGGAAATCTTTTCTGAACGCGGCTCATGTTTCAAAGGAGAAATAGAGTTTGTACAAATAACTGATGTGCAGTCAGAGGAGCATGAGTTGTTTTATTAAAGCTGTGTAAACTCTCTGCAGCTAAATACAGTTTCAAAGAGTTATGTCTTTCACACCATTTAGCAAAACATCATGGCAACAACCATCTCTGATTGTTGGGGTGTTCTTCTTTCTTCCCACAGTAATGAACAGATTTTTCTCTAACACCTTAACCCAGTGCAAGGAAACAAACCTAGTAACATGACCATAAAGTTAATTCAAGTAAGTAATGAATAAGAAAATAGGCATAATCAGTTGTACATCCTCCCTAACTCTCATTCCGGTGGTCACATGCATATTCCCGTCACATATACTTGCCTTCCTGCGAGGATATCCAGTATCCAGTGAGCAAGCTATGGCAGGTGAATGAGAATATTGAAGTACCTTCCATAGTGACCAGCACAACCAATGCTACTTTAAGGGAGAGGCTTTCCCAGAAAATTTGCTATGCTATGGTAGGCATGCCAATATGCTGCCTAAAGTAATATATACCAAATTTATTGAAGTGTGTGTGTATATTTTATTAAGCCTTTGCATCAAGCTACCAACAAACAAGAGCTGGTGCCCTCCACTCCGTAGGGTATTGATGTTTAACTTGTGTTTTACTCAGTTCTCCGTCTAAGATTGCAAGTAGTTCTGTTTTGCTGCTTAGAAATGAACTGCAATAAGCCTTTCCGAAGGGAAAGTACATAAACCAGGACTGATGATAAAGTGTGCTAAGCCTTTTTTATTAGTATTTGGATTCTAGTCTGAATACATTGCAACTGTAAGCTTCTAGATGTAGGAGATGTGTTAATACTGAAACACATAGCAGATACTCATGCTGAGTATCTTCATTGACAGCATAAAGTCTAACTCTGCAAGGCCTAATACTGGAAAGAAGGCTTCATTTATCATGTAATAAAAATAATCATTATGGTTCATTTCTCCAACTTTGTGAGAATTACAAAATGTTTTTAACTTGCTCTTCATTGCTAATTCTTTTCCTTTCACTGTTTTTTTATTACATGTTTCTTGATTTTGTTTTCTATAGCATTTCTTAATTTATTTGTCTTTCAACACATGACCATAATATATTTCCTCATTGTAATGGTTTTCTCTAACTTTTTTTCCTTTATCTTTTTCAGTAGTTCTGTCTGCCATAATTCTATAGTTTACTTTTGAAAAGGATAGGGTATTTTACAAGTGAAGGGGGAGAATTTGGATTAGATTTCATATTAAAAACTACATCTGAGCTTAATCGTAAACTAAAACCCTTCAACCACTCGTTAAGAACTTTTCTTTTAAATAATACCTATGAGTAACGCTCTTTAATGAGAATGGCTGTATTACGTTGCCACTCCTTTCCATTGTGAAAAACAGCAGAAAGTCGTCTGGCTTTGCCCACATTGGCAGCCCCTAGTTGCTGGACTAGAGCTTAGGTGCTGCATGCTCCCAGTGCCAAAAGAGACAAGGAGTGGAGTCAACAGCTGAGATGGCGGGGCAAGGGCTCAGCAAGAGCTGTGAGCTCCACTAAAGAAAATATTTAGATGTAAAGAGAAATATTTGGATATATGAGGGGGGTGGATATTTCTGCCTGATTGAGCAGTCACTATGCCTGCCAAGGGCTCTTATACATACCGGAGTCAGGCATGGTTGATCAAATAGGGGCAGAAACAGGTTTTGATATGGCATTTGTCAAACCTGTAAACTTTTACATTGTCAGGTAGCAGCCACAGCAATACTGAAGCTAAAACACAGAAATCACACAGCAAGGAGGCAATGCGCAGTAAAATGTGAGGAGCTCTGAAGCGTATGTTCTTTTGCGTGCTTTTGATAATTTCGGAAATAGTTGAGAACTGCCAGTTAATGCTGAATCCGGATAAATGGCAGCAGTTCCTGCATGTGTTAGAACATGTGGGATGATAAGGGTTGCTCTAGGTACAGACTTTTCTGGGTGATTTTGCTACCATAACGGCTAATAATTTAGGTGTCTTACAGGAAATCTGGGATTGTGGACTACAACTCATTAGTAATCCCTTGTGGTTCAATATCACCTTCTGCATGATCCAAACAACAAACGTGAGTCACTAATTACCTTTCCTTTGTTTCATTAGAATGAAGCATCTTTATGGTTTTTATTATCTTTAATTTTTTTTATTGTTTGTTTTATAACATGCACAAAAAGCAAAATTTGCTTTTCATTGCTACCTGAACATGCTATACATTTTTTATTTTTTGTTGCTATTTCCAATTTTTCTATACCACAGAATTACCTCTCTGTGATGCCATAACATCTCTTGCTGTTTTAGAGTATCACGATTTCAGGATATTCAGAATGTCAGAAAAATTTGCTTTCAAAGTTACACTAAAAAAAGATTCTTCTGAGTCGTAATAGGATAGTCTTGTGCCTAGATGATATCAGCATTTTTAATATTATATTTATATTATTATAATATAAATTATATATTATAATATAAAATATATATATTATTATATAAATCATAATATAATATTTTATATTGTATTTTTATATTAATCTTAAGGAATTTTTTCACAGTACAATGGTTCTAGATAAGAACAGGCTACTTTTAAATTTCAGGTTACTTGGTTCAAACTGTCGTATATGTAACTTTTCACACTCTGCAGTGCACTCAGCCCACTAAAAAAGCTGATTTAATACAGCTTTATGGATCACTGCTGTTAAAAAAAGATGGTTTTCAAAATGTCTCTTTAAAGCCCTCTTATTTATTGTGCCTATTTTACCTTTCCTTGCACCAAGAATACCAAGACAAACTGAAACACTCCCTCTTATTTAGAATTGATTCAGGGAATACACAAAATATTTCTGCATTGTAATCCTACCTCAATTCCCCCAAATTACCTGCATGTGTGGAGAGCTCTAGATTTACCTGCTTTAGTTCCTGAAAGCCTAAACAAAGAACCCGTCAACAGTTCCATATTTATGCCCAGGATTTCCCACTGTTCACATATCCTCAAAATATTTGAGGTATGCACGGCAAATCCATTACTTTCTCAACAGGTCAGACATACTTGTGAATGTGCAGAAGAACTGGACACCACATGCTAAGCAGCTATTATGCCTTCTAGAAAATAAAGATACACTGTGAGTGTCAGAACTGCCTGGCGGCGCAATCCAGCGCTTTCTGGAGTCATCAGGCTTACGGCAGCACCACTGTCCCACTAGACAGCGAACCTGCCCTTCTCAGCACAGTGCTCTCACACAGCAGAGTTACACAGGCTGCCATACACCTAGGAAAGAGAATGCCTCCTCAGTGCCACCACGCACAGCATTTTGGGACTGAAGAGCAGCAACAGCAAAACCCCTGGGCAGCTGGAAACCCACTGGTTATGCAGCCTTCCAGCAATTCCCATAGAAATGATGGAGCTGTGCCGGTCAAGGTAAGATTAGGATCTGAGCCAGCCACTTTTTCTCTCAAGAGAGGACTTTGGTCTTTGAAATTGGGTGTTACTGTAGATCAACAAACAGAACCGACAGCGGGTAGAACACATATTAGCATAAGGATAATAACAAACACATCAAGTAACTCGAGAATTAATTAAGCCAATAGAAACAAGCAAAGCAAAAATATCTACATCTGTACACGATCAGTCTGAAGGAAGATAATATTTACAATAGATGTTCACCTTCTCCATTCTCCACAATTCCAAATTTCGGGAGACAAGCACTGCTTGGCAACGTTACTGTACGTGTTTAATGCAAGGTATTTAGAAAGCACACATGCACTTTAAAATGTTGACATTCATGTTGTGGAGGGAAAAAAATTTTTAAAAGAGAAAGAAAAAAGAAAAAGAAGACTGTAGGTACGATGAAGGTGCTGGAATTGGCTCTGTTTATTCATCTCTGCATGCGAATGTTGCTAGTGTGCTTCTTCAACCTGGATGCACTGACATGTACAGACAATCAGGCACATAGAGCCCAGCAGCAGGGGACAAGGGAAGAAGCTGAGCCAGGGGGGAGACAAATTCAGGGCAAATCTCAGAATGTCAGGAGAGCGTGTGTCAGGACTAGGGATTTTACATCCTAGGAAGGATATTTTGTTCTTTCAGGAGACTTCTACATTAGAATCCATGTTAGGCATACAAAGTTTAATTGTTGTATTTCAGCCCCCCAAAAAGTAATGTACAATACATATTTCAAGAAACTATGTCCCTCATTCCTATCGGGCAGCTCTGGTAAAAATGTATGAAGAATGTAGCTTACCTTCCTTGTATTAATATACAGCATAAAGAAATATTTCTAGAGCTCGGGACACAAATGGAGCTTTAGATTAGCTGTCAACAATGTCATATCCATGTTAATAATGCCCTATTCATGCCCCGGGCTGACAGTTTTTCTTATTTTTATTCACAAATTCCATTTAATAACAGCAATAAGTCACTCTAGACAGTGCATTTCTAAGGGATTTTTGCACTTCTCAGGTGGTTAAAGTCACTTGACCTTTGGCCTCATGCCTTAAAAACTCCCTAAGAGATGTGCTAAATTGCCCAGAAATACATTGCCTGTCATGTCTTGTTGCTTAATTAAGGGCCAGCCTAGATGGCCTACAAGGACTGCCCTTAAGTAATTACTAATTGATCTCCTACTCGCGAAAAATGAATAAATTCCACAGCAGCCGCGCTGTCACATGACGTCTAGTCAAATTCATAGTCCTCCAGCAGAGGATGAAAAGCACACAGTGAACAGGTGGATTGAGGGCAGAAACATCTTTGGAGCAGCTAAACCTCACTCCCAGAGTTTGTCATGTCTCACTGGCTGTAGCCACCACTCTCAACTCTTTGCTCGCATTGAGACAAAATACATTGTTTGAAAAACAGAGCTTTTAGAAACTAGGAAATACCTAGAATTTTTCATCTGGATTTATCTACTTTGAAAGACATTTAATCTTTGTTACAAATATCTAATCAAGAAATCTCAGCAAGAGTGATAAATTATCACCTGATGAAATCAAAGTAATTAGAGTCCACCAAAACAGCCAGAGGAAACACATTTCAAAGCTCTTTTCTGAAGAAAGGAGGTAGAATTTGAGTTGTCACGGGAGAGGTTCCTGCAGATTTTGTTACTCAAATTGTTTATCAGCGTGCATGAAACAGACTTCCTGGACTTGTTGCATTTTCTGTCTCGAGCCTCAAATGGTGAAATAAAATGAGAATGCTTTGGGCTGCATCAGAAAGCTTGACTAGGCGTAGGAAGGTGTTTTCAGGTGTGAGCAATATGAATACATTGCTCTTCAGAACGGTACGGATGACAACACTTATCAGCCTCCTATTACCCTCAGCAAGGGTGCACGCATATATTCATATATCCAAGCAGTTCTTGCATACTGACTTCTCACACCTACATTAGCCGTTTACCCGTCTTGAAATTACTCAAAGTAAAAAGGACTCACCTCTGAAAGTTTCCCTGCACACGCTGGATGAAACCAGGACTCGTTGGAGTCAAAGATAACATTTCTTTTGACTTCAGTAAGACCAAGGTTTTTAGTGCAGTAAACATGAATAGTACAAAACTATACAAAATTTGGGAACTGCTCTGATACATGATAATTTACAGCACAGGAGGAGAAGCCAATTTTTTGGGTACCTTGTACGAAAAGGTGCAGTGGTTCCATGCTTCAGCTGATGCTTTATGCAGGGGTCCCCCCACTTCTCTGAAACCGCATTAACAGAAGAGAAGCATTTACAGTGACGGTGGAGAAACAGGGAATCTGGAAAGACACTGATCACTGCAGTGGGGCAAACACCAATGGCATAATGCTGGGAACCATATTAAGATACCTGTCTCACTTATTAAATGCTTAAGTGCTTTGTTCTCCACTTTAAATAGTTAAATATTACAGAGTTGGAGTATTTAAAACTGTAAACATTATGGAGAGTTGGGACCTGTCACATAAATATACCTTCTTGTCATCACGATCACATGTTATTGCTGTATTTGATTTCATCGTACTGTACTAATTGTTTTAAAATATCAAGAGATTGATAAATGAAACAAATGTGCTCACCGACAGGCATTCCTTAAGCCTCTTTGAAACAGAGATAAATAGGGAGCTATGAAGCACTGCTTGCCCCTACCTGAATAAAACCGAACGACTGAAAAGCACAGCCAAATCCAACTGCTGCCCTTTCAAACAGTCCTCTGGGTACACTGTGTAAAAATTACATCCTGTCCTATTTCTGCAGCTGATGCAGTTCTGGAATAATATGTTTGATTAAGCTGGCTACCAACAAGATGTGTAAACGTATGCCATGTAAGCTATATTTTTGTGATACAACATTTTTACGGTTACGCATGGGCAGGACTGAACTGGCATTTCTAGTGTCTGGGTTTTTTTCAGAGCCTTGGAGCTCAACTAGACAGTAATCATGTTGACATAATCTTAAAAAACCATCAATAATCATTCATCATTTTGGTGTAGCAGGAAAGCATATTCCTTTAAAAATAAGGGAATAGTCATACTGATAATTCTGATTCCTGCACGTGCCCAGGCTCTTGCAGCTGGAAAGGCCGTTGCTGTCATCGTGTTCTGCAATGATTTTTGTGTTTTTCTATAACATTCTTCTCCCTACACATGTGGGTTTTATATCCTCTTCATGTTGGTATAGCATGAAGTCTTATGTGGAATTTAGAGGATCTGAACTAAATGTAGCTAAAAGGAACATTTGGATGAACTGCCTGGGATTTGTTCAGATCTGTTAAAGTAATGGGGGAAAGCACAAAAGGATAAAGAAAAGAAAGGCCTTAATCTTTGTTCCATGAGTGATAAAGCAGCATCACATGGGTGAAAATTGGCCTGACCTTCACCCACATGATGCTGCTTCTGCCTCAGCCACTCTTTCTTTGCTCTGATTAAGTGAAGATAGCCTCTTTCTCTGCAAGGAAAAGTCAAAGAACAAAAAGAAAAAAAAATCCTGTCTTAACTATAAAAGGTTTATTTTTTTAATCACAGTTGGGCTCATACAAGCGAGTTTCTAATCTTATTTTTTAAGCTAAAAAAGTGCCTTTTTAGAATTTCTTTACCTCGGTTTCTTTATCGTGCACTCCCCCCTACCCCCTTGAACCTCGGGGGCTAGATCTTAACTTGCTTCCCTTGGATGTGCTTTGTTGCTCATCTTGACTTTTACATGATAGCTGTTTGACTTAAATGGGTTGTTCGCCAAAGGAATGCCCCTTGGGGAATGGAAAAACTGGAGGGAGGGAGAGGAAAAGCGGTACTCAGCTGGCTTAAATAGCGTGTACAGTATATTGTCGACGGCAGGGTATTGCCGATGCTCTGAGGAAACTTTCAGTGCTCACACTTTACCACTGGATGCCATACACCGAGACATGCTTTTATGTACCAGGTTATCCGTGTTCACATATACAAGAGAACTTTACGATGACACTGTTGTCAAACAGCTCCTGTGACTAATATTTTTAAGAGCATGATATGTAAAATCTGACAAGGATATAATAATTCATTCTCCAGATAGTCAACATGCTTGGAGAGCCGGTAGTGTCTTCAGAGATTTCTAAGGGTGCCCATTGCAATTAGTCTCTTTTTTTTAACGGATACTGTGCAACTAAGTTTTGGTTACACTATTGCAACAGGATCAAAATTTATTGATCAACATATATCTATTAAAAATCACTTAAACTCATGGTTGTGTAGGTGTATGTTTGTGTGTATCTGGCTGAGAAACCTGGTCGAGATCCAGTGAATCGTTGGCTAAGTCCACAGGCTAGCTTCAATTTCCACTGGTCGTTTTTTCCTTTGGGAGCTAAGAAGATAAGATGCTGCTCAACATAATGGAATGTCACTGTAATGTGTACATCTGAGGTAAGGAATGATGAAAGAGCTCCCCAGCTTACGTAGAAAACACAGGCCTTCAGACAGCTTTTAGCTGGAAACACTCTCTATATTACTTAGACATGATGTATTACAAAATGGCAAATTAATTAATAAGTGCATAGTAGTTTCAAAAATTGAAATCAGACATACCGATACCAGCATGCTCTGTGTAAGTCAAGTGTGACTGCCACTGATTAATTAGTGTTGGAAACAACAAACGCTAATTCACTCTGTTTAGATATTTTGCATTTATAAGAACATGCTTAAAATAATACTGCTTCTAGTTTTGATATGCGAATACGCTGTCACTAACAACTTCTCTTCCTCTATGGCAATGGTTTCAGAAGCATCAGCATGAGTTGTTTTCTGGCCTGGAGAGACGTTATCTAGCTGTACATCCTTGCATACCTAGCTGAATCTGTTATTTTTTGGTGGTATAACTGAGATTCACAAGACCTAGTTTTTGAGTGTGTAATAATACTGGTCACAACGTCTGAGAATATGTTCCTATTTGTTTTCCCAAGTAAATTCCACCATTGTGCCTACAGAGAGTACCACACAAAATGTTGTGGTTGTAAATATGCTCAGCAACAGTTAGAATTTGGACTCTGATTCAAAGCCCATTGAAGTCAATGGAAAGACTCTTACTGACTTCAGCATGCTTTGGCTCCAGCACTCGATTCTTTATTTAGAACTTCTAATGATTATTCAGTGAAGAGGCAATACTGTGAGCTTTGAGTGCTACAGTTCTCTTGCTAAAAATAAAATTCAATGTATAAGGAAATATTTTTTTAGGGGAAAGAAGTATAAGTTGTATAGCAAGTTTAAACTACTCTGCTATTTAATACATATATACATCAACACACACATTTATGAACATTTATAGGGAATCATACATACAAACACACACTTGCAAACACCCTCCATGGTCATACAAATCATATTAATAACTTAAGATGTAAACCTCTAGGGATTGATGCACTGGCTGAAACAGGAGGCTCCAGTGGCATCCGTGGTGCTCCATGGTATCTGTGACACCCATGTGGGACTAGCAAATATGACAGAGGGTCTGAAAGAGTCATATTTTCTTCTGAATTGGCAGCAGGAGTCCTGCTGGCATCCCCAGGCCTTGCCAGATGGCATCAGGGTCCTGGTTTGAGGCAACTGAAGGGGGCCCTTAGTCTCAGTAGTTAATTACCAATAATGAATTTTCAAGGTTTCATATATTTTGCCTGTAATCATCTTACAGGGTTGTTTTTATGTTCAGAATTTGACAAACCAATTGGTTTCAATTTTGTGGCTTGAATTATTATTTCGTTAACAAGAGGACAGCATTCACGATGGCATATAGAATATTGATGCAACAGGCTAAATTTAAAAAGATGGGACATACTGAAAACCACATTAAAAAAACAAGAATGTGTTTTTATTTTAACCACTAAAAATACTTTTAAAATATGTTTTTGGCTGAATTGTCTGGTCCTCTCAGAGTTTCTCAGTGCTACGATATTGCTTCCACATGCCCACAAAAGCTCACATTGAGTATACATGGTACCACCCTCAGCAGTAAGGAGGGGAGGGGAGGTAGTTTGGTAACTTCACCTGCTAGTTAGTGGCTATTGATGGGACTAATCTGAAGCTTTCCTCACCATCAGAAGGTAATGAGGACTAGTAATTTTGTTTATTTAAAAAAGCCTGACCAGCCATCGTATCTTACTGAAAATGCACGTTTCTACATATTAAATTGCTCTGCATACAGCATGTTTTGTATGACTTTTTCAGTTCATGGCAGCTGCCTCAAACAAGCTTGAAAGGCTCTATTATTGTCTATTGGGTCAAAAATGGCTTTTTTTTTTTTTAAGTGCCAAAGTACTCAGTTACAGTGAGTCGGTAACACAATATCCACACCAAAATATGCATATTGTGCATGACAAAAGGCAAATAATTTGTAATCCCCCGTTAAAGTAAAAGCATAGATACCTACTGTATTCAGCAGATCTGAAATGTTCTACCAGTACGTATTTAAAAGAGTATGAAACACCAAAATTGTCTGTATTTTTTTTGTGCAACTTAGAGACCAAAAGTAAGATTTATAGCTCTTTTTGAATTTTGTTTATTCCTCCTTCATTACTAACATGTAATCACTATTGAAACATAGCTTAGGAAATTCACAAGAGAAAATCTATATGCAAATAACCAGAATGAAGGGAGGGGAATATAATGTAAACCCCCAGTGTGACATAAATTCAGATCAGAAGGATGTCTCATCCTTCTTGGAGGGCCCATTTCTGGCTCTGTCATTCCCACTGAGACCCTTCTCCTTGGAGAAGATAAGAACGAATGGAGGAATAATGCAAGACTCTAAGAGTGTCAGAAATTAGATTATGGTTCTTTCATTGCTGTATTTCTTTGCTGCACAAATTCAGTCCCTTTAACTTTTGACAACCTTTTTCACATAGTCCTTCCTTATCTCTGATGTGTGTTATCTTTTTGCAAGAGAAGAAAATTTTGTTAGGCAGGGGGAAGCTTTGGCAGGGGGCGAAGACACGTGTCCAATCTGGGTAATGCTAGTGACTACTGTCCTGTATGACCGCTGTCCTCCCTGTCCTTCATACAGTCCTTATTTGCCAGAGATTTACTTACTCTGCCTGCTGTTTCTCACCGATTTTTGCTGAAAACATACATAAATATAATCCTTCCTTCTGTTATATTTGTTTAGAGATCCACATGTATACGTAATATGGGGACCTGTATATGTTTGCAAAGCCTGAAGATATTGCTCATTATGTTTTATGTGCCAGAACAGATAAAAATTATTCCCAGAAGGGTGCGTGTTTAAACTGGTAAAGAAAAATGATTGGCATCTACCATAAGTAGTTTTGTCAAAGCTTTGGCATGTTATCAGTTTGCAAAACTGTTCTAATGAACAGTGTCCATACTCACCAGATGTGCGATCAAGAATATGCCAGATACTCGTAAAATTCTGCTGCAGTCTTAATGCCAAAAGTGTAAATACAAACAAGTTAGGCTACAAATCGTGCTAGATAAATTTAGCTGGATAAAGACTTGAGCCTAAAGGGTCAAAGAATGTAAATAACTCTTGGCAGGAGCCTACCCTCTTGGCTAGTTTCAGAAAATACAGATTATGAACTCCCTGCTCAAACACTAAATTGCCTTGTATAAATTTGCAACTTTAATACTGATGCAGGCAGAGGCAGAAAATGCTTAATTAAAACAAGGCTTTATCTCTGTATCTGAGAAATAAATAAAAATCCACCAGTATTTAATATTCCTGTTTGTTTATGCTTTTATTCCCAAATGCCCATTCCTAACTTATAAACATGATTGTTACAGAGCGTACAAGAACAGGAACTAAAATGAAGTCTGTCAGGAACATATTTGAGGGAGGATTTAACTCTTTTAGGCTCTTAAGACACCAAGATCTTGGCAGAGGCATTTAGCAATGCCTTTTACTCCCAGTTTTGAAAGAAATATCTCCAGAAATCTTGCTAAATTCCCTAGCGCATGGTTGGCCTGTGCTTCAGCTGGGTTCGCATCTGCCCTGACTACCTGAAGTCAGCAAAGCAGGTAGAGGATATCGATAAATGGGATCTTGGTCTAGATTTCTCTTTTGACTTTTTCAGGTACTCAAAAGTAGGGAGCCTTTTACCACAGACACTTACCATGACATTCAGAAACGCATTCATGAACTTCTAAGGCTCTAACTATTAAACACCAGGTAAATTATTTTAATTAACTCATTAATATCAAATATTTTGTTAAAGTTTAATTATTTTGTGGGCTGTGCCTCTGTTGGGACTGATATGTTAGTAACAGAACATCACTTGTCTTTATTCCAGGAAGCAGATTACACATATTTCTGAATTCAGGTAAGAGCTGTTACACAAACTGGGGAAGTTTTTATTTCATTTCCTCCAGAATCTACCATAAAACTCTGAAAAAATTTAACTTGATTATTACAACTTCCTTATCACCTTCCCACCAATCATCCAAACCAAAACTTTTAGATACCTGCTTGAATGGTCTCAGAAATTGGCACAAGAAAATATACATGTTTATTTAGTGATATTTATTTACAGTGATTCCTCCCATACTGTGCCTTATAAAGTTAAACTAAAGATTAGGGGTTTTGTTGTGGAGACTCTCTCCTATTCCGCCTGTCCTGATACTGGTTACAAAGGATCCCTAGTGCCTTTCTGAACTTCGGAAAATTCCCCGTTGTCATAGGATTAGTGTATGAACTCCACTGCTGTAGATATCTAAAAGCATTATTTGTGCATTGTACTAAAATATGCACGGCCCGTGATTTCAGGCGTATCCAGGTACTCCCAGGTATGTGGGACAGTTATTATTAGGCTGGTCTCTCCCCACATGTCCCTGTCATTGGAGGGAGATCCTCCCCTACAGCATGGGAAGCTCAGTGACACCTCTTCTTCCATCAGCTTTGCTTCTTCCCACTGGTTCTTTCTCAGAGTTACTTGCATTCATAGAGTAATATTTTCAGAGTGTAAGTGAATAAAAAACCCAGAATTTATTAGGATGTGTGTCAAAATCACACAGAGGCTGGTATATACACATGCTAGTCATTTCTAGTTATGCATGAAGTTAATTTACAGAAAGAGATTTACATTATTTTAATGGCATTCTCTACAAATAAGATTCAATTATTTCAGTTTGGTTTTGATGCCTTTTTACGATTTGCTTGTTTTGAAACATATTTATTTGCTTTATCAATAATATGAAAAATTAATGGAGCTCTTATTAAGGTTAAAAGCACCTCGGAGAAGTCATCATTTGTCAGCTTTTGTTTTATTACTATGATCACAACAAAGTTGTGTTGTTATCACTGGCAAAATAATTACTCCCTTTTCTTTGGCAGCTTTAATGTTGCTTTCCTGCTTTTGCTCCTGGAGAGGAACATTTTGGAAGTTGTCCTTCAGAGCTACACAGAAGCACCTGCAGAGCAGCACAGACAAAGGTAGGAATGGTACCTCCGTGTCCTCCACGCCAGACATACCCGGGAAAACCCAGCCTCCTCCTCAGCCCCTGAACACTCGGGCACTCACACGCTATGCCAGCTCCTGAGCTCTCCAGGACATCTCTGCAAGGCACCCACCGGCTCCTGCACACTGCAGCTCTCCTTGCCCTGCCATGGGACACCTCCAACCCTGACTGCCCTTGGCCCCATCTCTTCCTGAGCTCAGCTGAACTCAGTTCACTGGTCTAAAACCATGGGTAGAATCCCACAATTTTTCCTTTTAGAGGTCTAATCCTTCAGATTTCACAAAGGTGATTTTTCTCTGGTTTTCAACAGAAGTTGCATCTGAAGATGCATGGCAGGATAATACCCAGTTGAAATATAAGTGGGCAGCAGTATCTCACCACATGGGTAGTGAGAAGAGACTGAAAGGAAAATGATGACAGGGCAAAAATATCCCAACAACTCCAACCTTTTCTTTTCAGTGTGTTTGTTAAGCAGTGAAGAGGCGCTCTCTTTGGTTAATGCAATTTAGCAATAATTCTTTAGAAAGGAGAAAGGATCCTTTCGCAGCTGTATCAACAATAGCTACTCTCTTAAAAAAAAACAGCAGCTGACTTGACATGTCAAGCATCACATATTTGGCCATGAAAGCAAAGTATAAGCTATGCTGGCCAATAGCACAGACTTGGAACGATGCCATCAAGAAGCTGGTATGTAAATTGATGCTACTTTATTTCTTGGATTCTAGGAAGGCTTGCTGAGATTTAATGGCAATGCAGAACCACCACATTCCTGGCAGATACTTCTTTTCTTGTTACACGAGATCCATGCATGAAGTGAAAAAGAGCAAATGAACATCAGGTTTACATCACCACTGATATGTGAATGATTGATCACCCATTAAATCACGCACGGTGCTGGTAACAGCACACGGGGTAGCGTTAAAGTAAAATGTTCGATATTCTTTATTCTAATTAAACATGGAAATAATATGATGCAGTCTGTATTGTAAATGTTATTGCAGATTATAGACCTAGAGGAGAGGTGTTATGCCACCTTTATAGCCTCCAGTTTCTGAAGACTGTGACTTAGAGCTGCCTCAGGGCTGCCCTAAATTACACCAGTTGGTAATGACTCCCAAAGGGCTGCTATGCATCCAGTGGTTGCTGGCGTGTAAAGTACTTTGGCTATGCCAGCAGCTCATCATTTCACAATGGAGGCTAAGAGCAGCTGGCATAGTGCTTGGAGGAAATCCCCAAGTAGTGGTTTAAGACATTTTTCTAACACTTTTTGTCATGAGAGTGATATAAAATAAAGGCCAGATTTCACAGACACACAGGGGCTTTTTCTTTTTTATTTAAGCATCTGTAGTCATGGGTTGATAAAGCTGGAGATGAGGGTTTCTATAGGATTTCAGAGCAGGTACCAACCCAATATTGCTTCAGCTTGGCAATATTCCAGATCTCTGGCCTGGCCCCGATTCCCCGCTCAGTAACACTGCCTGTGCAGCATAGCACCGCTGGCTGTCAAAGGCATACTTCTGATTTACATCTGTGTTAGCAAAAGGAGCACTGGATTTCCCCTCGTATGTGCAGCTTTTTCAGTTCAGGCTCATATTCCGCCCTTCACTGGAGCTGACAAGAATACCAGTTGAGTTTGTGTGTATAGAAGATCTTTTGAGTACAAGTATAAGTAGCTCATTCAAAAGCTCAGCCAAATCAGGCAAAATGAGTGATGTATGCACTGGTTTCTCTGTACAGTGGGGGGGGGGGGGCAAACCATACTCAGAGAAATGTCTCAAAAAGCCAGCTATAAAATTATTACTTGATATTGGCAATTTGGGGGATTTGGTTTTAATGTGAGTACCTTCAGGATGCCCTTTAATGAAGATCCAGAAGACAATAATTGACTACAGGCAGTAGAAACTCGTGAGACTCAAACTAAGATAATGCAATCCAAAACTCAACTGACGACAGTGTTTTCAAACCTCTGAGGCAACAAGCCACCACTTAACGATCTTACTAAATTCTGTGATTCTGTGGTTCTGTAAATGTTCTATGAAGCACAGGGAAAAACAAAGTACTTGACAGAGATGTACACAGTGTGGATAAGAACAAACCCTCTGGGCATTTACAGAAAGGACTGGTGTAGTTCTCAGATAAATTTACTAGGGAGAGATAATTATCAGTTCTGTACTAAAGATATCTTCAAAAAAAAAAAAAGAGTCCATGAGCCCAAATAACATCAAGGAGAAAGATGACTTTGTGGCTAGGCAGAACATTCCTGGATGTGAACTCGAAGGACTGACTATCAGTTTAAGTGGAGAAAGGTGAGTGTGCGTGCAGGGACTGAACTGTAATTTTCCCAAAGGGAAGCAAAACATACCATCCCCTTCTCTTCCACTGACTCTCTCCTTTGAGCTAGTGCTGGCTAGCAGGGCTGTGTAGGGTGGCAAAGGGTCAAAAGGAGGATGGATGAAAGAAGCTAACACTATATTTTTTCTGTTCCCTAACTGTACATTCTTCTGTGCAGGGGGAAGAGAGGTGGTCCAGCACTTCTGTCCTCTTCCTGGAAGGTTCAGAAAGTTGTGAGGAAACTTCTCTAGTTCCCTGTAGTTATTCACAGATGCACACACGAAGAATTCCCAAAGGAAATTAGGGAAAGTGGATCAGAAAATCTTAGAACGAATCACAATAAAATGGTCAGAAAGGTGGATCATCTGGCCCGTTGTTTTACCTGAAGGCAGGATTGGCTTCAGCTAAGTAAATTCTGAAAGCATTCAGCCACTCTTTAATTTTTCAATGATTCTTAATAGTAGTACCATTCATTACTATCCTCTAAGCAATCCATTCCAGTGCTTAGCTACATTTTCTGCACCTTGGAATGACATCATTAGGATAGAATCACACAGAATCACACAGAATCATTTGGTTGGAAAAGAGCTTTAAAACCATTGAGTCCAACCATTGAAGAATAGAACTAATATCAGTCAAATACTGGAGGTCAATCACAGCCTTAATATGCTTCTTTCTTTCACTAGATCCTTTCTGGAGTTTGGAGAGAAGCCTAACTAAAATTAAATGTCTTGTACCCTACATGTCAAAGGATCCAGGCCAAAATTTCAGCAGTGTAAACTTGGCAAAACTCCTTGGAAGGCAAAGATTTTACTTCACATTTCCACCAAAGCTGGAACACGGTACCTAAGGACAGGAAACTTGCTATAATGTAAAACCAACAGATATTTGTCTCCTGTGTACTTTTAAAATTTGTTCTTGAGGGCAGAAATGCAGGGATGGATAAATATCTAATTAAAGTGGGTTAAAGCAGCGACAATAATGAAAAAATATCGTTATTTTTGCTATAGTTCTTGAAGCAAGCAAAGGTAGAGGTGTAGAAAATCAGCTACAGTGATGCACTTCACTTAGCATGGGAGTTCATGCAGTGCAAAGAGCTTAAAGTGTGCAGCTGAGCTGGGCCTAATGGACATCAGTTGTTATCTGTGGAAATGCAGTATGTTAGAGGCAGCCTGGGTACTGTACCCGTCTGTGATGGCTAGTGGGATTTTCAATGCGCCAGTGACCTTTTCTTACTTATTTTGCTGAATTTTCACCCGATAAAAGCCATCATCTGACTGGTCCACCCAACCCCATATTGTGCAGTCTAAGCCTGAGGTGAGGGTTTAGTGAGATGCAGGAGGGAGAAGAGGGGGAGCCTGCAAACATAAAGCTGTGACAAGGGAATGAGGGGAGCTGCTGAAAGACCTATGCACCCAAGCAGCATCCACATTTTTAAATAGCTTTTTATATATGCTTTTATACATATATGTATGCATACATACATACAGCGCTTTCTACGCTTTTTCTTATTTCTCTCCCAAATAATCAGAAACCGCTGCAAATCTGCTATGAGGCTAGCAGAGACCTTTTCATGCTGCCTTACCCTACACAGAGTGAAAACCCCATCCCACTGTGACTCTTGGCTCTACTTGTCCCACAACAGTACCACACACACTGCAACAGCCCTGCAGTCGAACCTGCATGAGAACAACCCCACCAGTATACCACCAGCCTCTTTAGCTCTTGCCAGTTTTGCAAGACTGATTTAGGCTTAATATCTGCCAGCACTTTCATAGCCCTTTTAGGCCACCAGGAATAATAAAGCAGATCTTGTTCTCACCAGAAGTAGGGACTTCAGGAGCTCTGTTCTGTCTGAGAAAGATTAAATTTGGAGAAGACTCCCTATATTTTCTTGCCCCATTGCACATGTATATAAAGGCCAAACAGTATAAACTTATCTCTGTGGAGGCAAGAAGATTTTTAAGGACTTATCTCTTGAAACAATCATTCTACTTAGAAAGAAGCATTGTGAAACCCACCATAATTCATCATAAACTCACAATTTCTTAAGGAAAACAATTATACACCTGGTCTAAAATGATCCAGTATAATAAAAATCTAGTTTACTAATTATGTACTTTATAAAGCTCCTGGCATATAAGGAAGTTGTGAGTAATTAAGTACAGATAGCAAAAACTTATTACCTGTTATTGCTGTTCCTTGCCCATTTTGATGGGCACAAGCTGGCTGTATTTACACAAAAAGTCAGGTTCTCCAACACAATCATGTGAATTTAACACAAATATTGATGACTTCATTTTCATTGTACAGTAAAATAATGCTCTGCAAGATTTAAGTATGGGTAGCTGGATTCGGAAAAAGTCACAAATACCACGTGGTATTCCTCCATAGAGCTGCAACAGAGGTATGGTAGCCTGATAGCTCTGATTTTCAAAATCTTAACTAAGGCTCTGTGACCAAAACTGAAAAAAGAAATAGAGTTTTGTTCCAGACCATTTAGAACAAAAGCATTGTTCACTTTTTCTTTTCCCCATTTTTTTTTTTTAACTAGTGGGTTTCTTATCAAGCAAAATCAGCTTCAATCTTAGTTAGGTCAACATTGGACATTCTGAATGCATGAGTGTCTTTATGTAAAGGCAGACTATTTTGCAGTGAAATTCAGCTCTATTTTATAGATGAAAGTGTATTCTAAAGGTTGAAGTTCTATCAACAAACTCAAAATAACTGCAATTTTAATGACATGTAACCAAAGAGAACACGTACAGTAGGCTGAATCCTGACACGTGAGCAGGAGAGCAGAAGGAAGATCCAGGAAGCAAATTTGGAGTCTTGGGGGTTAGAGAGAGAAGCCTTTTCCAAAAGCACAGGTAAGCAGAATTTAATTGGATAGGTTGTTTCCTCCAGGAGGGAAGATCTGTGTTTGGAAAGGCTCGTTTTGGGGTGGGGAGGACACGACACAACATTTTGGGGGGATTGTGGTAAAAACTGTTTGCCAGTCTGAGCGAAGGAAAGATGCTGTTTATTTTCCCAGGAGTCCTGCAAAAGGCTACTTGGAAAGCGGAGCGATTTTTGACAAATTGTCAAAATCTTGGAGGTGGCTCTGATGCTGTCAGAGCATTTTTCTCTCACCTCACACAAAGCTTTTCAACTCCTCCTATTTTAACAGTCCTAACAATAAAAAATCATCGGATATTCTTTTGCTATTTTAAATGGCTATTGTTCCACTGTATTTAATCATTAAGGAACCAGAAGGGACACATTTCATTGAAAAATGTTCATTTGACCCTCTGTAAACAGCAACTTGAAGCATTTTAACAGGCTCTTCAAACCGTTTGGACAGAAATAAAGCAGCATCTGGTTTGAAGCACGCTTTCCTATTGTATTGTTTATGTTGATAGCTTAAGTTCTTTGCTGTGCCTTGTTATTTATGACAATTGAATGTAGAACATTTTTGATTCAACAAAGTGCTTTCGTTCTACAGCAATGGGAATAGAGCAATCAAAGCGGAGGTGACTTGACTGATTTCATTTAGAAGGTGAATTCCAGCAGGCCTATTAGTGTTGAAGTAGAAGGGAGGGGGAAGGGAAGGATGGAGCAGGTAACTAAGGGATACAAATTAAAAAGGGTGAGAAATCTGGGAAAGAATCCTGATGATGGTATGGATTAGATGAGAAATTTCCAGAAGTCACTAAAGCCATGGGAAGAAATTGCAAAAATCTCTCCAAATGGAGAGACAAGAATTCTGTATAGATGTTTCTTTTCTTTTTATTTTTTTGCTGGGGAGCATGCAAGAAAACATTGATGCTCCAATCCTCTTGTTCCCCAAACCAGTAAAAAATACAAAAATACAGGCGTTTTTAAAAAATATTGTCATTCTGTTTCCTATATGATTTCAGAGTTAAAAACAAACCAAATTATGCCTGTTATAAATGTAAAATGAGTGAAATGCCGAAGTTTGCCAGGGTTAATTTCTGCAATGTAACATTACAGTGAAAAATAAATATGCAGAAATAACACAGGGTTGCACCAGTAGTAGCAGAACTGTACCATGGCTGAGCAAGGTCTTAAAAAGGCTTATCAGAGCACTGCTTCATTCAGATATTACCTAGATACTAAATATACATTAAATATATGTATATATATTTAATAATACATAATTATCCAGTATATATCAACCCAGGTATTAAATATATACATAAATTAATTAATCAAACACTTAATGCTGATCTTATGGTAAATGTAAAAAAGAAATGATGAACTGTTTAAGAATGGTTTATTATTTTTAAAAACAAGTTAAAAGTATCTGTTTGGTTAGAAGTGAGTACAGGAGAAGAATTCAGGTGCTAAGGAAATCTGTTTCCTAATATTCTAGAGAGGCTTTAAGGGACAGAAACAGGTTTAGACACTCTAATCAATACACATTTCCAAAGCAGCTGAGGAAGACATTTATAATTATGATTCTGACTTTTCTGTTCAGATGATTCTGTCCCATGTTCCTATGTACTGCTCAAGGTGCTGATTTTGAAGCCAGACCAGGTAGCTAATTTGGTTTCAGAGCTATTTCCCATGGATCATCCACTAGGACTGAGGTCCTAGAACCCCAGGTAGAAGCCGGACAAGCCCTAGTGCTTGCTCCCAGCCTGTATGTTATTTTCTTAAACTCGTTAGACTTTGTGGTTTCAGCCATGTTCAGCAATTCCATATCAGCACTGCTTCAGTCAAAGGACTCTAATACAATTAAATATTTTTTTTCCTGTTGTAATGCTGTTACATATGGTAGCATCTTCCACTTGTGCTTTGAAGGAGCTTTTTAGTCAGGGTGAATGAAGTACTGTGTGCCTCCTTTGCCTGTTCTCCCCGCAAGACTGGCGCTCTGCTATTTAGTTCCTCTCAGGCTGTTTTCCTTTCATTTGCCTTATTAGTAGGTAGGTCAGTAGCTGATGCCACCTACTGTGGGCATCTAAAGGCTTTTCTTTTGTTTCCTTTTTTTCCTAAAGCTTGAGAAGTTGCCACTTTCTTTAGTAGTGATTCACAAAATATATGAAAAACTCATTTAAATCTCATCTGATTAGAAAAAAACATGCACTGCACCTTCCTTTACGGGTATGTATACCCTTCCTTTAGAAGCCTGTATAATCCCAGTGCTTCATCCAAATATCTTAAACTAACAAATGTAACTAGAAATTCGAATGTGTTACAGATATATGACATATTAATTAACGTCTTTCCATTTCCAGAGCTTTTTTCGTCTATAAAGCCTGGTGATTTTTTGTTTTTCCTTCCTCTCCTTAGAAACCCAAGGAAGCTGGGGAAGGTCAGACCTTGGCTGCATTGGTAAGACCAAGGGACAAATTGGCATCCATATATCAGATCTGCATTGCCTCCCTCGAGCGTTTTTCCAAGAATCTGAACAAATGCAGAAGATTATGTTGTACTTCTGAGTCTCGCTTAGAGGTAAAGGAGTGTGAAGCAGTGTGTACTTGTGCATGCGTACACGTCTCAGTAGGAGTAATAACACTGTTGTAAGAAAGGACCATTAGAATGGGAGGGAAAAAATTTTAGTGTTAAATCTGTTCTCAAATGATGGAATGATCAGTCAGGTCCTGCATGTGCCTTTTTTACTTTACAGTCTAAGGTAACTAAGATGTTCGGAATCTTTTAATCCATTGCTCTCATTATATCCTTCCCTTTCAGTCAATCATTGGCTTTGAGAATGTTGCCACTAATGGTCTTTTTCTGTGTTACATCCTTGTCCTACCAGCTACGCTCTTGCAACATCCTCTGAGTTTAAATTTGAACCTCTCTTGTCCTCCCTGGCTTTGCTTCTACTCTTGGGCATACTATGCAGATGTTACTCTCTGTACCTATGCTACCCTGCTTGCCTTTCGAGTTATTACCCTGTGTCTATCTCTTTCTATGCAATATTCTTTAGTCATGCTATTTGTTTCTTTTGCTTCTGCTGTAGCCTCTGTTTTGTCTGTTCTTGTACCTAGTTTCTGCTAGCTGCCATTGCTCCAGTGCTTGTGTTAATAGAGATGTATCTGCAGAGTATAATGAATAAGCTGTTGCAGATTTAAGTGAATATTTTAGGATGTACATTACATGTTTGTACTGTCTGTTATTTAGAAGGAGGTTATTGGCTACAAAGTGTTAGTAGTACTAAATCTATGGCGACATATTGATGTATGAAGTTCATAGACAAGTTTCTGAGCTTAAACCACTGACGCAAAGTCTGGTGTAGGAGGTCTCCAGGTGATAATTTCAACTGAGAATAGATCCACGAGCTGAATTTGCTAGTGCTGGAACTGCAAGGAGCTCCACATGTAACTCATTAGGTTGATTTCGTAGGATGACAGTCGCCATTTCACAGAATCATAGAATCACAGAATCATTTTGGTTGGAAGAGACCTTTAAGATCATCAAGTCCAACTTTTAACAGAGCACTGACAAGTCACCACTAAATCATGTCCCTCAGCACCGCATCTATACACCTTTTAAATACCTCCAGCGATGGTGACTCCACCACTTCTGCAGGCAGCCTGTTCCAATGCTTTACAACCATTTCAGTGAAGAAATTTTTCCTAATATCCAATCTAAACCTCCCCTGGTGCAACTCAAGGCCCTTTCCTCGTGTCTTATTGCTTGTTACTTGGGAGAACAGACTGACCCCACCTTGCTGCAACCTCCTTTCCAGGCAGTTATAGGGAGTGATAAGGTCTCCCCTCAGCCTCCTTTTCTCCAGGCTAAACAACCCCAGTTCCCTCAGCATTTTCCACATCCTTGGTCACTATGTTTGCCCCTCCACCATCCAATAACGGATGGAGATTCTCCTTGGTCTTCCTTTTGTTAATGTATTTGTAGAAACATTTCTTATTTTCTTTTACAGCAGCGGCCAGGTTAAGTTCTAGTTGGGCTTTGACCTTTCTAGTTTTCTCCCTGCACAGCCTCACAAAATCTCTGTAGTCTTCCTGAGTGACCTGACCCTTCTTCCATAGGCCATAAACTATCTTTTTCTTCCTAAGTTCCAGCCGAAGCTCTCTGTTCAGCCACACCAGTCTTCCTTCCTACCTGCTCATCTTACAGCACACCAGGATGGCCTGCTCCTGTGCCTTAAGGATTTCCTTCTTGAAGAATGTCCAGCCTTCCTGGACTCCTTTGGCCTTCAGGACTGCCTCCCAATGGACTCTGTCAACCAGTCTCCTAAACAGGTCAAAGCCTGCCCTGTGGAAGTTCAAGGCAGCTGTTTTACTAACCTCTCTCCTTACGTCTCTAAGAATTGAAAACTCTATGATTTCATGATCCCTGTGCCCAAAATGGCCTTCAACCTTCACGTCACCCAAGTGTTTCAAGTCTGCACAATCATGTTCCCTCCTCATTTTGCTAATTTTCTTGCACTACAAGCTCTAGAAAACAGCTGCACCATTCATTAGAGCTACCCAGTGGTGTGTGGCCTCTGGAAGGCTTTCACAGCCATAACCTTCTGCTCTGTATGTCAAACACACTTAGCCAAGCAGCTACTCTGCTGCATGACCAAACCACCTGCTGGAAGCAATTGTTTATGGAGCAAAACCTGATCTACAGCACAAAATACTGCTCAGACAAAAGCGAGAACTATGCAGATTGAAAGCTATACTAGTAGGTAAAAACTGCTTCATCTGCACGGAAACTGGAACGCACTGATGAATACCCCTGTAACACAACACCAATCAATTCCTGTAATAGCATGTTTGCAAGACACCGTTCAACATTCTGCAGTCTCTTCTTCCCCTTCCTAAGTGTAGCTGCATTCAGAACACACGGCTGCAGAACCACCACCATTGCCAGGATAACGGTGTGAGCAAAATAGCTCCAGCCTGCAGATGGTTTTGTCTATTGTATGTCCACAAATATGCAAGACACACTTGGTTAGGTGTGCCTGGGTACAAACGCATGCATAAGCATATATGTAACCAACTCAGCTGCAATATAACAAAACCAGATCTCCTGACCTGTCCCGTCCCTGTTTTATTTCTCTATACGCATCACAGGTTCTATGCTCTTCTCCCCTTTTTATGCCTCTTGTATTATTTTTTTTCCTTCATCAGGTCATCTTATAGTACATAAAATGTTCTTGTCTTTTTGAACATTTCAGGATGCTCCTTTTTTTTAAGCAGTGTCTTCCTCCCAGTTACTCACAAACATAATTTAGATTTCTCTGTTATTTCCTTACATATGACTTTAATATTTCTGTTTGAAATGAAACCAAGAATGAAAACTCTCCAAACAGTGAATTAACTTTGACATGTAGATGTTCTCTCATGATGTTTTGACTTTGGGGACTGTATTCATAAAACTTTTTTCCTCATAATTTAATTCATTTTAATTTTGCTAAATTTAAAATTTTCAAAAATTATTAAGTTTCTTTTACTTATGCAATAAAATTGTGCCTTCAGCTGATTCTGACTTTTCCATGAGGAACTGCTTTTGGCTTTTGGAAACCTTGTCTTCTTGCTTCCAGCAAAGTTCTTAAGTCTCTAAATCATTGCTGACGGTTGGAACAAAGTATACAAAATTCTCACTTAGAGAGCTTTACTCTCAATTTCTGGGCACCATCAGGCACCTTATCATTTTCAATGTTGTGTTCATGTCAACAAGAAGCAAATGGTTCTTGTTGTAATGATAGTTACGGGATTGAATTGAAATGCAGAGAATAGAAAATTTGTGCATCCAACTCACTGTGAAAAGTTGATTCAGTGAAAAAGAAATTCAACTGGAATACACAGTTATGTCCTGGCTTATTAGCAGAAACACTAAAGACTGCTATCCTGTTTCTACCAGTACAGCAATAATTTGGGCAGTAGGTGTTTGCATTTCTTGGTTTTGGAATCTTGACAGTTGCTGTTGCCAGAGTCTGCCTTCTCACATTGCCTTTGACGCTGGAAAAAATAGTAACCACAGCATGTTTAATTTTACTGTCTTATAAACAAAGGGCAAAATCACTTGAATTTATTTCTGGATTTTCCATTAATAAGCTTAATAATCTCTTAAGAAGTCTTTGGCAAAGCAACCAATAAGTACAAAGGGATTACAAGCTTCAGCTTTTAATGAGAATTGGTTGGTTGTGGTATTTCTCGTTCTGCCACAGTTCATCATCAAAGAATGTGTATTAAGATTTCTGAGCCTAGAATCACAAAATCAAAGTATCATATTTGCATTACTCATGTAGGCTTTGAATCGGACTAGTCAGATAAAGTTATAAATGTGCACATTTGATTTTGTTAACCATTTTTCTCTTTGTTTATAGGCAGCACGGATTTTTAGGAAGGAATTCAGTGGCCAGCTGCCCAAATTAAAGAATAGTGAAAAGATCAAAGTAGTGCATATTGCTACTGTGGTAGTTATTAGCATTTGTGATACCTTATTCTCATGGCAGAACAGAAAGTGGCATAACATCAATCTTGTTTTGTTACAAAAAATAATAAGAAGGGGAATCGGTACAAGTACAGCTGTTTTCATTATAATCTCAAGAAAGTAATGTCAGAGTCCTCTTCAGGGGCTGTAATGAAAGGACCTTTGAAGAGCTAGTGTATTCTTCTGTTAGTCACAAAGGTACTGTACACAGTAATTCCTTTTCTTAAGAAATGGCTGTTCCATTAGAACAACAGGAACTGATCACGAGGGTCCCACTATTGCTGAGATGGGGTCATGTAGAGTGGAAATATGAGCTCTATAACCCTTGACCCCTTTCCCTCTTTATTTCGATTCCTTTAACAATGCATGGTTGGCAGACAAAAACAATGGAAAGTTCCAATCTCTTTTGTTTGGCTTGGGAAAAACTCAAGGCAGCTCAGTTTTGTTTTTACCTAAAAGTATGTCTGGGTTTCAATTAAAAGGAGCTACTTTAAGTTTGCTAGTCTGTGAAACTTTGAAAAAAGTCATTGTTGCCCATCCATGATCTAAGCTACAATGAGATACAGATTCTCACAGTGTGTCAAAGTAAAGTTAAGTCTCATTTCTAACCATAGAGTCTAAGAAAGGATGGACTGCCAGCAAGCTGGATTTTTGAAAAACTACATACCCATTCACGTCTACTTGTTAAACAATTACTTTTAAAACAAGACATAATATTTTAGAAGTTCTATGTCAAGAAAATATCGGCAAAACGAAGAACCACAAACAGCAGAGTTGCAAGCACTGGTGCACCTTGGGAGCTTAGCAGATGATGCCCTCACTCACCATCCCTAACAGAAATGTTGCATGTTTTATTGCAGGGGAAGTTTGATGATCTGAGAATTCAAAAGTAGCTGATTCAGGACTCTTAAAAAATCATATAATTAGAGCTTTTGAAGGACCACAACAGACTAATTCCAAACAGTTTGTTATTCCTAATTCTAAGTATGCATTTCCAACAATATATTTGCCAGGTACTCAGCCTTCACTTGCTAAGGATAGCTATGTAAAAACATTCCTCTCCAAATTTTAGATTATAACTGATTTTTTTTTTTTAATTATTTGCTTACAGGAAAGTCTACTTTTGCCTTGTATCATCCATTAACCCCCACATTAAGAATTCTTATAAAGCTTGATGAATTTTTGCAGTTCAAAACCAGTTCTTAACATTTAGTTTGCAATATCACAGTGTGTGTCCTCAGAAAGGAATTTGTAAGATGCAGCTCTGAGGAAGAAGTCACTAAAAAAGAAAGTTTCAGAGTGAATTACAAGCCACCTCTGGTAGAATTTTGTTACTGGAATTCAAATAATTTAATTTATGCATAATTAAAGAGAAATATTTGTAATAACGGTTCCTAAATTTGAGATAGCTAGGAGTTGCTTCACTCTCCAGACCAGCCTGGCATGATAAAGACATGATGGCTAGATCTAATCTAGGTGAAAAGGCTTGCTGGGTTCCATCTGAATCAGAGAAGTCATATAACTTGTTGGTCATTGCTAATCACTTGACCAGCTGCAGGAAAGAAATGTTCTTATTAAAAACAGTGCTAAATGAAGGAGAAGGTGATATGGTCCACCTTCTTCATGGGTGCTGAAGGGAAACATTTGTTACCTTTTCCACAAAAATTGATGTATAGAAGCAAAAGGTAACTCAAGGAGGGATTTCCACAGGCAGACCCATGGTTCTTGTCCAGACAGCTACATCTAGGAATGAAATTAATTTATAATGCACAATTCTAAAGATTATCATATTGTTAACACATAATAGTTTGGTCAAAGCCCACACATTCACATCCTGTTGCTTGAAAAGAAGTTACATTTTCTTTTTCTTCTTTTTGTTGGTTTTTTTTTTTAATTCAGAATTCAAGGAGACTGCGGACCGAATTTCGCTTCTAGGTGCGTGCATGGCTTCCGCTGGTTTTTATGAAAACTGTGGGTATGCCTCTCAAGGTGGAATTTAACCTGGTGTATGGTTTTGATTCACCCTGTATTCCTTTAACGTTCAAAATCTTAAAGATTATTTGGATATAATACATGAAAGGGAAGACAATATCTGAAAAAGGACAGAGAACAATTACTCTCTGTTTCAAGGGTGAATTGCCTTAAGTGAACAGAAATCAGTCACAGAAGGCTGCTTGCTTCACTTATTTTCCTAACTGCTCTAGGCAAATAAAGATTAAGCCATCCTTTTATCAGGCAGGCTCTCTCCCCAGTATAAAGACATAATCAATCTAAATTGAAGGCAACTAAGAGATGCACAGAGGAGTTTGGAGCAAATTTTGGCTGTACAATGACATAAAAGTGTAGGGTTAATTTTGGTTTAGATTTTACTCCATTACATTCAACAGAAATTGAAGTCAAAGATAAACACCTGAAATTTGTGTTTCAAGGTTTTGTAATAATTGATGATGTAATAATTTTTTTTTAATAATTTGATGAACAGCTGATAAAGAAGTGTTGCATGTCATCTCTAGAATTTTGTATAGAGAAATTCCTTGTTGTAAAGCATGAGTAGCTAAAGTACAAGATCAGCTTAGCTTCTCAATACAAGATCAAATCAAGATGGATAAAAATGATTTACCCTACATTGAACCACTGCAACCCTTAATCAAGTTTAATCCTGTTTGCCTCTTTAGGAAATCTCAAACAAGTTATGGTTCAGAGAGAAGGCAAAAAGTTCAGGTAGCCTGGGTTGTCAGGAACGATTAAAAAGACTCAATCTTATTTTTATACACGCCTATACAAGTTCATGATTTTGATAATAAGCGTGTTTTATCCAACACAAGCTCAGCTTTTGTTCTGCAAAACCAAAACTTAACTTATGAGCTATTTCCAAGCCCAACTCAAAATCACATTCATCCCAGTTTGCTCATAATAGAAATGACAAAAATAAAACCTTTTTCTGAGCTCAGGAAAAAGTGTGATTTTGTTCGACCTCTGACAATCAGAATAAAAGAGAACAGAGACTCAAACTACTCATAGTCTGAGTTATAAAAAGGAAAATGTGGCTTTTCTTCCCCTTTCCTGGCACTTTTTGTGGTCAGGAAAGTTTTGTTGAATTCTAGTTGTGTGCATTTCTGAAAATGGGGCATAGAACCAAGAATCCTCGTTGGTGAAAAATTTTATTTACATTTAAAAAAGCCTTATGAGTTCTGCCAGATCAGTCCATATTTACAGGAAGGAGAGATAGCAACAGGGATGGTGCAGAGCAGAGCAGCCACTGCACTAGATAAATCATCAGGTAAGTAGCAATATATATAAGTGCTCATGAATTTTACTCTTGTGTAAAGTCAGAAATTAGTTTTGCTATCATTTCAATGATGTACTTTTCAGCTTCCAAAAGGAGGGATGGAATGGACTTTGTGTCACTGAATAATTTGTGAGGTGAATAGGGGGTTTAATAACAGCTGAGTAAAATGGAGGGACCAAAGCAGCACCCACTAACACTATTCAGTGCAAATATTTCTGTTCTACTAATAAAAGGGCAGCTTCCACACAACTTTTTCTTGGAGCCTTCAAGAGTTCCTGGAAGCTGCAATGGCTTAGAGGAAAAACACAGGTAGGGCTGAAGAGGCTCCAAGGAGATTTCCCCTAAGACAGAATGCACCTAGGAGTTAGAGCTCTTGTTCTTGTCTCACTCAGTGAAGAATTTCCTCCTGAAGGTGGGGATGGATTCCGGAAGCTGTCAGCTGCAGAGGTTACACTGATAGATAGGCAGCCCTGACACAGCAGCTGCCTCATCTGGAGGCAATGTATACACCACCCTAGGTCCTCAATTCCTTCTGCTACATCTTGCCTTTGTATTCCCAGCTAAACATTTCTTTGCATTAAAACAAAACATTTTGTAATAATCATTGAGCTCAATCTAAATTATGCAGCATGCGGCAGTCTTTTAAACAGACCACAGCACCTCAAATACTGACAGATTTACCATGTCTTTTGATTTTTAACTGGATGACCCCATTTTTCTTGGCTCAATTCTGATGCTGAACTTACTTTCCACGTATCATTAAACTTTTCAAATATTCAATTGCTCCAGTTGTATGTTGATATCACTGTTAAAGCCCTAACTGGAACATTGCTTTTAACTCTTCCTGCGTGTAACTTTAGCTTTATTGTATACTCTATGTTTACTTCTAATGTTGAGTCAAGAAGAGGTCAAATGACCCTGCCTTTTCTGCAGTGATTAGAGATTACAGTGCAGATTTTCTTTTGTGGAAAGCCCTGTGAATTTAAGCATTCTATAACAAAAACAATCAAACAAAAAGAAATCAGTGAACTGAAACACTGCTAAGGGTAAGCTAATTTTTCATTGAAAAAGACTGGCATTCCGCAGCCCATATGTGTTAGCATGCTGGTGTCTTTTGAAATCAATTATTGTATTTCATTCACACAGCAGATTAAGATGGTAAATTAGTTCAATTGCAGATGAGAACTCAGAGCCTACTGGAAGTTGATTTGTTTGTCAGCACCCAGGAACTTACAGCATGAAGCACATCTGTCCAGCATCCTCTGTCACGGGGGAAAGGAACACCAGGATGTGTATGTGTCAGTTTGCCAGCCTGAAAAATGCCCTTTCCTGCTAAGCGTTTCCCACTTTGCTTGCCTCAATCTACCACAATTATTTCAAATTTCAAACATTTAGAGATAAATTTGCGAAACACAAAGCTGTGACATTCCAAAGACAATGCTCATTGACAACAAGAGACTAGCTTCTCATATGTTTCAAAACTCTACAACAAAAACAACTAGAAAAAGAGGCTGGGACCCTAGGATGAAGGTATATGCCAAGTTTACCTTTTTACCTAATTGTCAACCATATTGTGTGCTAATTGTGGAAGAAGCGAATCCCTTATTTGAATTATGCTTTTAAGCCTGAAGGAAGCTTCCCCAGTACTGTACGTGGGGCGCAGGAATGTGCTGCATACTGTTGACTGTCTTGATGGGCTTCAGGAAAAGAATTGTTGCGGGGGGAAATGGAAAAATAAAGGGCAATTGTAAATGAGGGTACTTACATCTTGGTTCCACTTGTAGGAAATGGAAAGGTAACAGTAGAAACACCGAGTGCTAGTAATCTTTGACACCCTCATTATTAGGAGGTTTTTAAATTTTATTCATGTGGCTCATATTCAACCTGACAAGTCATGTAGCGATTAAAAATTGGAATGCTGCAACAACAGTGTTAGAATTAGGATCAGTGACTGGTTTAACTCTCCCTGACAAGGAAAGCCTGGCAAATGACTTGGTTCCAGCCAGTAGGGAATCTTCAGCCTCACTGCGCACTACCAATGCATCCTGACATGCTTCGTCAAGACAGCCAACATGGGCCTAGCAGATGCCCTCAGAAAGTTTCCTCTTCTTGCCTTTCTTGCTCCTATGCAGTTTGTCGCTGGACTCTGGAGTAAGTGTTAGGACGCACTTAATGGGGGGTAGATGCATTTTTTGTCAACTTGCATGAAGTCGGGAAGTAAGGAATTCTGGATGTTCATTTTCCTCCTCACCCTTCTGGAAAAAAAGCCTTTTGTGATGACTCAAACCCAAAAGTGGGAGGTTTGCGAGCCCAGGTTCTTCCATCATGAAACATTATGAGAAGATGCTAGAAAGAATTACTGTAGAGCAATTACATGATCACAGAGGACTGAAATTTCTGTTACGATATGTGGGCTCTGCCACAGGTCCTACAGCATTCAGACAGTCTTGCTAATGTAGTCAGATAATGATTTTGGCGCCCCTGGTGTATCTCTCTCTTTCTCGCTAATAACATACTGCCCTTTGTGCTCTACAGTTGCAGGACAGCTGTCTTTGACTGATGTGTTTGAAACATGGGTGGTTTAATATCTGTGTTATAATAATGACCTATTTTTTGTATCCTGAGAGAACATATATCTTGCACTTAAGCTATGAAAAACAAGCGACATTTTGAAATAAACAAGGTCTACAGGTGGTAGAATTAGCACTCAATTTGTCACCAGGCATGCAAGGCAGAGCCTCAGCCACCAGAGGATACAAAACAGAAAGCATTTTGACCTAAGGAGACTAAACATTTGAGTTCATTATGAAGAATCTAAAAACAAACCTTGCTCTCTCTTTCTCCGAAGTTGTCATAGTTTCTGGGTACGTACAGCAAGTGGCATTTCCCTGGACAGAAGGGCAGGGATGGGAGCAGAGTTTGAAGAGCCATGGCAGAGGTCTTTCATTCCCCAGGTGTTATGGAGCTGGATTCCTTGACAGTCTGCAGCATCAGTTCTAGCAGGTGGGCATTTTATTGACTTCCTCTGTTTATGCAAAGAGTGCAAGTGTTCAGTCTAGCCTTTAGGTTTGTATCTCTGTAACCTTTCTCTGTCCCCTGGGGAAAGGAGTCCTTCCCTCCCATCCAGCTGAGATTGGTGGTTAAGATTTTAACCAAATATAGCACAAGCAATTCTGATGGTTCTGCTGGCTAGAATATCTGAAAGTAAGGAAATGTCAGGTTTACTGGAGGAAAAATAAACAACTCTTTGAGGGTTTTATGGTTCCATTTTCCTAGTTAGCAAAACTTACTTATAGACAAGAAAGTCTAAAATTTTACTGGAGGACTTCTATGTTCATACTCAGTCAAACTCATGTGTCATTCCAGTGAAGACTTTAAATATGCAATTGCAGATACAATCTGTCTCTGATAAAATATTATTGTGTGCTGGCATAAGAGATACTAATCAGTTCTTGATTAATATTCATTGTAGACATATATGTATTCAGGAAATTAAAAAGTATTTTCAGACAATCAGAGAGCACACAGCACAAAAGACATTCCTGGAAAAATTGAGCAAGCAGTGGTCAAGACAGTCTCTTGAATTCAGTGTTAGTGAAAGGCCAGCTACGTCATTTTTTCATTCACCCCAGAGGATTAAGAAAAACTGAGCTGATAGAATCTTGTGATCCCACCCACTTTGGATGCATGTTTTCTAATTAAAATGGAAATTTGATCAATTATCGAAATGCACTGACTGATAGAAATGTGCCATTCATCTTCTGTTCAATCCTACACCTGCCTTGAAAGCAAGAGGAGTGTTTTCAGGTTCTGCAATAAATTTAGACATTAAAAATGCCACGATTATTATTATAGTTACTTCTAAAGCCTTCATCATTAGCATTTTAAATGAACCAAACCAAGCCACTGTCCTGTCCTCCACCAAGATCATGCAAAACTAGCTCACACATAAATATCTACAGAGAATTATATATAGGGAGATAGGGATATATGACATCAATATAGTTATCTGTAAGTATCCTTGCCTTGGCAAAGGCTAATAATTTAATAGAACTCTGCAGAATCGGGTACTTCACTGTGAATTCTCAATGACCATCAAAGTAAATGGAGAATTTTTCACAGCACTTTCATCAGGAAACAGAAATCGACTACTCAACACACAGCTCCCATTCAAACCAGTGGGATTCTCACAAGGATGTGCTCACCAGCAGCAGGGTGTTGTGCACACCCTGCGAAGTTCTTGATACACTTTGGACAAAAAACGGACCCCCATTACAAACATATTGAAACTGGAATGCTGAGTAAGGAGCACTGGGCTCATTTTTGCCATTAATGTAAGTTGTGTGGTAGTTTGCTAAACGAAGGCTCTTCCGTTGATATGTACTTTTTTGTAACTCTGTTTTTCAACGACCTGGGCTTTCAGAGTAGGCAGTGGGTGGACATTGGGAAGTACTGCAAGGGTGACTGCTAGAGACAGTTGACTATGAATTAGTGAGCTGAAGTCCAGAAAATGGCTGATGCTGAGGCAAATTAAGAGGTTAAAGGTCAAACCACAGACAGAAATGAATGCTGAATGCCTACAGAGACACTTTAGGCCAAAGCATTAACCAATAACTGGGGAAACCATAATGGCCACAGTTATGCTAAAATGAGAGAACAAGAGCGCGTGAGGTGGCTGGTTATGGTGTTGTCTTGTCCTAATTCCTTTCAGACTGATTACATACCCGGTTAAAAAAACTCTGAGCTCATACACACCAACAGGTCAAATGGCAAAGGCTAGTCTTAATGCACTAAAAAAGCAGTGGGAAAAGCCACTGTTAATTTGCTGCCTTCAGAGACAGAAATCCGCTGGTTCCCACCAATCAGACTGCAGCAGCTCAGCCTACCAAAAAAGTAGGTGAGAAAAAAAACATCACATTGAAAGCTGAAGAGAGACATGACCCAAAATGAAGCAGATGGATCCTCAGAAAGCTGTTCAAATGCAGGATTAGAAATACAACAGCTATCTTCTTCCTATCATGCTTTGTCTAAGAATGCTCTTCAAATGAAAATTTGATGGAAAGTAAAAAGAGAAACACTAGAAGGTTTAAGTGAAAATTTCCTCTCCTTGTTCTTACTTACATTTACTTAATCATAGGCTGTGGCTAGCAAAAACACAAAGTGCCTTACAGCGCACAGGTAAGTGCAAAACCCCAGGTCAAGATCGTACCTTAGTGAGCCAATAGCTCTGCCAAAGGCAGTCAGAGTAAGGTTGTCCAGGCTCAGAAAAAGCAGAGGGACCTGGCTTGCTGATTTACAGCAGAAAGGCTTCAGTACATGACATTTTTCCACATTTTAGTCAGCATACTGCTCACTTTTGCTTCCATATTCAAGTTCAATACTCATTGAAAGTCTTAAAAGTCTCGTCCTATGCCTTAGATCACAAAATTAGCAAAAGTGGTTGTCCATGTAGACAGGGTGCTAAAGCATTTTTCTGTTGCTGTAGCTCCAAGTATTCCTAAGATTAATAAAGATCATTTAAATACATGTTGTTCACAGCCATGTTGGTAATACTAATAATGTGTTTGCTCCCCAGACAAGGTGTAGATGTCAGCGCTGGGACAATAAAGCTATCTGCCGAGGACCACCCCGCTGCAGAGGCTCTTTTACAGTGTAAAGTGAAAAGCAACAAGTAAATGTGATGGACTGACCATACCAGAGACTCATTTCATGTTTTGAAAGACCATGCTGGGATCATTATAACAGTACTTCCCGTTGAAAATGAGGTTATTTGGGATTGTGTTTAGTGTTTGTCCCCTCTCTGTTTGTGAGCAAGATCTAGCATAATCTTGTTTGTTTGCAAATTACAGTGAGTTTATTCTGAATTTATACACAGTCATTTTCCAGAGTTTAACTTATTCAGACCTCAGTCTATGTGAGCAGAGTGGGAACGAGAGGAACAGGAGTCATCTTTTTCTGTTTATTCTTTTTTTACTTTTTTTTGTTAAGGACACACCTTTGTCATCAATGAATTTCAATGGAGAAAAAAATAATCTTGTTTTGCCATGAAATTCAGTAGTTGAGTTGTGATGGGTGAAATTCTGACTGTCTTGATATCAAACTAGGATTACAAATAGCATTTCACATTTTTATCTGAATTGGAAGAAGGGTTTATATCATTTCTTTAGCAATAACCTGGGGCTTATGCTTTTTAAATTTCAAATATCAGTTTGAATCTCCAGTGCTAATGGGATCATTCCTGAAAGAAACCTTAAATTAGATTATATTGTTTATTTTTGGATAATTCAAAGGTTATTTTTCTATCTGACATTAACCAATAAAGAAAGAGTTAAATACAACTTTGGAAGGTATTTTAGTCATAACAGTAATCTCTTTATATATCAGTGGGTCAATAGTTCAGTAAAAGAAGGAACTATAACTTGAATAGACACTAATTAAAAGAATCAATTCTTATCCTACTACATATGTCCAGTCATATTAACACATTTCTAGATTTCTTACTCAGTGGACTAGTCAAGATTAAAGGATTTGCTAATATGGATGAACTGAGTATGCTTCCAAACTGACTGAGCAGATTTGTGAACAAATTAGTTCATTTAAAATTGACAGTGAAAGATTGATTTTGCACAGAATGAGTTACCTAAGGTATTCATCATTTCCTCTGCTTCCATACACAAGACAGAGATCTGCTTCTTTTTCTTTCTGATTGTAATAGGACTGCTTACTGAGTACCTTTATTTTACAGCCATGATTGCAGCCTGTCATTCTTTTAATTTAGACGTATTTTAGCCTCCACAGACCTTCAGAAATAACTTCCTTAAAAGCCTCAATCTAATGACTCATTACATGAGTTGCTCAATTCAACCACAGTACTTTAAATTATAATGCAAGGGGAAAAATTGCTAATTACACAGAAAAAGATCCAATTACTCCTGAGACCATTTGATTCATTATTCAGATTGTTTTTGGGGGTGGGGGAGAGAAGGATGTCTCTAAACATGGGGTTATGTATCAACGTATTGTGAAAGACGCATAAATGTCAGATTTGCCATCCGTTATCATCATTCAGCAGTATCCAACATCTCTATATTTTCCCCTCCCAATCAAAACTGTGATTCATGCATACGTGCCAATGTATAGGTCTTCACTTTTAGCCATTAAACGACATTAGCAGAAAGCTATAACCAATCCTTTCCTCATTCTTCTACATGGTAAGTCATTCGCTCGGTTGCCAGAGGGACATATGTGACCACAAATGCAAAGGGAAGTGACCCACAAGCCATGAATCCCCAGAGAAGAGTTTCTCCAGGGATGAAACAGGTGTTGGGCTTCATTTTCTGCTAGCCCTGAGCCAGGAAACATCCGACTCTTTCTTGTGGCTTGTCCATGCCCAGGTGCAATCCATGGTTCAGCATGATATTTACAGTCGGATGGGAACTGAAATCAAAGGAAATGACAAATTTATCAGTGTTGTCCTCTTCAAAGCCAAAATTGCTGAGATTTATCTTGTTTCAGCTACTACCATAAAACCCTTCGGACTCCTCAGAGGCAGATAACATCCAATCTAAACTTGGCTTTTGTTTATGGGGCATTCAGGATTCCCTTAATAGGACCGCAATCTCCTCAAACCTGGCTCCTGTTTAAGGGCAGAAGGGAATCTGAAACCATTTAACTACATTCTGTTTCCAGTCTGACATTTCTAGTTACTAGATAATAAAAAGATTTACATGTATGTGTGCTTTTAGCTTTCTCTGCCCAGATACGAAATCAAATTTGATGAAGAGATCAAATTTTGGTCCAAAGAACATTTTAATGTCACTGTCTGAGTGTTTTTATGCCAAAATTAACAAGGCAAACGAAGGTGATTGTACTGTAGAAAATCTGGTAAAATCTTACTATTTTATCCTACTGCAGGCTATTGTTTGCAGTTGTACTAATGTGAAATAGAACACTTTTAAGAGCTCGCAAAGGTAACAGTTCTTTCAAAAACTTACAGTCTGCTCAGTCATGGCTCCGTTTTTCTACAGGCTTTGCTAACTGATTCAGCACTGCAATTGTTCCCTGAAACAAGTGTTTCTTCCGTAACAATTACTCTTTTGCGCTATATCCAGTTAAGTCATCATTAAACCCATTTTGCCTATGATGTGTGAGCCAAGCATTCACGTCACTTTCTACTCCACACTTTCATTTCATGCCTCACTGTAATCAGTTCATTTTTTCTCTTCTATTCATGCTTCTTACTTCCTACTTCATTTCCTCTCCTTTTACCTAAATATCTCAATATTATTCGTTATTTCTGATTATATTACAGCTCGCCTTCCATTTTCTTAAATTTTGCGGAACTTCTCCTGACAAGCATGTTATGTTACTTATGATGAATTATGCAAGAGCAGTAAAATGCAAAATATGTAAATGGCACACGGTTGTTATCTCGCTATTAAAGTGAAGCAGTAACAGAATTTGTAATGTATATTAACAGGTTGTTCACATTTTTAATGTAGCAGAGGATGAGTAAAAAGCTCACTGGCTTTGCTCTGCAGTTGCATGTGATTTGTCTTTCACAGTTCAATTCTGCCATTTCACAAGCTTGCTGGCTCTAGGGTTATGTGCCCTGGCAAATTGTTGTCTGTCACCTGTTAATGTATTTCCTCACTTACCTGATGGACAAATTCCCTGTCTTGATCATTGATTTGTGTGGATACACATGAATGTCTAACGAAGTCAGTCAAAGACATTCAACACTTTTGAGTAGTTTATCCTGTAGGGGTTTATCTTTAGTCCATTTCAGGACTGTTACCAAATATTTGTATGTGAGGGTCAGCAGTGAGAAAACAAGTATCACCATTAGTTTGTGCTCTCTGTATGGCTCCTATCCTGACGACCCTGCTGTGGTGCTCTACTGGATCACATGTTACTTGCCACCAGACAAATCTGAGAACTAACATGCAAGTTCTGCAGGAAGGTCTCCCATTTAGTGAATTTAGAAGCACTGATGACAGTTTTCACAAGCTACACAACCGTCCACACTCATAACAATTTGAACAGATGCAGAGCGGAGAGAGCGCTTCCTCGTGTCCACCCCTGCTGGAAAAGCTATGGGGTTTGAACAACCCAGGGTTTTATATGCTGCACCTGAGTGGAGAGCAGATAGTGATATTCATGAGCACAAATACTTCTACCTCAGATTGCTATGGAGGCCGTTCCCCCCGCACCTTGCCTGACAGACAGCTCAGATAGGCTGAGCAGAGCTCATGTTCTGGTTTCAGCTCTAAAATGACCACTAAATTAGTGGTCAAGAGTAAAGCCACAGGATGGGAGAGGATGGGAGAAAAAGGAGATTCAACCAGCAATCCCTCGAGCTGGTGAAGAACTCAGCGACAGCAGCAGTAAATGCTGTGGTCTAGCGCTAGATTGAGCAAACAGGGTGTTACTGGAGCCAGGGGAATGCAAGGACGAGCCCAGAGACCCAACTGGAGTCGGCAGCTCTTGTGAGAGAGGCTGACATGGCTGGGAGTGTTGCCAGGAGCAACTGGGGGAAATTCAAATGGCCCTACAGAGCACCAGCGACAGGGCTGGCAAATAGAGTGTGGCACATCAGCCAGGCTGCGTCACGGCAGTTTGCACAGGAGGGCAGGCAGGAAGGGCCCTGCAACCTACCTGTTGGTCCACAGCCAGGGAAGTGCTCCAAGTGGAGGCAAAATGGGGAGCACTTACCTCCAAACTAAAACCTGTGCTCCTACACAGAAAGCCCTTGGGATGTCTGATGCTTCCACCCAGATGGAACTGGTTAGGAAGGAGACTTCAATGCAGTCAATAGGTTGCAATGAGTGCCTAGAGCCTTCTCCTGGAGAAAAGGTAAGTACCTGCACAAGGTGTGCACAGGTAGATGTGTTATGTCAGCTGTCTGAGTTACATGAAACAGTTAAAAGGCTGCGCAATATTAGACGAGTCAAGTCAGAGGTCGATAGGTGGTTTCAAAACCATGTTCCTGTAATAGACACCACTGAGAATGAGGCACCTTGGAACCTGGTGACCCACAAAAGCGGGATTCCACCACAGTGTCCATCCTCCAGCATCATGACTAAAAACAGATATAAAGCTTTAACAGCAGTAGACACCCATGAGCAAGGTCCACAAGGAACAACTTTACCAATAGCACACAGTGGATATCACATAAAGAAACGATATGTGCTCGTAGTGGGTGACTCCCTGTTAAAGCGCACTGAGGCATCCATCTGCCGACCCAGCAGGGAGTCATCAGAGGTATGCTGCCCTCCAGGAGCTAAGCTCTGAGGTATTGCCAAGCAGGTGCCACAACTAGTCAAGAGCGCAGGTTACTATCCATTGTTACTCTTTCATGTGGGTATGAATGACACCGCAACCCGGAACCTGGATAGAATCAAGGAAGACTACAAAGCCCTGGAGAAGCAAGTGAAGAATATTGGTGCCCAAGTTCTCTTTTCCTCCGTTTTGCCAACTGGAGGCAAGAGAGCAGCCAGAAATAGGCGTATAATACATATCAACTGGCTATGTGGCTGGTGCCATCATGAAGGTTTTAGCTTTTACGACAATGGCACATTCTTTAATGACTATAATGTTTAGGGAGGGATGGAATCCATCTATCTAGAAGAGGCAAAGGAATCTTTGGCAGCAGGCTGGTCGGCTTGGTGAAGAGGGCTTTAAACTGCAGCTCTCAGTGGGTGGGGTCCAAAATGGCAATGCTCTTGGCATCACATTCCACTGGGGAACAAGCCAGGCCAACCGGAGCTGCGACAGATGTTCCTTACATGCCTCCAATGTTGCAAACTGTAAGGCCTAGCACTCCAAGGGTGGGTATGGCTATGGGGAACTCTCTTTCACACCTCTAGGGAAATCTGCGTGCCTCATTTCCTCTCTGAAATGCCTGTATGCCAAGGCATGCAGCATGGCAAATAAATAGACGAATTAGAGATCTGTGTACAGTTGCAGGGCCACGAGCTTTCACCCAGCCATAGCCAAGTCATATGGTGATGAGCTTGAGTAATAGAACTACCCCAGCAATACCGCAATGTACGTTAGTCACGATTTGCCTGTCTGTAATTATTTCTATCAAAACTAAAAACAATGCCACTTCAAGGGAGTTACCATTTTTCTGTCTTCCAGCCTGAATAATTTTCTTTTCCTCCCCTTTTTCCATGGTCAGAAGGATGAAGAACTTCTACTCTCCTCAGATGCAGGTCCTGCAGCTTTTACATTAAAAATACTTCTCACCTCCATCAAAGAAATGGAGCAGGTCCTTACCTAAGACTCCTGATGACAGATTTAGTAGATCTGGAAGGGTGCAGAAGAGGCTGTTTGAATTAAAAATCAGGCCAGGTTTTATGATCTGATCAGACAGGAGGAAGAAACCCAGGAACCTTAGCTTATTTGTTTGTTTGTTTTCTGTTTAGAGTGTTAGCTATTTTTTATTCTCATTAAGCTGAAGGACTAATAGTGAGAATATTAACTGAAGCCAAGAGTAATGTGAGAGCAGATGCTTTCCAAGCCTTTCTGTACAGCCTTGCCAATCCTTCACAGAGCAGCTCCAGGTTACCACACTTCCCCCAGTTTTTGTGCCACTATTCAGCAGCCAGAGCTAGTCAGAAGGAATTGAATGATGGCTCTGTTATTTAAAGGAATAATCAGAAATACTAAGACCAAGATTATTGAGCATATTTTCTTTGTTAACACAGGCAAGAATAAAAATTATTTACTATGTGTGTAAGACTGGCCTATAAGATGCACACAGTGAGAAGATGAAATAAGGATCATTTCAGATTTCAAGGATTTTTCAGAACTTCAGAATTCTCTCAGCCCTAAAATGGGACAGTCTTTAAGAAGTCAAGATTTCAAATTACATGGAGTCTATAAACTAAAACCTATATTTTGAGTTACGCTTGATAACGAACTGGTAGTCAGTGCATTTGAAGACCACACTTTCCTCTTTGCAAATGATCCAACAAGGCTGAATTCACACATCCTGAAATAATTTGTTATAGCTGTACTACTTCCATTCCCGTACTGGGGGGGAACACAGTAGGGGAATGCAATCCTGTAAACTGGGCTGGATTTCAAAAGGATGTTAAGGTACTTGAATGTATCCAGAAGAGTGGAACAAAGGTGGTGAAGGGGCTGAGTGGCTGAGGACAGTGAGTTTGTCTAGTCTGGAGAAAGGGAGGTTGAAGGGCAACCTCTTTGCTCTCTACAGCTTCCTGAGGAAGTGGAAAGGGAGGTGCAGATCTCTTCTTCCTGGGATCCAGTGCCAGGATGAGTGGGAATCGTTCGAAGTTGCATCAGGGGAAATTTAGCCTGGACATTAGGAAGCATTTCTTTACCAAGAGGATAGTTAAACCCTTGAACAGGTTTCTTAGAGAGGTGCTCTATGTCCCAAGCCTGTCAGTATTGAAGAGACGTTTGGACAATGCCCTTAATAACATGCTTTAACTTTTGGTCAGCCCTGAAGTGGTCAGGCAGTTGGACTTGATGATCATTGTAGGTCCTTTCCAATGATCAACTATTCTACTCCTATTCTATTCTATTCTATTCTATTCTATTCTGTTCTGTTCTGTTCTGTTCTGTTCTGTTCTGTTCTGTTCTTATTCCTACCTACTTCTTTCACTACCAGTACATGCTGAGGAAATTTTTCATGATATTTCTTCCCAGTCTACACTAGCAGAAAGGATTGAATAGTTAATCATGTCCCATCCAGGCACTGGCTCTGTCACTTTGTGGGAAGGAAGCATGTACCTTCTGATGGCAGTGAGAGCTGAGGATCATCTGTAGATAATTTCACCATCTGAACAAATTTACAAAAAGTGTGTATGAACAGCAGTTTTTAAAAGTCTTCTATGTTAATCCAGTTTAGTTGGGATTCCACAGGATGGAAGAACAACGCACATCTCTGACATTAGTGAGGCTCAAAGATCACACCTACAGTCTGAAACAGGAAGTGCTCCTGAACTAAAGGTTGCAAAACTTCTTGATGTGAGCTATACTTGTTCATTTCCCTGTGGGTTTTTTTTAACCTGTACTCATTTTTGGAAATGCCTCAGCTGTTTGCCTTGGAAAAACATAATAAAAGAGCCTGAGAACAATAGTACTCCATCAGAAAGAAGGTCTATTTAGCCCAATACTCTGTCTCCAAAGTGGCCAAGCATGAATGTCTATAGAAGAACATAAGAGCAGTGCAGGTCTACTTATGCCATGATCCTAGGGGTGCTTATAGGCCTTAATGGCTGAGACTGGTCTCCCCTGTGACCCCCACCCACAAGGTCTCCTGCCATGGGCCCAGGAGACAAGATTCAGATCAACCTGGGGCCTTCAGTACCTGCCTTAGTGATGTTGTAGATGTGCTCATTTCCACCATGTCTTCTGGATGGGCCTGTGACCTGCACTAAAGAGAGCTGCTCTCCTGGACGGACCCCTCAGACCTAGGTCAGAACTTATAATGCATAACTATATGCATAACATAGCTTAACTCTCCCCTCCCCTCCCCTCCCCTCCCCTCTCCTCTCCCTCTCCCTCTCCCTCTCCCTCTCCTCCTCCTCTCCCTCTCCTCTCCTCTCCCTCTCCTCTCCCTCTCCTCTCCTCTCCTCTCCTCTCCCTCTCCTCTCCTCTCCTCTCCCTCTCCTCTCCTCTCCTCTCCTCTCCTCTCCAGGACACGAATCAGAAAGATTACAAGTGCTAACATAATTTTATTTATTTTTCTGAGCATTTCAGAGCTGATGCTCACAAGCATGCATAGTCCGGAGCAGGCTGATGCATTCTTCAGTTTAGCTTGAAAAAACACCCCTTGCAGTCTGGCAAAGGAAAGTCATACAGCTACAGAAAGTAGCCGCAGGAATACAGGCCAAGCAGCCCCCTTTTCCTGAAGAGTGAAAATTTGAACAATGAGAATCAGCAGTGACCACACAAAAAAGGAGAAGAGGAGGTTTGTGGTACCATGTGGTATTTTCAAAAGTATGACATATATCGATGACACACATATGTTTTGCCTGCAAAAAATTGCTGCACTGTGCTTGGACAGTGATGCACGAAGAGCTCTCACACCTGCCCAGCACACAAATTGCACACAGGGAGAGCTGGAAAGTGGCAGCTCCTGATGGTGCAGCAAGCCTTGGGACCTACTAAGCACAGGCTGTTTTGCACAAGCAAGAACACCTGGAGAGATGGAGAGATGGGAAGAGCAGAGCTCACTCCTGCTACAAACTTGCAATGGAAAAGAGAGACAGATAGAGCCACAGCACAAGTGGTGCCTCGGTGGTACAAGAAGCGTAGGCAAGAACCTAGCCAAAAAGGCCCAGAGGAGCTTTGACAAGAGGATGCATTCAACGCTGCAGAGGAAGGCAAAAAACCCCAGGGGACCTGCAACTGTCCATCCCGGGGGAAAAAAGCCTTCCTCTCTTCGGATGCAGGGGATAAATTGTACCCTCACGATGCATGAGCAGCAGGCAAGAACCTAGCCAAAATGGACCAGAGGAACCCTGACAAGGGGCTGGGTTGAGTGCTGCAGAGGAAAAGAAGAAACCTCCAGGGACCACCCTGGGGGCTCACCTTGGAGGCAAAGAAAGCTTCCTCCCCCCAGATTAAGGACACGAGACCCACCTTCATGGAGATGAGCATGAGCAGCAGGAAGGTAGCCAAAATTGTCCAAAGGAGCCTTAGCAACGGGCTGTGCTCAATGCTGTAAACAAAGGCAAAAGACCCCCTGTCACCAGCTGGCTAAGGCTGGCCAATCACAGGAATTATCTCTCTAATTAGCCTCCTCCCTTTCCCAGAAAAGAGGCTTAAGAAAAGAAATAAAAAGAAAAAATATTTGTGACACCTCTGTGGAGTTAGGAAACTGAAACAGCTTTACTAACAATACAAAGATATTATATACAGAAAACAAGAAATTAACAAGTTTATAATAGGACCAGAACTGGTGCAATGAGGAGGGGGGTGGGGGTAGGAGGTGGGTTGCAGCATGTGCACCCAAACCATGGATGAGGAAAAGCAGCAGCAAAGGCTACCAGGCTGTTCTGGCAGCAGTACGTGGGGCAGCTGGGCTGGGAGCTGCAGCAACAGCAGTGACGGTGGTGGTCCACGCACAGGGCAGGGCCAGCAACGCGATGGAAGCAGTTCGACAGCCAGACCACGTGGAGTGGCAGGGCAGTGCAGCGGCAGGAGCACGCAGCAGCACCTGGGCCGTAGAACAAAATTATGGCAGCAGAGTCAAGGCTGAGCCATGGAGAAGCAGACTGGAGCCAAGTGCTATGGAAAGTCTGGGAGAAAACCCCCCACCGTAGTAGGAGATCGAGAAGATATGATGGGAGATTGGAAAGTCAGATGAGATCGAGAAGCCACGACAGGGGATTGGAAAGTTAGACCAGGTTGAAAACACCTGGAAAGAGATCAACATCCCATGGCAAGAGATCAACATCCCACGGCAGATCTCCTTCCCTGGGGGCCTGGCACTGAAGAGGAGGAGGAAACACGTGCCCATCACGCCTCAAGACGGTGCTGGAGATACTACTCTTGAGCACCAATGAAAAGCTGGGAGGAGACGAATTAAAGCCCCCAAATGCTGCTGCTCTGAAAACTTCTGAGAACAACCCACCACCCTGGAAACTTGGGACACCCCTGAGAACAGTTGCCAGCCCGCCCTGGGGGGAAAATCCTTCCCCCCACTGGCTACAGAGCACAAGAAGCCATCTCCATGGAACATGAGCAGCAGACAGTAAACTAGCCAAAATGGACCAGAGGAGGCCTGACAAGTGGTGGTGCTCAGTGCTGCAGAGGGAATCCTAGCAACTCCTGGCAATCTCTGTGCATCCCATTTCTTATGCCCCCCCTGGCTCTGCAGGGTATGAGGACAGCAAGATCTGCAGTGCTCCTCAAGTTCCTTTGGTCTTGACACTACTATCCAGCTGAAAAGGCCTTGATAGCCTTGGGCACCTCCGGGTGTTGGTGGTACTTTCCATCACCAGCAGCCTCATCCAGCCTCCAGTCTTCCTCCCTCTGCCCCTCCAAGGAATTCCACCAGCTCTTCTCAGATGTGTTCAGGCTGCCTCGGGCCAGCATTGTCCCTATGGTGAAGCCAGGGAGGCTGCCAGTGGGATACGGGAGGATGCCCCCTTTATCCTGTCCTGGGGCATTATGACTGCTGCATTGCCAGGTGGTGGCACTGTTACATGGGGGTGACAGGGCACCCTGCAACCCTGCCTGCTACAGCCCTGCCCATCGTCCCTCCATCTAGCATCCTGTGGGGTAAGGCCTTTGGGGTAGTCCTTGTGCTCAGGATGCACAGGGGGCTGTCCCTGCCTTTGGTGGCCATGCACCAGGCTCAGCTGCTGGGAATCCCTGTAAAATAATCAGTACATTGAGTCTGTGTATACAAGGGCATTTATACCGTAGGAATTCATTTGACTGGGGATGTGCCAGAGGTGAAAGAAAGGGTTTGCTTCCCTCTGCATGAACTCTGCAGAGACGTAAGGAGCATGCAGGATTTCCTTACCATTCCTTACCAATGCACCAAGTGATGTTTGCTACCACACTATCAGTGAGATCTTCCTCTTGGAAAGAAGTACCGGATTGGTTGTATACTTCTCCATCTTTTTCTTTGCACCTCAATAGCTCTTCTCCTCCTTTGACCTTCATCCTTGATATCTTTCTTGAAAGTGATTGTAGCCCTTTCAGCCTTTGTCTTGTTCCTTCTAATCATCTTCTTCTATAGGCCCTTCAGCCCCTAATAATCTGTTTAGTCTTTATTTGCCTTCATCCTAGATGGAATTTATTTTTCTTGAACCTGAAGAATGAGAAAAGTACATAGTGGTACAGGTAAGTTCTCACCAGCGCTTTGCAAAATGTTTCCCTTTCCTGTGGAAATATCTTATCTGACACACAAGAATACATTAGACAGTATTGTATTTGTGGCTTATAGTCACCCTGTGATCTACTCATGCATCCAGGAACATTTGCATATTGTGATGTTTCCAAACTGTAGCAGAAACTCATGACGCTCCACCTGACATTGTGTTACCTGTTTCTATGGTGAAGTCCTTCATGCCCGGTTTATTGATGTAAGACTTCAGCATGCAGTATGGGGGTCATGGAAATATATGATGAGATATATCATATATTTTGATGTATTTTATACACCATATGCTTTGGTTCATGGATGCCATGAAATCCATAATATAATATGGGCAGTGAATGTATCTTTTGGAGAAGGCAGGAAGCCTACCTATATTTTGTCATCTGGAAAAAAATACTAAGCCATGAAGCTGTATAGCCAGTTATGTGATATAAGGTAGCAATTCACCTTAAAAAGATTGCTCATTAAAGGAAAAAACCTTTCCACCCTATGAAAATTTGTATGGTAAAAAAATTGTCCCTATTTTACAAGTTTTGATGTTAGCTCTTTATATATACAGGTATAGCTACAGACATTTCTCACATAGTCACTTTTCATGCCTCCCAGAAGTTGAGAATTTTAGATGATTGACATTTTATATCTTGATATTAAGAAAAATATTGTCCTTTTTAAAAATTTATGGTACTACTTTTTCATATATTGTACTCAACTGACAGAGAGCAAGTTTTGCCAGCTGATGCTTCAACTTTCACTTTTAAATTTAAGTTACGCTAAAGTGTGGAAAAAAAAAAGTAAATCTGTTGGATATTGTTGCTCATGAACTATAAGTTGCAGAGGATGCCAAAACCATGTAAGCTATACAACTGGGATAAAACCTCTGATATGGATTTTCGTAAATCTCAGAGTCAAATTAATGAACTATAAATATGCAATACACAGATTATTATGTTCATTTTTTTCTCCAGTGAGGCTTTCTCCATGTCAAGCAATCCCATCTAAAAATTTGGCTCAGTCCTGATCCTTTAAAATTCCACCAGCTCTTACACATTAGCATTTTCATAGTTTCTATTTATCACTCTGCTTAGAATTGTTGCGGTGTGATAGAAAGGATTATTTTTGAAGACATAAGTAAGCCCGTTATCCACATGAATAAGGAAGATAATACGGTGAATCTCTGAAATGCACAGCCTTGGTGTACAATCAGTGTATTTCTTTCATGTTTATTCCTTTGTCACATATTCATTTGAGAGGGTTCCACAACATGCTCAGTACACGCCATGAATTGGTTTGCCACAAGTTTATCCTTTCAGCGTATTTTATTTCACTAGTAAGGCAATCACTGCATTTTTGGCAGATTTTTATGCATTTAATAGCTTCATTCTCTTATCAGATGTTCTTTTAATTGGATTTTAGACTGGCTTCACATAGGATTTGGATAAATGGAAGCATAAGTTGCAACCTATGTGTTCCTTAGCAGAAATTCATGTAAGTTACTTCAATTGCCATTTAATACACAATTGCTGCTGTGCAATATATCTGCTTGAGTCCCGCTTTTGACAACAGGAGTAGTTTAGAGTATTAACGTCCCTGTTACTGCAGTATGCAGACAGTAGACTATAAAGACACTAGACTACCTACCTCAGCAAAGCTAAGCAAAACTCGCTGAGTCTTAATAAACTTATTTGATAATATCTGTCTTTGAGTCTTCTAAGTGAAAGGTTCTTAGCCTTGGAGTTTTAGAATATCTCTCTATGCAGGGTCACTTCCATCCTTTAATTGCTGTTTTACCAGGAAAAAAATATATCCAATTCCCCCTTCAGTGACACTCATACAACTCTACCGCCTTCTGTTCATACTTAGGATGTGGAGTGGCCTTTTTCTGTTCTCCCTTTGCTCACCCCTCCCTCTGCAGCATATCTGTGCAGGGATTTTAAAAACTGAATTTATTTTGTTTGGGTTATTTGCTGCTGCTTGTTATTTATTTTTTCAATGAAGCTTTTATAAAATTCTGTACCGTATATTTTTCTGCCTGTTGCAATTCCTAGTGCATTTATTATTACAGTCAAATAACTTCCTAATGACAAAAAGACAAGAATTCACCTTCAGGGTGCCTTTTGTTTGGGATATTCAACTTGCATGGCTATCTTTAGATATAACACATGTTCACACAAACATGCACACTTGCACACAAGGATGAAGATGCACTAGACTGAACATAATTTTTAACTTTGTAATTTTAGAAATAAATTTCTGAATTGCTTGAAGCTGTTAAAAGCTGAAAGATATATCTCTCAGCTTCCCCTGGATACTTTGTAAATCAATATTTAGTCATAAAGTAAGGTGATTTGCCAAAATTAAAACCCTGTGAAAATGGAGAGCTTTTTCTACTTTGCTGTTACACAAATGTAACTAAGGACAGAATTTAACCTCATGTGTCAAAGAAGAATTTGGCCTTCTGTGGTTTTGGTTTTGATTAAAATCATCATTGTTTAGCTGTACAATGTATTTATGAAGAAAAAAACATGAAAGAAAAGAATATATTTTGAGCATTAGGAAATTGAGGCAAATAAAAAGGTTAAAGAAAACTATTTCATAAAATGGCATGTAAACATGTGGAATACGTTACCAAAGACAAGAGAGGTAACTTAGAACATATGTTTATGAATCAGTATGTTCAAAAGAGAACAAGATGAGTTTCTAGACAAAGCGAGAATAGAGTATGAGGAATGCAGGAAATTAGAGATGGGAAAAAAAGCAGAAAGGTCAGTTTTATGAGGATTAGTAGCTTTTAACAGAGCAAGTCTGCGAGCAGGTGGAGTTCCCACCCTCGTCTGAATGGCAAATGCACAGCCGGTTTGTACTTCAAACCCGTATCCTTTCCTGCAGGGGTGAAGGGGGTGGGGAGAATAGTCTTCAGCAATAGTTGAAAACGTAATATAAATATACATTATATAAAGTCCAGGTGGAGAACTTCACTGTTCCTAGAGTTTCACTGTCAGCATTTCTATCCTAGCACATTTGTGTTCTGTTGAATGGAGTGCTTCTTCCCTTACTGTTTGAAAAAATTAAGAAGTCACAATCAAAAAGTAGAACTGACTCAACAGCTTCACAGGTAATAAACACCTGGTAACACTGAAGACCTTGACTTCCTACCGTGCCCTTTCTGCTAGAAAGCCAAAAGTATGACAGCCGCTTTAGATGTTCTCTTTTCTGTACAATACTTTCAGGCCTCTGCTCCGAAGTCCTGCTCTGTACATCCAGTGGAAAACCTATACGGCATTCGAGGGCACATGATGCTTTGGGATCATCTCAGCATTGATCTCAGAGGAGAGACAGAAAATTATGTCAGAAGAAAGATAAATCCAAACCTGTGTTAAATGGCGCTCCAGAATACCCAAAACGTGCTTCTGAAAAGCCTCTGTTCACCCATATCACCTGGTTAAGTTTTGCCACTCAAAAACCCTAACTTCGACATAGGTCTTCCCAGAAACACTGCACACGTCCCTGGCAGACCAGTTCGCTTCCCAGAAGTTTCATGTTCATTTCATGTCCTCAAGAAGGCTTTGTTTTTCTGGATGAACACGATGTTAACAAGCACTATGGGTAGGAAGAGTGACTGACTGTTCCCCTGCATTCAAGGTCTGCATCTGCACCCTTTTACCCCCTTCTTTTGAAGTTCTATGTGCTTTAATATTTTTCCACAGTAAAGCCTTTGTTTTTCTCTCTGGTTGATTGTCAAGTCAAAATGCAATAAATAGGTACAGTGGTATTGCTGGCAACTTCATGTATTTCTTTGCTGGTATACATCCTAGATCAGTCTTGACCAGTTCAAAATTTTTACTAGTTCTTTTTAAAAGAAAACTCATGTGTAAGTAGGGGTTTTTTAATAAATCGAAGGTTTATACCTTTTTATTCACTTCAAATCTCATGGAAAAAAAAGGACATTTTCCCCACGGCATTCATTCAAATTAAAGATTTCAAATTTCCTTGTGAATAAAGGCAAGAAAAGTCTGCAGAAAGCGAATTCCTGGTGGGTAGGTATATAATCAGGCAAATCTCTGGATGAGTGACGTTCACAGTATGTGTTCGCTATCCCTTATTCGGGTGGCAATGCATTATGGCATGTGAACGTGTACATGGACTGACAGAAACAGCAAAATTCCATGCAGAGCATACAGAGGATCACCAGGAAATTCTGCACTGTTGAGGAGTGACGCTGTTGAAAGGCATCGCCCTGCCTGCTCCTATGCCAGGCTTAGCCTCTCTCAACGTTTAATTTAATCACAGCAGAGGGGTTTCTCTATAGATGGGAGAGGCCAGTCTCCCTCCCTCCATCCTTCCATCACTCTGGTTGCTATCTGCTCATTAGCCTGGGCTGTATTAAGCTTCATAATAATGTTCTCATACCAGTTGGTAGCATCTAGAGGGAAGCCTACCTGATCACCTTACCTACAGTGTTTGCTGCCCCCTCTTCATTGTAAATCATATTTGATATAGTAGCATTTTTGCTGCCCCTCCATTTTGTTGCAGGAGGTGGGATGCTGTAGGAGTGGATGCTTTTGTTCAGTGGTGGTTTCCTCTGCTGTTAAGTGGCAGCAGATGGTCGCACTGCAGTGAGATGAGCCCTGGCCATGGTCCTACTGGCAGGGGCAAGAGCACTCAGCTGTCCCTTGTATCCGAACTGGTTTTGTCAGGAAAAGTTGGAAAATAAGATAAAGAATCAGATTTCACTAAAGTTCCCCACATCATCTGTCAGGTCCTGCTGATTAAAGCACCATCACCCTAGGAGGGCTCCAGTTACCTGGAGAGAGGGTGTGCTGGTTAAGGATGCTTACTCCTCCTCTAAACAATATGGGTTTTGCCTTATGTTGCATTACTATGGATGCACAGTTGCCATAAAGGGGTTTTATTTTTTCAAGGCCCCCTGTCCTTTGCAGGGCTCCCTTTGCTGTCCATGAAGCAAGGTTTCAGAGCTGTGAATGTCTGTTATCATTTAATTTCTGACTTTTTGCAATTCGCACTTTTCTTTCTCCTACTCTTATGTCAGATTTATTCTATACTGAAAGTTCTCTTAGAATTTAACAATGGTTGAGGTCAAGTTCTCCTCTTTTGAGTACACACTTTTATTCCCTGGCTTGTGTCCATTCTTATAGAGCACTCAATGTTAAAAATTTTCTTATCCTTGCTCCACATCTGGTTTCTGACAGCCTTATCCTGGGCACTGTGTTGACGTGACAAATTCCTTCCACTGACAGTCATTTTCCTGATAATATTAGATCTAGAGCTCACCATTTGACTCTGTGAGCTGAGCTCTTCCTGCAACACAACACACTTGAGCAGTACATCGTGCAACGCAAAACACTATTTCTATGGCATTCTCCTAAGATGCGCTGCTGCTTGTCTCTTTGGCTTATAAGGTGAAGACCAAGCAGGTTCCCCTACCAGAAATATCTCAAAATTGATCACTATTATGTCCTCATTGCAAAGTGATCAGTCAGAGTGACAGATGCCTAATCAGCAAGTACAAGCGGTGCCTCCAACTGTTCCCTGAAAGAGTCTTGTTAGTGTCCCCCTCCAACACCAGAAAGCTTGGATCACTGAGGTGGAACTGACTGCAAGTTCAGATGGGGAACACAATACATTAAGTCACTGCTTTTCCTTTTTTTCTTTGCTATGACTTGGTCGTTAATATCTTAAGCTGAAAAGTGTCATTTAGAGATGAGTGGTCAATGAAGCTGCCTGGCATCAGCTCTCTCCTTGCACCAAGTTAACCCACATTTATGCCACAAACAACTTCCTCCCCTCACGTACAGCATGTGCACTGGGAGCACGGGCAAGTCAACACACCCCGGCTGCAAATGGAGACCTGACATTTTTGATGACAGCTTTTAACACAGCTCTTTGAATTTCATTTCCTGAGAAGGTTTCAGCCAGTGAAGTTGAGGTATTTGTGCAAAACACATGCAAAAATGAGGCAATCCCAGCAGATGTAATCACTTCTCAGAACATGAGGGAACTTTGGTGCAAAAATGCTTGTCATTTTTCCCATGATATTTTACAGTTTGCACCGGGGAAATCAGTGCCTGCTTCCAAACACGGACAGGCAAAAGTTCAGGTCAAAATAATCATGGGAACAGGCTTTGTCCACTTCTCAAATTGAACTTCTTATTTTTTGCAAGTTCAAAGAGCAAGGCAAAACTTTTAAGCTTTACTTGTTTATTCAATTGTTATGTTCATTTTATTGGGAAGTTATTTGCACATCCCTGTTTCCTGGAGCAGAAATACTGAAATAAACTGGAAAAAAAAGTTGGCTTTCAATTTTTCTGTACAAGTGCAACCCATTAAACTTGAAAGTAAAAGCATGTTCTTGAGATACTTCAAGTACCGTTTCTACCTGATCTTATTATGCAGCTTTTCTTTGCTGAAGTGATGGCTGGTCTTGGAACTGGCCTGTTGAAGCTTCACTCAAAGCTGTGCCTTGACTAATTAATCAATACAGTCTAAAGAATGATCTGTTGCTTTAATAGCTAGTGTGAGGGAAAAATGGCACAGTAAGGTTTTTGTCTATCACAGTATTTGTTCCTGAGCAAATGCTGTGCTAGAATTATTGCATCTTCCCTAAATGCTGTTCTGATTTAAAGAGGAAGGAGTGATATAAATCAAGAGGAACTTGCTAGTCTGCACTGTAATTTCTTTACATTCTCTTCACACACTTCTTCTGTCCAGCCACACCAGTGTTGCCTTTTTACTGGTTTCCAACAGCGTATATAGAAAAGCAGCTGAAATTTTTCAGTAACATTTCAGCATTACAAGAGTTCCACTCATCAACTGACAGAGAGGGTTTCCCTAATCACAGATAATCAATCTTTGCTACCTTCTCACTGCTGCAGATACTTACATTTTCCAGTAAAAATAAACTTATTTTATAAAGAGCAGAATACTACATATAATAATAAATATAATAAATATAATAAATAATACATCTATAGAGGTGATTTGCTCTTGAAAACTGAGAAAATTTAATTTGCACATACTTACTGCAGAATACTGATTTGTTTTTGCAATCAGACCTAAAGAACAAGGAGCCACGTAGGAGCTGCTTGATATCAAGGCTGAATATTTTTAAGTCCATTGTATTTTTTTATTAATTTTGGTAAAAAAAATCACTGACAGTTTATTTCCTTTTTTAACTCAGCAGAAAATATTTTGAAGGCTAGCCTTTGTCAAGCTGAAGTAAAGGACACAGATACATCACGGAGAGACAAAGGTGATGGTGGGATCTCATCCTCATGTAAAATTTTCACAGAAAGACTAGTTCAAAGTCACTGAGAGGGAGATAAACTTGGGATGTATGATCAGGTAACTCAGTCAAAACCCCAGTCAACAACAACAACAAAAACATCCACTTCCCATTCTCCTCCTTCAGCTGCCTGTTTCAGTTTCCAGTCGATTCTGATTCTTGTTTCTCAAGAAGTCAGTGATTAGACTGGGTCGTTTCAATATAAGCCTAGACTTCAGGAGCATCCAGCAATTGTAGTGTCAACCACCTGGAGAGGTGACCTCCAAACACGTCAAGGTCACAACAACCTGAATGACTGAGGTGGCTTGAATTTGGTAGAACTCAGGAGCAATTTGAATTTTAATTTAAGCTTAGAGTCATCTATACTAGACAGCCATTATCAGCTCATAATCAGCAAGATTAAACATGTAGCAACAAAATTTTTTAATTAAGGCTGGATAGGGACAGAGGAAAGTTAAGCTTAGGACAAGGAAGATGGAAATAGTATTGCTTATCCTGGAAATATTTTTGGATATCACTTTTTATCAGTTCTCAGAGCTAGAAAACTTTCTTGAGAAAAAAAAAAACTTTTTTCCCTCAAAGCCAAAATTACCCGTAGAAAGATAAGATTCAAAGGGGGACTCAGTAAAGATGATATTATCCTGGGCCCCAAAAAAGAGAGAAGCACAGTCTACCATAACAGGCTGAAGCAGGAAAATCAGTCAGGCACTCTTTCAAAAGGCTCTTCAAAGGTTTTATAGACTGATGGATAGATAGACCTCTCTCTATATATATATATAGCCAGATTCAGATCTGTGCTTGCTGTGGCATATAGATGCGCCTTGACTCTGAACTATTTGAAGCTATTTACTTTGAACAAAAAAAGACACCAGTGAACCCTAGATAGCAAATTAGTCATTTTAGCTGTTTTCTCTGGCTCATCAGCAGTGTGCGAACCATAAAATGTGACTTGGGAAAACCAATACTTCTCCACCCCAAGGTAAATACTCTATGGTAGTTACAGCTCATTTCCCACCAACTCTAAGTTTTCTTAGATTAAACGGTTCAGTGCAGTAAATATTGCTGACTGTGACCTTTAAAGAAAGGGTGTGGAGGCACTCAAACACCTTGAGTAGTATGCAACTTGCTCATCACACAGAGTATTGTAGAAGTAGAAAGCTTCCTGCTGCTCCTCTTTGCAAAAAGTTCCACATCTATGTGGGAAAATGTTCTCATCGGCAAAGGAGAAACCCAGCCATTCCACCAGTTTATATCAATTAGTTGATCAGCAATAGCATGTTTTCTCAGCACACTCCTCTCTTCCTGTCAGTGTGCATTTGGGAAGGTTGTCCCATCCCATGACACAATGAAAGCTGTGAAAAATGCTAACATTCAACATGACTGTAGCTTACATGATTGTGTTCTAGATGAGGTTCCCATAAACTCTCAATGTAATGCCCTATTGTAGTGTCAAATTATCATGGTATGTCCACGTTATTTCTGTTCTAGGATGTCTGTATTAAAACCTGCAGTAAGTGTCTGACAACATTCAGTCTTTCCTTCAGAGTGCTGCTGAATTAATTTCAAGTACAGTCATTGTTGTATGGTAGGAAAGCACATCTCTTTAATCAATATAAAGATTGAACTGTTTTACTCAGCAGTCTGTCTTTTGCATTTGGGCAGAAAAATGTGGACATGCTCCTCCTAAACAATACCTACGCACGCCATGCTGGGGTGCTGACAGATGGACATTCTGTATTTACCAACTGCCCCCTGTGGTTTCTTTGCTGTTGGATGTGACATTCTTCAGATGTCTGTTTTATGAATGTCAAAGACCACATGGCTATTTTACAGAGAGGAATTGTTGAAACAAAATCTTGGCCTGAGTCTGTATTTTAGTTTTCATTTCCAAAGTTCTGTTACTGAGACCAGAGCAGGTCTTCCCAAAAATGAACACTCCCTGTCAATGTGACACCTTTTAATTCCAATAATTAATAAACCTGGTAGTTTGCTCTGTTCTATACTTAATGTTTTCACCTGATCTTGTTTCTAAGCAGCACTGCCACAACAAGAGCAGTATAGGATTTTACTTGATTTATCAGACTAATGAGTTAGTTTTATTGTAAGTGATTAAATGTGTTTTACTTTTTAAAGCACAGGAACTGAAAAGAAATGCATTGTTACAATCTGAAAATAACTAGAAAGATAAGTTCATTAACTTGCCTACACTTGTGCATCATAAAAACCTTGTTAAAAATTACTCCCTAGCCTGCTGTATTAGCTTCTTTATGAGGTAATTTCTCCATACAGTAATAAGATTTTTCTTTTACTCTCCAGTGCATATTAAACCCACTAATCTTCTTTTATAAACTATAGTTTCAGCCACTTTCTCAATTTGCTCACTTTAAAGATATTCTCCTATTAATATTGAAGGTAGCAAACACAGATACGAACTTTGCAAAACAGTCTTTCAGATTTATGGCACAATCTTATAACTGCATTGCAATAGCACAAAAGGGACAAAGCAGTAACTGTCAAGAATGTCTCATGACAAACCAAACAATGTTTGTCCCCATAGAATTATTTTCCCATCACATTTATTATGCGAATGAACTATGGGTATGTTTTCCCCCTTCTGAGCATAAATACGAAATCTGAATATTCAGTTCACTGAGGTCTAAACAATTTGCATGGATGCAGGGAATTAAGGACCTGTTTCACCAGGGTGGTACTGCAGTTTTACACCAGTATCCATGCCACCTATTTCAAATGAATACAGTCAAAATAACTGCGGAGAGGAGCAGTTCTAGGTCACCAATTCGGTTTCCATTAAAGTAGTGGCAAAATTTCCCTTGAGCCACAATGAAGTAGTACAATTGGTTGAGCATGGGCTTGAGCAAGGAGAAGACAAATGAGCTGTAAATTAACCTTTGCTTTTTTTCAGCTATAAAAGAAGTCTCGAAATTTAAAAAAAAAAAAAAAAATCTCTGCATAGAGTATGGGTAATTTATTATTATCCTGATTATTACTATCATTTTTATTATCATTGGAAGTGTGGCCATCCCTTGTTATGGCTCCAGAGACCCTGGGGTTGGAAGCTGTGCAATCTTTGAACAACTAGTCAATCCTTGCCCTATGGTGTTTAAGAATCATATTCAAATTAGATACTCGATTTCGCAAAGTGCCAGAGGCAGTTTATCCAATACTTCTGTTTCTTCTTTTTAACATCATACAATCTACTTTGGCTTTGTAACAAGAAGGTCCTGAGACTTCAGTATCATTTCCAGGTAAGACCGGGGGTTAGGTAGAACACGGGGTACACTGGGCAGGTAGCTGCACATCTGACATTGCAAAAATAACCTGAAGCACAGGTTTTTAATACAGGTGTAATCCTAGTCATTAGAAGATACCTGACAATTAAACCGTATGTAGCCATGCTTAGGAAAAGACGTGACTAAGCCGCTGCTCTCTTAGACAAGGCTGAGAATCACTTCATTAAGGCTACATCACTCACAGTGCTCCTTAACATCAGGGCATTTGACAACCCAGTGCCCCTTCCGAGTCTTCTGCATACTCCTGCAGCAAGGACCCACCCCATGAGTCAGTATAAGTGGGAACAAAGTGGGAGGGAAATCTGTAGCCCTCTTCTTCTCTGTGAATTTAATTGCTGGTGCGGTCAGCATTGCATGCATTTACAGATAGGTACAAGGGCTCTTGCTGGCTTCCATGGGGAAGTTGGTGGAAAAACCAAGGTAATATCCAGGAGTTTTGTGCACCCATTACTAGCAAGAAGATACAGGTATGGCCGGTCCAACATAGAATTTGGTTTGCCGTAATTTCTGAGGTGAGAAGACAGATCTTTTGGCTAAGCAGTTTCGTATTTCTTCATCATGTCACATTATTCTTGTAAATCTGAAGTGAAGACATCACAGAATGCAGACAAATGCAGGTAAAAAATGCAGTGTAAAGTTTCTGTAGCATCGTTAGTATTTTGGAAGGGAAGAACAGCTCTGTGAAGTTCCGCCCTTTCCCAAAACCACTTCCATGGGTAATTTTACATATTGAAAAAGTCACTGGACTAATCTACAACATATTTGTTCAAAGTTCTCTTCTGGCAAAAATCACACAAATTACAGCATCACAACAGAGCTGCTCTGAAAACAGAAGTGTATTTACTGTTTGAGAGCCATTATTATAAGTCTACTGATCACTACTGGAGAAATTTTTATCGCAATGCTTTATTTGTATCCGTAATTTGTTCATGCATTCAGTGTTGACTTGTTATAGAAAAATACACATGCAATCAGGCTCGTGCAATTTGATACCTTACAGCCGAAAAATTGAAAAAAGTGACTTGTTGAAAACGATTGTTTAAAGATGTTCCCAGGAAAGGGGGGCAGGGAGAGAACTAACACAAGCTTCTTGGATGGAAGTTTGAGTGTTTGCAAGAAACCAGAACACATGTATTTGTCATTTGATGTTTTTTGGAAAAGTATTGCTTACATTTAGTTTCCAATGTCGTGTCATTTTTGACTACACACAACCAGATATTGGCACATTCCTTGCTTCCAGGAATTGCATTTAGTGGGGGATCTGAGTTTCAAAAAGTTTATGAACTTTTGTCATAACACTTTTTACTTCCACACTCCAATAAAAATGCACAAATTCCAAAGCACCTTTAGCTTTACAAGTTATTTGGTAGCTTCTGATTATTCATATGTTTTGATATTAATAAACACGAATTTTCTAGAACTGGGAAATATATCTGGTAAAAAAAAATTAAATGTTTAATTTCTTATTTTTTCTAACACTTTTCAGAATATCATTTTGCAATACCTTTTGAGTGGCAAAAGCGGTGTGACCCTTTATCAATGGCTGTACCATCTTTCAAGCCTCTAGAGGAGAAAAACAGTTACAATTAAAAGTTTCTGAAGACTAAATGCATCCATTTTTTGAAATCTGTGAAGACATACTAAGAATGAATTCAGTGAAAATGAGTCTCCAAAATGAAACATAATTACAAAGAATTCTTTTGACTAATGTGTACATTTACTCATGAAAGATGCTATTTTATGATCCTGAATGAAGGGCAATAGTGACAGGGACAGAAGCACACAAGAGATGTGCACAAGACATGTCTCATTTTCACATGTGCTTGGTCAAGGCTGGCAATAACATTCCTTAAGGAAAATCTTGCCAAAGTACCGATTTCCAAGTGCTTAGGTAAATTGTGAACCTTAGTTCGTTCTTCCTTTGGGGGGAAAAAAAATAAAAAGCCTTGAATTAGTACCAATTCTAAAACTTGGTGCAGTTTCTCACAGGAGCACTGTTTTAAAAAAGGAAAAGTCTCATGCTGCTTCAGAGAGCTTTCACTTGCACCTTTTCCATTCCACACAAAGAGCTGAAGCAGTTCTGATGTAAGTAACGTACGGCTAATTTGCTGTATTTGTGTCACGTTGATTTGATACTGACAGTATCCACACAATGGAGCCATTATCCATTAAGACAGATGTCTTCCTGGTGTCTGGGTGTGTGCAAGGGTCAGAAGAGAACCTGGCTTTTTACAGACAGTTTGAGAAATTCAGCATCATACAAAAATGGAGAGGTATAATAGGCAGAATTACCCCTGTCCCCTGTTCATAAACAGGATTTTCAGACATTTAGCTTCATTTACACACAAAGACGTGCAAATGCTCAGTTTTATTTCCATGCATGGGAGAATCTTTAACATTTGCTGATTCAGGCAAGATTAAGGGAGCTTTGCTTTGGCCCTTTCCACTGAAATGGGTATAAATAGTAGTTAGGGCTGTATTCCTACCAGTGACACGGACCCAAACCAACAGCCAGGTGCAAGACGAAGAGTAGAAGTTCAGGCACCGGGATGCACACACCACATAGGATGCACAGAAACATCGCAACTGAATGATAACCCTTGTCAAGAGGAGAAGTCTTGCACAGCAGAGTTTAAATTGCTGTCCTTACCACTAACCCTTTGTTTCCATATTCAAGGCTGTCCTTCTCGGCTCAGACCCAGAGTACTCACAAAGTAATCTACCACACTAACACCATGTCTCAGTGACCTGTAAGAAGTTAGCTGAGTTACATTAATGGGTGATGAGCCTTCTTGACCTAAAGCACAGATGTTACTCTCTTTCACACGTTTTATATGGACATCTTTTTAAAGGACCAAACAGTTCCCCACAGAATATTTATACCAAACCTTTTAAGGTTCATTCACATTTATTTTCTTTTATATTTTTTTTCACCCTTAAAGGTCATTTCACAAAAGAGATCAAAAGGAAGCTTCTCCATTCCTCCTCTGCAGGTGGCCAGCAGCAGATTAACTACTAACAGAGACTTCAATATATAAACCTGGATGACTTGTTTTACGCAGCAAGACAATGTTGCTGTCATATGTTGTGTTTCCATACATTAAATTGTATTAAAAACTGTCTACACTAATTTGCTTCCCAAAATGACTCCTCATAATTCTTCCTCCAAAATAGTTGCTTGGACAAAATCTTCTGTGTTGATGTTTACAAAAAGGTTCCTTGAGGCTGAATAAGTAACTCGCTTTACCCAAGAAACAGAATCTGTGCTAACAAGGTCCTGCAAGAACAAAATGCACATTCAGAGTTGTCTGCCATCGTCCCAGACAGGTGTTAGCTCCTGTAATCTTGTTTCTCCAGTACTCTTCCTAAGTCAAAACTGAGCCTGAAGTTGTAATAAGACGGATTCAAATATGCTTTCCATGAGTTCTTGAGGCAAGACTGTTCAAAAAAAAAAAAGTTTATTCAACTGCCAAACACAAATGTAACTCTCAAACAAAAAATGCTGCATTCACAGGTAGTGGAAAATTCAGAAGGTTTCTTTAATACATTTTTTTTATTCTGTTATCTGCTATCCAAAAAATTATTTTTAAAGCACCATTTCTTCTAATTGGGCCACAGTTTAAATAACACTAACAGCTCCTGGCAGGGCTGAATACCATTGACTACTGTGCCCTTCAGCAGGTAGAACTGTGACTCTTTTTAGATGCGTTGCCCTATTTCTTTTAAGGTAGAGACTGGGGAAATAGTGAGGGCTTCTCTTGTAAAAAAAAATAATAAAAGAATGTCTGAGAAGGATCTGTGAAGGAATCAGCTGCTTATATAGCCATTGGGCTTCAAAGCTGTAAAAATAGGATGTTCGCTTCCTGACCCAAGTATGTAGGGCAGAGAATAGAAATGGGAGACTTTTTCACACTAAAAAGAACAGTTAAGAAACAGATTGACAGTCTCAGAAGGCGAAGTGATTATCAAAACTTGGAGATAACTTTCCAAGTTGTTATACACCTAAAGTGGGTCTATCAAATGATCTGCTCCTGCCCTAGACATTTTAAATCGATCTTTCCCATCGCACAACCCTGGTACTGGGATTGTGCCTGCAATACATCAATCAGAGCACATATTATTCCCAGACTTCTGAGCATTTAGGTAGTCTCACTTTTCAGCACTGCTGTTTCAATTAAGAGTGCATTCCCCTCATTGAGGGATCTACCAGTGAGTCCTCTGACTTACTACGCAGATTTGATGCTGTCTTTTTACTAAAAAGAAAATTAAAAAAAAAAAAAATCCCTTTTTTCTCTTATGTGGTATATGTTTCCTGGCAATATAAGCCATGCAAGACCTTTCCTTGTAGAGGAAGCATGCAACGCTCCAAGCTAGGCCAGGGACATGATCACTTCTATTTACCAGGATGGGCTTCAGTGTCACAGCATGGCCAAACATGACTTCATCTTGCACAAAAGGAAAAGGAAAGGTTCTCTGAGCAATTATATGAAATGTGGGTTTAAGTGAACTATTCCAGGCTGGATTCACTTTTGGGGGAGGGGCAAGGGGAAAAGAAAAGCTGAAGAATAAGTGGGCTGTTTCCTCTACTTCCTACCATGACATAATATCTATGTAAGCCCGGGCTTGGGAGAAAGCTGTCTCCACAGTCCCCTCACTGGGAATCTGGGGTGGGAGTAAGGTTGCAATATGGTTACACCAAAGCCATATACAGGTCATGCAATTGCTGCAGGAGGGACAAGCTGTTGGGCTACAAAGAGGAAGAAGCCGGGAGGTCCAGCACTGGCTGTTGGATGGAGAAGAGTGCCCAGTTACTCTTACAAATACAGCCCAAACCAACCAATGTTCTGAAGAGTTAGGAAAGGTTAGATATTGCTTTTCAGCTGGGCAGAAAAACCCAACTTCTACCTGAGCTCTAGAGACAGATTTTGGGCAAATCATGCAGTGAATGAGAAATTACACAGCTGGAGAAAAACAGTAGACCTGGTTTTCCTTATAAGTGGTATTTTGGCTTGCCACTTTGTAAGTGATGTTCAAAACCAAGCTGCGTGTCGCGTTAGGCCAAACTGTAGCATGCCTTTAGTGGGCTGGAGTTTTTCAACACGTTGCATGACTCTCATCTTCAGCCCCCGTTACTGACTACCAAGGTGACGCACAGCCCTTTGCTTTCTACTATTTGCTGGTTCTGAATTCCTTACATCTCATGTAGTGTGCTTGAGCTTGATCTGTTGAAGATAATTGGTAGACATCCACCCTGTAATATTTTCTCTGGGATTTTAGTCCAAACCATGCTTCTCTAGCAGAACTGCAGATGTGCCTCTAACCCCACTGCAGCAAAAACAGTCTGAGAAAGTGTCCAAGTGGTTTTGACTTTCGGTGAAAGTAGGTCACTAGAAAATCTGGGAGTACTTGGCCCAAACTGCAGAGTATATTATATGTGATGTAAGGTACTTAGACACCATCAAAAGTCACGGACAAACTGGTACCTTGTCATGGCATTATAATACCACTAAAAAGTCCATCAGGACAACACATGCTGTAGCATGAATGCTTCTTCATGAGAATACGGCAGTCAGGTAGCAACGCCCACAGAAACACTCAGCACTGGCAATGGTAGACAAAGGTCATAGTTAAACCAAATCCTAAAGCAGTATCTACTGGTGAGGGTGCTGAGAAACCTTGACTGTGGGGGGGTTTTTTGTTGTTTGTTGTTGGGTTTTTTTTTTGCCACATGTACTTTGTGAAGGATCGCACCAATTAAACACATTTCCTTCTGTACCTGTCCTGCACCTGAGACCCTCATCATCTAATACTGAATTCCAGAGCCACAGAAAATACTTGACCTTATCAAAGTGGCAATAGGACTGGATTTTCAGCATTTTCTTGACTTATGTGTATTAAATGACATTACTAAGATATCTGGTCCTTCTACTGTAAATAATATTTGGATTAAGCTAATGTTAATAGCTGCTAAAAATACCGCACTAAGGCAATGGAAAAGTGAGACAAATCCCTCTATTGCAGAATGGGCAATATTCTTATCCAATTCAGCAGCAGAGGAAGAGATACTCTCTCATCCTGGAAAGGAACTATTTTTAGGAAGCATGAGGCCGTTTGGGAAGAGATAAAGCACAGGTATAAGTGTAAGAGGTTTAAGCTTATTAAGAAAGGATATTTAAGATGACAAACATGAAATTAATGCTTTTTTATTTTACTACTTGAAGACTAATGTAAATACATGGAATACCATATTTAAGCTAGATGTGTCCCTGTAAAAATGCACACATGCATTCTTGTAAACATGCACACATGTTAGCACACACAGAAAGTTACTCTAACAGAAAGGGTTCCGTTTCATCTGGACCCTACCCTGGAAGTACTATGGGATAAGGTTCCATTTTGGATATCCATCCTACAGAGAGGATGTTGTCCTCCAGCAGCCAGCTACTAGCCTTGCACTCAGGGAGGTGTGTTAAAGAAGGTCTGAGGTGTCCAGCTCATGACTAGATTATCAATGTCTACACAATTACAGAAATTTCTATTTTAAAATTAATTTGAGAAAGCACTGACTGTCTCTGACAAGGTACCTTAAAGAAAGGTATTGCAAAACTGTTTTCTCTCTGATTTAAATGATTGTTACAGCCAAGACCTGAATCAAACCATAAGGAGAACATATCAACCAAGAAGTGCTATAGAGGAACTAGATCTAAAACCTAGATCTTGCAATCTTTGCATTTAGTTGCACTAATAATAATAGCCTAATCTATGTTATATTCATATCTGTACCGGAGTGTTTCTAACTTTGAACCTTCAGAAATCACTGTCAGTCCCAATAGATATTGAGACTTTTGAGAAATTGATTTTTAAATGAAAAATAAAATTTGGCTTTGTTTGTTTGTTTGGCTTCTCAAGTTGGGCCTTTGGGAGACATACTTTTAAGTTTTCTCCTCAATCAAGAAGCAATGAAATTTAATTCTTATTTTTCCTAATGCAAACTAAGACTTCTAAATAATCATACAGCTCCAGGAGCTGGTGTTTTAAGGAAAATACCAAATATTCTTAGATGTGCAATAAAGCCAACATGAATAATGTTTTTCAAAGTCTGACTCCAATCCAGAAAATCTAATAATAAATTTGTTCAAGTTAGAAGTCTTTACGAAGGGTGTTCAATACAGAAAATGACCCCATGCTTGTTGCCAATTGTTATTTGTTCTATAACCTTTTCTAATTAGTAGAGTTCCTTCAATTAGTAGCTGGAATTGGTATGCATACATCCTCCAAATTGCTGTAATCAAGCCTAAAACTAGGAGCCTGAAAAATGGAGGGTAGCAGAGTGGTAATAGAGTGGTTGCTGTGGCTGGCTGTACATCCAGCAATAACCAGATGTGAACCTCACAAATCTAGATATACCTTTTACATCCCAGCCACTTGTACATGTTGTAATGTATTTCTCCACTCCCTCACATGTTGCTAATGGGTGGTATTACGTCTACAGCTTGACAGATAATTAGAATGTCTTATTTTCCAGATAGTAATTCCCAAAACAGATACTCAATTCCTTTAAGGAACAGTAGTAGACATAACTATTACTAATGACTCACTTTCCTTAGCCCATTTCCAGGGTTCCTAATGAAATGCCACACTTGGTGCTCAAACATAGAGCAGGGCTGAGAACTTGGTTCCTTTTCATTCAAAACTCCCCTTGATAATAATTGAACTGTTAACTAATAAGTATAAGAATGATCAAAATGATCACACTTCAAAAAAAATTTCCAAATGCAAATGCAAAGGCAAAAATATCTTTTTTTTTTTTAAATAGGAAACAGCAAATTCCTAGCTTATGAAACAAACCACTTGACAGGTACCTCTTGACATCACATCAATTTAAATTGGACACACTGCAGCTTTTTGTGAACAGCCCAGCAACATAATATGTTATACTTGTTAGACCTCCGCAGATGTCACATCAAACGGCGTTGATATTCTCTCATAGTCAGGTTTCTCCCGTTTAGTCCATTCACGAACAACAGCCAGATAGCAGTTTAGTAATAGTTCACATCAAACTGTTCAGAGTAACTTTCCTATCCGTTTGGTCAGATCACTTTTCGATCCAGGAACTGGGAACCAATAGCACAGCCAGGCTGTAAAGGAGAGTTCGTCTACCATTCAGGGTTACGTGAGCTCGGCAAAAAAGCTCAGGAGTCACCAAGTCAATAAAAAATAACAGCAACTGAGTGTCACCAAGACCTTAGCAGTGTAAGCCATTACACAAAGAGAAATATGTGCGAAAACACAAAACTGAGGTTTTGTGTCCGAAAATAATTGCGTGGAGTCACTGCTGCTTGGATGATTAAAAGCATGATTAAGCTTTTTGTAGATTACAAGAGTATCACATGAAAAATAAAACAGGATTAACTTCTGCTACCAAAAAAGTAAATCAGTAATGAACTCTGAAATTCATAATTGTTCATCTTTGTGAGTATTTGTGTTGTCTATAGCAGACCTGGGAACAGCAATGAACCATGACAAACTAAATTCAGCATGGAAATTGTACTGACAGAAGGTTTTATTATTTGACTTTGTTCCTTTGTTCATACACCAAATCAAGAGAAACTGATTAAGCAGAGAGCACCAAAAGAGGAAAGAAAAAAATAAAAAATATTCCAAAGATAAATAGATTGTAGGTCTTCAGTTGTTTTAAATTTACTTAGCTGCACTTATTTAACTGTTTGCTATTAAACATAAAAAGGTTTCCACAGGCTTCATAGCAGGTGCGAATCTACCTGAATTCTTCAAAAAGGGACACTTTCCAAGTTTAATTTTTGATTTAGAGCACTTAGCTCCTCTTCGCCGTCCAGAGAGCTTTCTGGGACGATAAACGAAAACTGCCTGCCTGAGGTTAACTGCCCCCGGCCCCACAAAGCCATCCCTGTTCTGAGTTGGTCTGACTCCATTGAAGTTGATGGAGTTAGAATGATTTAGCAGAAGCTAATGACACATATTCACATATCATCGCCCACAAAAGTGTTCATACTGTATCTGCATCGATAAACTGTGGACTATTTGATAATACTGACTGCCTGCAAACAATAATCACTCAGGCACCATAAGGAGGTTCGTCCTTAGAGATTTGCAACAGATTTTGCTCTTCACTATTGAAATGCCATGAGCCTAAAAGAAGGAAAAGAACAGTAGGACTAAAGTGTGTTGGACATGCCAATAAATTAATGATAAATTATTAAAGCATGATTGGAAATATTGCCATTTTTCACAGCTGTCAGTTTAAGTATAAAAGCATCAGCACATTAAACTAGTTACTGCTTTTTCATAATTGAGACTTTAGCTTCTAGCTGTGCCCTGCAGCTTTTCATTAATCACTGGGACTGAAGTTCAAGCACAATGACAGCTTAGAAGGCATTAAATGGGCAAAGTATTTTCCAGGTACAGTTAGTAAAGGCCTTTTAGTCCTATAATCCTCAGCTAATTGTTTTTCAAAGTCTCTAAATAAAATCTGCTCGTGGCGTCTCCTGGTGACAGAACTAGCAGCAGACTGGTTCTTTTTATCTCGCACTCTCTCACTAAGATCCACTGAGTGCCTATATGTTAGCTGTATAGAACAGGTGCAAATGAATTGCGATACGTAAAACCGTAACTGATACCCGACCACGGACACATTGGTTAGATCGCCTGGGAAACGGCACTTCCTGAATGCTCGCTCTAATCATACCATTCAACTTGTCATAAAAGGAACAAGATGGCATGGAAGAGCTTTGCGCACAGCTCATTTCCCTTCATACAGAGGAGAAGGAAAGGTGCGAACGCTACGGTTCAGGGGAATACGCGTGCTCAGTGCCCTGGATAAATGGACATCTCCTCTGCCGTAACAGAGGTTGTAGGTTCCCCTCTTCGGTTCCTAGTATTTCCCCCTTTCTAAAGATTTGTACATCAGGACTTAATAGATGTGCCAAAACATTCTTTCCTTTGTATAACAAATTATCAACTGCATTGAGATTCATTAATTATGTCATCTAATTGGATTGAGGCAGGTGCAAAATACCTCAGATGAAGTGGTCACTGGCAGGAAGGCCTAAGCACAAGTTTTTCTATTAGAAACCAGCATGTCTCCAGACTCCTGGAATTACTTTGTACTTATTGATTAATGGCCATAATTTATTACAGTGCAGAAGATCTTGCATTGAGTTAAATGTGTGATTAATCAATTTTCCATCAAATTATGAACAGCAGAACAGTTGCAAGAAAGAAAATACCAAGTGAATTTTTCCCATGGCATAGGAATAGAAGGTATGAGGACTTCTGCTTGAGGAGAACTAATAACTGCCTAGCATTTGTTTAATATTTCCTGCCACACTGATGAATGCCCTTCACATAAATAGGCCACAGGTAGCAGTGATTGAAAGACCACCAAATAGATTTTATAGCTGCCTCTCTTACATAATGAAATATTCTTTAAGCCCATCTCAAAACAGTTTATTAATGCAGAATGCATTTCTGCCTTCAGCCTGAAATATATCATTGTTAAGTCAACAATATTCTATTAAACCGATAACTGATATTGCGGGAGAAAAAATCCCTAGGCAATGTGGAGATGAATTTGAGATTTTTGTGTGCAGAAGCTCATTTTTATTTCCATCAGAAACACAGACATGTGACTAATTGATGTCACTTCTAATCAGCTAGTAATGCCCATTACAAGTATAGTATGAGAACATTTGGGGCCCAATTGGAGGGAGAAAAAAAATCCCATGGTATTTCTATGTCTTTTATTGAATAAAGTGACAAGCTTCCTTTCCCTGATGAAGCAGCGTATGCTGCAGAGTTTTATATTACCCTACATCTTCCATGGTCTGTTTTGCTCTGCTATACACTGAAAAGACGCACCTCCCTCACCATAAAATACAAAATGACAGCACTTGCTGGGGAAAAAAAGATTGTAAAATAACTTTTTAAAAATAGGAAAAGCACTATGGAGCATTTTTTAAATGAAAGAAAGTGCAAGGGAATTTTCATAAATCTCTCTGTGATGGTCCAAATTTTTATTTTCTAATCAAATTGCCAAATTACTCACAGAGATTTGGGTTACAGAATGTGCCTGGCAGCAGTGCAGTTCATTTTCTAAGGTAGGCAGAAGTAGTTTCTGCTATCTTTGCTGTCTTTCTCTAGTAGCTCCCCAGTTTCCAAGGTATAGAATAGAAATAGATGCATCCTTCTTGCTACTGACTACAGGAGATGGGTACTTGTGACTTGTTACAGTTTCATATACACAAATTTCCTTTTCTTTGCACTTAACTTCCCAAGTAGGACAAGGACCTTTCTTCTCTGCTTTCTGCCTATGTTGGCACTGCTTCTGAGGTAAGAACTTTCTTGTGTTTTTAAAATCATGACCTCCAAAATGTCCTACCAAATCCTGTAGATGGTGCAAGGAGGCCATTCAGAAGTATGCTCATTTTTGGGATGGCCAAATGCCACAGAGCCAACTGTTTGGAAAGCAAGTGGAGAACACCTTGAAATTGTGTTATCTTGAAATGTCTCCTGTCTAAGCTGCTGGTAGCAGCTGAAAGTGACTATTTTTGGATAGCTTTTCAAGGCTCTATTAGAAATGAATTGAAAGTATTCATGCTTGGCAAACAGATGGTTGTATCTCAACGCCCCACCAAAATCAATAATCCTTGCCTCATCTCAGAAAGATAACTTCAATGGAAATAAGCTAGACTTGTTGCCAGAAGGAGAGGTTAGAAATTTAAATCTGAGAAAAATATTGTAAAATATGCCTTCTATTTTATAAATAAATTCTAGTGTGGTATTTAATCAAGAAATCATTAACTGCTGCTTTAGGAATGTCAGATCTCACTTTATCTGCAAGCTGGAACGTTGCCTGTGGACGTGGGAGATCTTGTTTAGAGCTTCTACTCACACTTGAGAAAACTAACCCTGTCAAGGTAGTTTCTTTCCCATTCAGGTTCTCTTTACTCACAGAGAGCGTGGAACACTTTCACCTGCGCTGCATTTTTGAGTGACATCCATTAAATTGGTGTTTGTGTTCCCTGTGTGTTTAGCGTACTGAACTTACCTCCCCTGTCCAAGGAAAGGTACCATGAGGAAGAGGATTGATGCTGGATAGCGATACATACTCTGTGACGCATCATGTGTGTGTGCTCATCAAGAACATACTACAAAAAGAGAAGAGTGGATGTTACTGCTACCTTGGGGAAGTTTGAAATTGCATTTCTGTCTATACGAGTGAAAAACTGCTGAAGCACAGAGAAGGGCAGTGATAAAGGGCACAACCCTTTCAGTGTGCAATGGCATTAACAAACTACACAAGCACATCTTTTCTAGGCGAGACGTTTGTGTGTACATCGCCTCACACTCACTCCAAGAAGCAAAAGATGAATTGCAGTGACAGAATATTTCTTTTAAATATTCTAAACACTCCCCCACTCTCCTAAACCCCTTTGATTCAGATCAAGTCCTGGGGCCAGGTTTCTCATACACATCCAGGAAGATGAGAATAAATTGTCTTCATGTGCAGCCTAAGGCCTTCTATAAGGACTTGGGGACTACAGCCATCCTCCATGGTTTATTTGGGAACCCAAATCAAGGACTGCGGCTGGAGAGTCAGCCACCCCCTGTTAGCCTTTCCTCTCCTTTTTTCCAAAACAAGATGGCAATCAGTCACTCTTTGTCTCCTCCACAGCCTGGCCATATTCCCAAGCCCATGGGAACAGGCATAACTCCAGTGACTTACTGTTGCACTCCACCATCATTTTGACCAGTGCAGTCTCCTACTGCTTGTATTTAATACTCTTGCACACTCCAGTATGTCTACTTTTCTGGTTCTTTTTTAAACTCATTAATTTTACTACTAATTAGAAGTTTGTTTCAAGCAAATGAAATCCCACAAGTGAACTCCCTGTGAGAGAAGTTTTCTCAAGGTAATAGCTGCCTACCAAAGCTTCTAAAATTTGAAGATATGGGCAGCCTAAAGTATAATCAGAAGTGAGACAAAAAAAAAAGTTTTAAAACTGCTATTATGTCTCAAATAAATCCAAAGGCGCTATATTAGTAACATCAGTAAATTGTTTGGGATCCGATATTAAGGATACTGAACTGAAAGTTCATTTTAGCAGCTGTGGGCAGTACTCTGTAGCATGTTCTGAACACGTGCAAGAATTTGCCTTTGGCCACTGAAAGGAACAAACAGATGTTTCTCTTGGAGATATTGACTCTAAATGTATTTATTTTGTTGCTTTCCTCTTAAACGCTTTTGTAGTTCTTTTGAAAATCTTTATTTAAAGGTCATGTATGACATAAGAAGGTGTTGAGGGCAGGGCTGGTGCTCAGATGTGCCTCATGGCTTTCAGTGGCTGCTTAGGAAGAGCTGTGGGAAATGCATCAGTCTGGTGAAGGCAAGACATCCATGGGGTCATGGAAAAGACCATGGGTAGAAAGGATCTGCGGGGGGAAATGCAGCCAAGAGAATTACAAGTTTAAACTGGGAATGGCTTTAGGAAAGGGCAGGCAGCAAAATCTGGTTCAGAGATGGGACATGAAAGAGTATGGGGTAGGTTTGCATTTGGGTGTCTAAAGTTATTTCAGTAGATAGCTGGGAGGCAGATTACTTCAACCACAGGAGTCTATGTGCTTTTTTTGGAGCAACAGAGTTGCAGAAATTGACACAATGGATACATGGCCAGATGGGGGAAGCAAATCCTTTTACATCAGAAAAAAAAAAAATAACCAAACAACTATGTTCATCAGGCAGAATGACTCCAACAAAGTGTCTTGAGATGAAAACTTCAAATAAATATTCAAAGTCATAAAAAAAGCAATCTGTGTGTGGTATCTCAGCAGAGCTATATCAGCACATCTATAGAACTATCTTGACATAAGCTGAGAGGCTCCTAAATAAAGTCAGTATGTCACCTGGAGTACATGAAACTAATGTATGGATATCATCATCCATGTTAAAAGCAGAATTAATTAAATCCCTTGAAAGCCTTCTGCTTCAAAGAGTAAAATGCATTTTACTTATAACTTCTTACAGATACACAGATTTCCAGATCTTAAATGAAAGTTAAAGTTCCTTGAGGAAACTTGTTCCTAAATAAAGTTATACATATTTCTTGCAGTTGTCTCACGAGTTGGGAGGCAATATTTTACAATTAGGATTTCTGAAGAATAGCTTCTTTTGCAGTTTTTTCTGGAACTTGCCTTTGCGTGATATCTACCTATTCATGTCATTCTGGATGCCTATTACTATTTCAGATCAAATAATTAAGATTTAGTGACCATATGTCTATAAAAGTGAGGTATAGTGATAAGAGAAACATTTGACCTGTAGCTATTTCTAAGCTAACCTATATCAGCTAAAGGTGATTCTTCCAATATTTGTGCTTCATTTGTATTATTAGCCTGAAGTCCTTCTTCCTTCTCAGCCCCTTGCAAAAGAAGCAGAAGCAGCAGTTGGGAACTCTGCAGAAACAGCTCCTGTGTTAGGACATAGCTTTGTCCCCAAAATACGAATTAGGAGGGTGTGCTGTCCTTGGCTTGGCTGATGGTCACCTCTGGACAGAATGGAAGTCACCTCCTTCAGCTTCTACTTCATCACCTTGCAGCCAGTTGTGCCATGCCACAGCAGGTTCAGACGGGTGTTAGCTCCTTTTTTCGCGGCTGTTTGTAGAATCTTATTTAACGTTTGCTTTAATCCTTAAGAACTTAAGCCTGGGCTCATGATACGTCAGATACCTCCCTGCAGCCAGGCTCTGGAGAGAAGTTCACCCATGCAGGAAGCTGCAGCCTTTGCACCCTCAGTCTCTTGAGGGGAGTCCAGCAAAGGCAAAAGATGGCTCTTCAAATCTCATCCTGGCAATCTGGGATTGCTGGCAGCGGAGGATGTCCAGGGGCAGGGCTGCGTCAGCCTCTGCCCGGACCTCTCCCCTCCCGCTCTCCTCCTGCCTCCCACACTTTTGGCACCGGCTCGCCTGGCTCCCGGCCCCTGGCACCTGGCGATAGGCAGGTGGTTTGTGCTGCTGTGACCTTGCTCCAAGCAGACTTCTTATCACCAGGGGTCGGCAACCCAAGGAGTGGAGCCGGTCCTTGAAATGTAACCTCTGACTTTCTGGGGAGTATCGTGCCAATCCCTGAGGTTTAAAACAGTCTGTCTTTGGGCATCGCGTTCACCCTCGGGCACACACGAAGTGCACGTGCTACCTTTGGAGTCCTCAGCTCTAAAAACCCCTCTGACTCGTCAGTTTAATTAAACTAGCATTTCTAAGACAACTGGCACACAACTAGTGAAGCATCCTGCAAAACCGGAGGGAACAAAATTACCTGCAGCACTCAAAGGAGCCTGTTTCCCAGCGAGTATGGACGAAGGAGGTAGGCCAAAAACTGGTGCACATAATGGCAGCAAACCACAAGCCTGTAAATACTCAAGATGATTATTTGAAGGGAATTTTTAAGCCTCGTTAGTAAATGCTTTTTGTATTACTCACTGTATTTACAGAAGACAATACAGGGCAGCTAACAAGGCAGAGCCTATCCTGGGGTGCCAGTACACTGCACTGCCATGGGCTGCTAGACCAGTATCAGACCAGTTGTGTGTTATCCCCAGTTTCAACGGGTTCTACAAGGCGGTACATCCTGGATCAACTGCTTGGGTGGATTCCAACACCCAGCGAAGTCAAGAGGAGCCTCATCATTGACTTCGGTCAGTCCTTGCTCTCCAGCGGTCAGGCAGAAATCGGCTACTCGTAGCGACTTCTTCAGCCTTATGCCACACTGGGTCACATGGGGTTGGCTGAGGGGCAAAGCTCCAGGGTATGGGGGAAGAAAACTAGGAGGCTTCCCTGAAACACTTCTTTCTGCATCCAGGGATGGGGGGTTGGAAATGCAATTCTAGTACAGAGGATATCTTGTTATAAAATCATTTTCCACTGTCCCGTTGGCCAACAGTAGCATTAAGGAAAGCTGATTTTTATTTTCCTGCCATCCATGAGGTGTTCATTATCGCAAACAGTAGGAACTCAGTCTCCAAAAATATATTTGGATCTTAACAAGAATAACATAAAGCCTTTTAAACTTTGGACATCCATTTTAAAAGAAAAATATCAGTGGCCTTAATTGTAGTTCTTATGTGAAGTTTATATATCTCACACATTTTTTTCATATGGTTAATATCAGTCAAGCATGGTTGATATTCTAATAAGGTAGTTTCTTGTTATTTTTACTCAAAATATCCTCCTGAAGGTAAGTTAAATGCTCCATAGTCCCAAATCTAAAATTAAATTTTAGGAAAAGGTCCTTTTAAAATGGCCTGTTGTGTTAAGCCATACATTCTAAATGTTATTCCTGGCATGACATGTCACCACAAGTAACAGAATTAATTTTTCTGTGACAGAAATTACTAATTAAATAAACATAATATAAATCCTCATGACCAACTTTTCCCTGCAGTAGCAAAACTTGGACTGAGCTAAAAAGACTGAGGAAATTTGTTAGGAGAATTTTTTTTCAATTGCACCCTGGCTTAGCTTGGGCCAGATCACCCTCTTTTTGGAAAAAGCAAAGAGCTGGAATCATGGGGGAGTTTCTGTTGCAAGGAATCCATTACGGCATCATGCTAGACAGGAAATGGGAGAACAGCTTCCTTATGGTAAGGGAAAGCTGGCTAGCCCGAAGGACCCTAAGCAAGACCCAAAAGCCGTGTGCTGATCTCAGACCCAGACTTGGGGCTCCAAGACAAGCCTGGAGACTTTGGGAAATGAGGCTGATCCACCAACCTATGCACAAAAGTGGATACCTGTTCATAAAGAGACCTTTCTGCCCATGTGCCAAGGGAGACTCATCCACCATGAACCAAGAGATATCAGGAAAGAAATCAGAACAAGCCTACAGTGAAAGGGCACCAGCACAGTGCTACCACAGACTCATGGTTCTCTACCTTGCATTTTTAAGATTACCATTCAGCCATTTTTTATCCCTTAAACTCTCAACTGCCTGCAAACCATATTTTTTCCCTCCCTTATCAAACACTTTGTGGTTACACTTCAGGCCAGATCTAAGCAAAGATATTAATCATCTGTCAAATAAAATTGTCAGTCTGCTCCATCCTTATTCTTTTTCAATAAAGATCAATTGAAACAGTGTAAAAAAATGTCAACGAAGTCAAATCTTTTAAAAAGAAAGCAGAATGAAAGAACTATAAGTTGTGGCCCACCACACTTTAAAGTCACTTTTAGCTGTGGTTTTGGATTTGGACATATCTAAGCCAATAGGGGTGGTAGTTGTTATTATTTATTGCTTAAATGTGAACCTTTGTTTTTCTTCTAATATCCTTTATGGAAGAAAAAGAGACATCTGTGCTTAAAGTAACCAATCTTTATGGGTGGGGAAGAAACCATCTGGGTTAAAGTAACCAGTCCGTGTTTCACTAATTCTAAGTCAAAGAGAAATAACTACGTGAAAAAAAATAGCAGTGCCTTCTTTAGACTAAAGCACTGTATTTGAAAATCCAATCTTGGAGTACTACATCAGCTTTATTCACAAATACGTCTCTTTACCAAAATCATACTATAATGCAAAGCTGATGTGTGGACAAGCTAAATTCCTGTTTCTATTTTAAGCTTTATTGCATAAATGTCAAATAAGTTTTGGACATATAAAAATCAGCAAGAATGGCTATTGTAGTGCTGAAACCACCCAGACTCTCTTCCAACTAGAAGTAAACAGGATTTGAACATTGAACCTTATCAAGTATTTTCAAAAAATTATATTGGAGCATTTGCCTTTCAGTTGTTGCCTCGTTGCAAGAATCTCCTTCCTATCTTCTGCGATCTGTGTAAGTGTGTAATTGTTTTTGTCTCACTGGGTTACCCACTTGCCCGTCACTCAGGCAATAATGCCCTAATCCCATTGTCAACGGTCCTTTTCCTTCTCCCATATGCGATGTGGCACTGACTGTCCTCTGACATGTATTGGCAAGAGTGCAACCCTCTCTGTAGCTCATCCCTTCCAACAGTATCTCTCTAGCGAGGTGCCCACAGTGGCTTATACCCAGTTTGGGGAACACTTAGGAGCAGAAAAGCTCTTGAGACGCTTAACCACATTTCCCAGCCCAGACTGTGTCTCCTTGTACTGCCAAGAGCCACAGAGGTCACTTCTGTTTGCCTCCAAATGGCATTTTCTTCTGTCTCAACAATCTTTAAGTCATCTCAGCCTGTTTTTCATGCAAATTAAACATCTGGCCCATGATGCTCTTAAAATACCTGCTGCTACCCAACACTTCCTACTTCTGTAACCTCATTTCTCTCTTCTATTTCATTATCTTACAAGGTAGGTTGCAGAGCAGGGAATGAGCCATTCGTCCATGAAAATAAGTGCCTGCAATCTACCCCGAAGCTGCATTTGTGGAGAAAATTCCAGTTTCGGAGAAGCAGAGTAACAGCAATTTCATGCCCTGAAGAGGTCTAAGAAAGGGTGATGTGTTGCTTTCTCTGTGCAGTGAGGAGGGAAGACTAGTGTAAATGAACGTGGATGTTTAACCTGGCTGTTTGAAAAGCTTTCTCTGAGAACCTGACTATCCTTCCTCAGCTCCAAAGGTACTCCTCATGATAGTGACAGGGGATCTCATTAACTACCACATGATACCAGGCTACTGAGCAATCTTCCTCCTTCTGATGGCCTAAACCATACTTTCTCCTCCCTTCTCCTGAAATTGTTCTTGTACAAGCAGATGCTTCAGAGAAATTCTGCTTGACTGCTACAACTTCAGTCTCTCCTCTGAGAAGCCAAAGCCCAAATTTAGATCTGATATTTATGGCACAAAATTCTTCCAGAGGCAAACAGCTTTTCCATCACACTTCCTGAGGCATTTCTTGAGGTACCATGGAAAATTATTTATTCAAATGGCTTGGATCCAGAACTACGCACAAAACAAATATTCATATCATCATTATTTCTCGGTTTTGACTGCTGTTCTCAGGAGGCTGAAACAACCTAACTATGACTAACCTGGCACAGGCCTTTCATTGACAGAACTGCATGTTTGTTCTGTTTTATGTCAGTGATGTAAAATCAATTGCTGCCGCTTGACTTGTGCTGCCTATGGCACTAGGGAAAATTAAAATTAGCATAAATTATAACATTTAACCTTTCAGCAGTAGCGTGAAATGATATATAGGCAAATGGCAGGGTAAAAGAATAATTTTCACAACGTACCTTTCAAAAATGCATGCAAGTGAAATGAAAGAAGATCTTATGACAATGTTAATTAACATTACAGCAGCTTAATGGACTAATTTCACTGTAATGTTTTAAAAATGAAAAATAAGATTATTAATCAGGTGAAATCCAACTGAGAAAAGTAGTATGTGGATATCTTCTGCCAAATGGAGATTTTGCCATGAATCCACTGTCTGCGCGGCGTTGCCTTCCCTTGAGCTACAAATCAGGAGACAGCAGCTTCAAAGGACTAAAGAAATAATGTCCTTTTCTGATGCTCTTTGGTCCTCATATTTAAAGCAAATGTTGGGAGTTGGCCTTAATTAACGGTAAATGTGTTTCACTGATGCTTCCTGAGGTATGCTGAAACGTTGGGCTAAAGTAATTGCACTTTGTTGTCAGGAAAACACCTAGTTTTGTTTGAGCACTGTTACAGCTCATATTGTTCATGCTATAGTTCTTTTTTCTTTTTAAAACTAACTTTTACCACTTAAAAAATGCTCTCTTACACTCGCGGTTAATCCTAAATCAAGAAGGGGAACTACAATACAATACAATCCCCTCAGCTTTTAACAAGTGAAATTGTGATTGAAAGGTAAATATAAATAAAGAGAAAATGTATTCTGATCTCCACATAGCTTTTTTTTCTTTCATGAATGTATACAACAGTTAAACGATACAGCAAGTGATCTAATCCCATTTACTTCTGGAACATATAAAGGATAGCCATAAACCTAGAGAGAGACAGACAGATATATGGATACACAGACAGGATAACATTTTCAAGGTTTCTGGTGAGAGAATCCTTGCAACAGATGTATTTTTTAATTTAGGATTTTCAGTACAAGCTTAGATCATTCATAATTATACTCTCAGACAAGGAGGGGGGTATAAATAAACTTTAATGGAAAGGAAACAGTCTGTAGAATAAGCATTTTCGTTGAATCATAACAACCCTTTGAATTTAAAAAAGAGACTTTCCTTGAGGGATTGGGTGAAAAGCATTTAAAACACTGCAATCCTTCCCACTTTCTTCTTTGCCTGAGCAGATGGCTGCTGGTCAGCAAAGGATGAATTTGAAAAATACTAATTTGTCAGGCTGATTCTGGCCCTTGTACCTGTAACAAATGACCAGAGCAGAAATAACAACAGCAGAGGGAGGCAGGAAAGCAGTCTGGTCTCTGAGGTCTAGTGCTCCTGCTGAAGAGCTGAAAAATTATATGGAAACTAAAAAAAGAAACACTAGAAAAATAGCTCAAAAAAGCAATCATAGGACCTTACTGCTCCAGACTCTGGTCGTATACAGGCACTGAGACTTCCTTTGAGCTGTAAGGATAACAGCTTTAAGCCTCGGCGGAGGAAAATGGGTGCCTGGGTTCGGGCCTTTTAGCTTGGGGCTCTGATAATCCAGAGACAGAAGTCAATAGTGAATTCCAGAGCAGCAGCTGTGATGTTTCCATCTGGGGACCAGAAAACATCTGAATGAATGAGAGAAATGATCTAACAATCAATAACTTTTTCCAAGGCGTCACAAGAAGCCTTTGAACAATATCACAAGAAGGAAGAAAAAAAAAGAGAGAGAGAGAAAAGCTGCTTTAATGGAGGGGAAAATGAACTCACAAACAAGATCAAATTGACATACAGTATAGCCTATGCTCACAGGAGTAAAAAGAAGAGTCTGGGAACTGAGACTTTCAGTCCAGAAAAATGTAATTTAAACTGTTCGTAGCAAGCTTGACTGTGGAAAAAAATTCCATGGATTGTGGTGAGAAGAAGTGTTGCTTCATCTAATGGAAATCAGTAGATCTGCCAAAGACCGAGCATCACAGTTTATTAGACCAAAAGTTTGTTTTATTATGCAGGTGACTGAATCTTGATCAGAGGAGAAAAGTAAGATGAAAGTTCACCTGTCGGTCCAGGGGGCATGGGGAAAGGGTCAAGAAAGAGAATGTAGGCAATAAACCAGAGTTCCTGGTGCTTTTTCCTTGTAGTCTTTACTGGGACAGCAGTGTCTAGACTAAACCGGCAAAGTTTTATATACTAACCCTCCAAATGCAGTGCTTGGAAGGTAGGGGATGGTGAGCTCAGAGACCCTTCCTTGTCATGTAAGACCTTTCTCGTAGAGAAGGTGTAAGCCAAAAAGCAGGCAGAAGAAGAGAATAAACCTGAAAGCCTGTTTCCAGCCAAAGAGGTCTCAACAGCAAAGCAACCCGTGATAGGAACAGAAATCAGCTCAGGTATTCGAGGTTAAATAGAGTTCTTTTATAACTTACAGATGGCTGCAATCATTTGTAGGATTTAAGAATTTGTTGGTCTTGGTTAGTGCCCAGAAAGTCAGGAAACAATAAGAAAAAACAGCTTTTAGATGTACTCCTGGCTTAATAGTTTCCAAGGGACCGTGTTTATGTGTTGCCTAGAGATAAACTTCAGCACGGAGAAGTGATGCGGATGCAAAGAATCCGCCTCCCTGCTAAGGTGGGATATTAAATGGAGGTGTTGCAGTGGAGTAAATGAGACCTGTGTAATTTTTCTCAGTACCAGTGCCTCACTGCTTTGTGAGAACATCACAAAATAGCTGCCATGCTTTCTGATAGATAAGATTTCTGGCAAGAAAACTGCTAAAGAAGGCGCAGTATCACAGAATAAAAATCACCAGGCATTAAAAAAACCCAATGTAAAATTATATGGTCGATCTCAAAACTTATTCTCAAAAATTCAATGGTAACATTACTAATACAAAATTCCCTTGGGCTTTTCTATGTGATTTTTTTATTATTATTGCTGCTGTGGTCCTGTAATAAGAAATGTATTCCATACTTCAGCTTTTAGTCATATCACTGTAACATATCTTACTTTATAAAAAGCACATGTATAATGTCTAACCCATATAATTACCCCACACCCCCAAAAAAAAAAAAAAATCTCAAAACCAAGTGAAATTCTGGGTTCTGCCAGAGTTTGCAGAGAGTCTGAGGGAAATGGCTTCCTCATTCAATTTGTCTGCAGTCCAGAAAACTCTGTCCTTCCTTTTCTGAGAAATTACACATCTCCAGGGCTGTGGATTTGCTGAAGCCTTGAGTCTCCAAGACACTGGCCAGGACGTGTCTTACCCAGGGAAGAGGTAATTACAAGGTATAACGACCTCCATACTATTTTGCAGAAGTATGCAAAATAGGAGGATGAACTACTGTTTGGATAAATGGGAAAGTCAGTTCACGGCAGCCGGTTGCTGGCAGAAGGCTCAGGCTGATGCATGAGCCCCTGGCGAGTGCAGGTCAGTGGGTTGATGGCGAGCCGGGAGGTCAACTTCTGGACAGAGTAAAAAGAAGTTCCTGCCTAAAGACCAGAACTGTTCTGCCTAGTAAGCGTACTAGAAAACACTTCCTCGAAACACAGTTGAAAATAATAGTACTCATATTTTACATCAATGGGTAATTTCAAAGATAAGCCACAGCTCTGTGTGTATTTTTATGAGGGTAGGAAGCAGGGGATGAAATATTTCAGAGCACTAGAAGATTAATATCACTGCAGGATTCAAAAGTTCTGCTGTAGAGTTTAAACACTGTTGTAACGAAATTCGGTCTCTCTGTGCTGTGAAATACACAGGCCCTAACTATTTCATGGCATTTTTCACACAAACATGACCCCAGAATATTTTATCACATTAAATAATTTTAAAAGCCATGGACACATGAAACTCCATCAAGTACTTGAACTTCCAATAGATGCCGTTGTGAATCACCTGAACTTTACAACCTCCCCCTGCTCTAAAAGCATGTTAACAATGTTATGATTTTCTCCTTTTAAATGTAGACAATCAATAAACGTTGAATTTTATCACATGGGATTCTGTGGTCTTTCCAGAATCGATTGAGTGTTGGATGCACAAATTATGTCTTACAACTAAAGATGTAATTCACATATTTAAGGTTCCTGAGATGTTTAATCAATTATTCTCTGAGTAAATGTGTTTTTAGAGTCTATGAGCCATTACCCCTCAAAAGCTGTAAGTTTGTAGCAGGAGTGTTCCTGTCTTCATGTGGAAACTCATCAATGCCTATTGACATCTCTCTGTTTAATTGCAATTTAAATCATGGTGTATTTCATTAGATCTCAAAATGGATTACAATGCTCCATTAATTCTGTAGTTATGTATGGGAAAGACCTAGTAGTGACTCTATGGGTCATATACAGGCCTCAGTTTGTGAAGGGAGCTCCTATTGACATCAGTGTGAGTTCTGCACATGGACTGAAGACATGACACGGCCCATTATTCTCAATTTTCCATAGTACAGTCTCTGAGAGAACACATCACAATAGAAATTGCTTATCTGGAATGCACCAATAAATATATTCCAGGTTTATTTCTTCTCAAGATTGCAAAAATTCAAACATTCTCTGTACCCATATAGTCACCCTTTTCCTAAATGATATTGTCTCCTTTTTTTATTCCTTGCAATTGCAACATGCAAAATCATTCTCACAAAAAAGAATTTGCTGATGAAAAAACATGTAATTTATATTACCAGACGAGGAAATCAACAAAAGAACTTAGCTAACTCCAACTGGAAGCTCTGTCATTGATTTCAGATAGAGACAAATTATTTCACAGAAATGTTCTGTTATTCTATTCCACAGGAGTGAAAAAACGTATATTAAAAAAATCTTAGGTACATGTTGGTCAAAGACAGACTAGCAACTATTAGAATTGGAAGGTTGCATACATCAAGGAGAGGTGGAGTTCAAGGGCATGGTGAGAACTAGGATATAATTAGTAATGATGGTGTAAAACTTATTAAACAAAAATATAGACAGAGTATCAAGAGGAAAAACTGTAACACTGAGACCTCTTAAACTGTGAAAATAAGTAAAAGTAGTGGTGATTCTGTCCTCTGTGCTATACATGTGCAGCATATATAAAGCTATATATGCTATACATATTAGAAGCAATGGATGTTTGGTTAATGACCTCGGTCCCTGCAGCTTTCATGCTATGCATCAGGAATGAACTCCAAGCATTTACAGCTCATCCAGACCTTGAAGACACAGACGCCGTTGGAGCCATGGCAGTGCTCCTTCCCAAACTGCGCTGCATGCATCGAAAAGGTGGCAATCACGCCTGGTGCTGTGCTCTTCTTTGACCCCATCACCTACTCGTGGAGTGGCAAACCAGACTGGTATTCAAAGCAAATTATACTGCGTCTTGGCAGCAAGATTGCAGGCTTACTGAAGGTTTTTGGGTCACACTCAATAAGGGGCAAAGGTAGATTCGGTTCAAGGCAGTTTAGTAACATAAACAGGGCTCAATTCAAGAATAGGGAGCAGTTAAAAAGCAGAGGAGGAGAGCAATGAGGGAAGACATGGGTCAGGAGACTTCTGGCACCTGCTGGCAGCTGAGGCAGGTAAGAAGAAAGAGGCAGCAACTACCCTATCCCTTCCTCAGAGACAGCCCTCCATGTTATTGGCACTGCATACCTCAGCATCACTGCTCTTCATTTGCTCTCTGCAACAGTGCCCAACACAACGGCTGCTTTGCCTATTCCCAGGACCAGGCTCGTGCTCAGCTTTTTCGTGGAAGTCCAAAGACTCGTGGCATGCACACAGCAGCACCAAGATACAAACACTGTTCTTGCGCTTAGCTAGTACTCAAGTCATTTCGCTACATCGGAGGAAAGTGAGGCACATTTTTAACCAAAAGTAGATACTGATTAAAACTAGGACAGAGTATTGTTGAGAATGTAGACATACAAAACTGAGGAACTGTAGAAGTGCCTCTAGAAGCCCCTGGGAAAATCAGTAAAATTTCTCATGTATTCGATCAGCACATTCATCAATACCAAAGACATCCTTGACATTCCTACTCCCTTCAGAACAACATTTGCATTAAGCTCATTCTTCAGCAAGGCAATGGTGCGCCTCTGGTCTGAGTAGAGATCTGAGGACAGGAATGTGCAACCCTGAGCATCTTCAGAGTCCTTTTGGAGGACACCATTGCCCATGCCACTCCGAACCTCATTTCCTCTGATTATAGCAAATCATTGTTATAGTAATACTCATCACCCTGATGGCCAATGAAACCTGATGGTAAAGATGAAGTGGTCCTGATGCCCCAAAAGCTTCCATAAGACACACTGTTCTTTTTCTCCTAGGTTTGAAGATCGACTCATGAGGGATTGAGAATGACCTTGCTTGTGTAAAGTATGTATAATTTAAGGACTACACGGAGAAAAAACAATGGATCAGGACAGCGTTGGGCTATTTCTTCTCTATCCAACTGGTGCTTTTTCAGTTCTGCATGGATAATTCATTGTTTACATACTATGTTGAGCTTGTTAGTCACTGGATAAGAGAAATTGCCATGGCTCAGCAAGTTGCTGGAAAGGTTTTTATGAATACTCTTGATGGACTAGGTGCTCCTGTGCTGAAATATCATGCCCACATCTTCAATGTAACAAGAAAAAAATAAAAAGCTATTAGAAATAAACAACCAATATGGAAAACACAGATAGCTTTAAATAGCATCTGACTCATGGAATGGCGTTTGTCAGTAACTAATTCCGTTACCACCACTAACTCCAGCTGGACAATGGAGGTTTTGAACACAGCCAAGAAGAACCCATCAAAGGCTGAAAAAGTCACTGCACCTATTTAAATCCACATCATCTTGCGCAATCCATTTTCACAGAGCACATGCTCTGTACATGTCATGTACGAACCATCAGATACAAAGTGGTAAGACAGGAATTGCAGAGAAACCTGATATAGGAATAAAGAAAGGATTGGAGCTATCAATTTACTCTACCTGTGTAGCAAGAGTGAGGATAATGTTGAATCTAAATGCTTAGTACGCTTCCTTATTAAGGATTGGACTTAGCACATTAGAACCAACTACTGTCCACTGAAACTCTCCTCCACGTTACTGTTCTCAGCCCTTTTTATCTTGTGCTGTAAAGGAGGCATGGAGAAGTTTTGAAAAGTGCTTCCCCTTAGTGTCAAGAAGCCCTCTAGTCCTCATCTTCATCACAGCCCCGTTGTCCCTGCTCCTTCTTTTACTGGTGCCTGGGAAACATGCTCCGTTCTCTGCACACCCATTACTGGCAGAGCTGGCTGGAAGGAGCGTGCTGCTGAACTGCAGGATGAGCAGATGAGTGGAGCCTCTGAAGAAGACCTCAGTTCTCTTTCTGCTCAGGTCAGTGACAAGTTTCTGTATAACTGATGGCTGTCAGAAAGAATCTCCTATCTTTTGGCAGTGCTGGGATGGCACACCGGATATCTTTGAGATGCTGTATTCATTGTAAAGATAAGGTGCCAGCCTTTTGCATTCTGAAGTGTCTTTAAAGTGCAGACTCTGCCCTTACTTTAGCTCAATGTCTTCACAGGGCACGCTACACCTGGGACCACCAAAGTCTGCTTCTCACCAAACCAAAGCAGAGAGGTGCTTTACAGAAAGTCCATGCACTAGCAGGCAGAAAAGGGATGCTGGAGAGTGTGCCAAATCTGGGATGGTTCCGCGGGCTCACACAACTCCAAGATTTCCCCTCCCCTGGCAAAGGGACCAATCCAGAAAACTCAGGGGAAGAAGGGTCCTCCTTTCAGGGACATTCCACACATTTGGAACTGGAACTGGGAAAGTACAGAGGTGTCAGCATCGGGGAGAGCTAAGGGAACTACTAGTAAAATTTCCACATTTATGTAAGTGTTAGCACTTAACATGCTGTAGCTCTGGTACCTGAGATCCTGCGTTCTGGTAGGCAGCACAGTCACAGAGAAATTAATTCTGTCTCCTTGCAGTCCAGGCAAACATGCATGAGTACAAATTGTGTAGTGGAGCCAATCAGAAGCGCAGAACACTTTAGGTGGTGCATAGCTAAAGGCTGTTTGGGGAGGTAAAACTTCTATTTTGTAATATGTTTTGTAAGCACATGGAAACATTTACAGAGCTGCTTCTTCAAGAAGAAAGTTTCTTCTGATTTTTTTTCTTTAATGACTGCTTTCCAAAGATGGTAAATAAATTATCCTCTATTGATCATGAAGCAGTAGAGTAGTTAGTACTTTTGACCCACACAATTAACACAAAAAGGTAATGTGTGAAACGCACAAAGTGTGTGCAACATGAGTGAGCGTTGTCATCAGCGGTCTTGCTTTTCGATAAAAAAAAAATTGTTTGGGGAAGTTGGTCAAACAGCTATTACTATTACACCCACATGCTGCTGATTACTAATATTTTTTATAAAGATCAGTAATGATATTCTATTAGGGTGATGAGACCAGAATTAATTTAAATAACTTTGCACCTGATTCATGAAAAACAAAAAGATGCCTCCACAGCCAGGGGGCATTATTTCTGTAATTTTTCTATGGAAAAGTCATGCTCTGTATTCAACTTCCCGTTCAAAAATAAAAGTTTTCAGTGTATACAGATGGAGTTTTATATTCACCATCAGTTCCAGAGGAACGACTTAACTGCTAAAAGGAAAAAGTCCCTTCATTGTCTAGTACAGAAATACACGGATCACACATCAAAATACAAACAGACTTTCCTTCCAAAAATTTTCTATCCACTCCCTCTGCAACTGTAGTCAGAGGAGAAGAGTAAAAAGGATACACAAAAAAAACCCTTATACATAGATCATATTATTAGACACTTTGCTGTTTAGGCATCAACATAATTTTTTTTAAAAGCATGAATCTAAATAAAGATAGGAATGAATGTAAAACACAGAGATGTGCTGCACTCCTGTAACCTTCCAAAAGTATGTTCCGTTCAACAGTTCGCATTTACATGCTTGCTCACAGCGTATTTCTAAGCAAACTATACCAGCGTTGTAAATAATGCTTTCATTTTGCTCTTTTGCTTGCACTTTTTATTCCATCATGAAAAAGATCTGTGTACCTTGGAGAGATATCCCAGCCAGCTGAGAGACAAATTATGTGGCTAGCATAACTTTATGAAAGAGCATTGGTTAAAGGAGCTGCATGAGAGAGATTCTGCTCAAACAAACCTGATGAGTATCGCCTGCTGGTTAGAATATTTCCGCGAAGGCCGAATCATATCATATTTCAAATCTGGCAAAATATTTGCAATATTATTTTTACGTTTTCCTATATGATTTTTATTAAAGTTCTACTTCTTCAGTAAAGAGCAAACTCAAACCACCTACCAAAAGAGAATTACCCACCCTTTTGCCAAAAAGAAGTTCGCTTTCTGAAGTTACACAGAATATTTAAAATTCATGGAAGAAAAACAGCAGAAAAAAAAAAATCCTCATCTCAGTTTGTTTATAACGTGCTTTTGACGGCGCTTTCTGTGTGGCCACTGTTACCATTTCCTTTATAGTTTCCCTTCGTTTGCGCTTGCATCTTTCACAGCCACAGGGAAGAGCATTTTTAAAGACAGATATATGTAACTGAAAAACCACAAAACCTGGCCAGAAGATGCAGTGTAGGGTGACCCACTAGTTTTTAATCCTCCTGCTAAATGAGTGGATTGCAATTTTTTAGAGATAGCTTGAAAGTTTAGTGGACCAAGTAAAAACCTGCAAACCATTTTTTTCCACCTTTTTTTAGATAAGTTCTTTCCCTCCACTCTAAAAATTAAATTTCCATGGGGAAAATTCTTCTCACAGATCAGTTGGAGAAATTATTTGAGGTGTAAAATGTTGTCTGAAAGCAGAACCTACTCCCTGTTTTAATATTCCGTAGCTCGGGAAACTAACTCAGAGATCCCAGATGACAGGGAGGATGCAACTAGCAAAATCCCTCACATGCCATTTTTTAATGAATTTTAATCATTCTTTATTGCTTTTTTGCAGGGAATACATTTCCTCCTACATGCTGCACTTGTGCAAGATAGACAAGGAAAAAGATTCTTATTTGAGTATGGATTGCAGGATCAGGCCCGTTGATCTTGGCTTACTTTCTGCTTAGCTTGCACTATAGCAAAAAAAACATTTCAGGCTCCCAGGGCCTGTTTTCAAGTACACATCCTACAGTTTCCTACAGATATAAATCTTTTTATTTTAAAGAATATCTTCCCAATTACCCAAAAGTACATCCGGGCCCAAGGTGAATTCTTTCTAACTTTTTTGCTAGTAATTTTAATATTAGCTTTGCTTCCTAAATAACTTCTTTAAGATCTTCAGGCTGCTTTACAGTTTACTGTTGCCTTTTCATACATTTTATGTCTTTAGGTTTTCATTTAATACTTGTTTTTGCATTTCTCAGTGATTTTAAAACATGACCTCAAAAATAAAATAATACCCTTTCTGCTATGAAACCCTTTTGCTTCAATACAAATACAGTGATTTAAGCACCCTTCTGAGGGTTTGTAGCTGTTAGTTTTCCTGGTCTCAAATTTTAGCATCATTCCTTAAAATGAAGGAAAAAATCAACTTGCAATTTAGACAGTTACCGAATTACCAAAACTAGTGCAGCAACTCTTAATGAGTGAAAGCATTAACAATTTTCTGACTGCAGCCCCTGTTCAAATACCTTGGACACCTTGTTAGCACAGAATGAGGTGTTCAATCAAGAGACTGGGAATTGGAAGTACCAGGGCAGAGTTTTGAGTGGTGATTACAAGGGCATGAGTGTGAGTGCCAAAGTAACAGTTTTCGACACTGCAGGAAGCTGAGAAACCTTCAAGTCTACATTTGTAAATCAGCCTGGATGATTACGGCAGTCACAAGCAAAGAACATATGAAACAATTATTTGCGCCATTCTTTCACCCTTTTAATTTGCTCTTAAAATGAACACAGTGATACTAAGAGCCATTAGTCCTCTGTCTTTGAAAATTTTGTGAGACCTCATATCTTTCCAAGCCGTGTCTTAAACTGCTTAAAAATAGAAATATAACAAAGAACTATTGTTTTCTGATTGTTAAACGCCTTTCACATTAATAATCTAAGCTTACACTAATGTTCAGCCATGTCTTTGAATTTGCTTTAGAAGTATTTGGTTGATAAGCAGAAGCGATATGATTTTAGACTTTCTACTTCTCATTAACTGCTGTGACAGTTTCCCTTCCTTAAATGAGTAAATTTTAGAAGTATATTTTGTCACAGTAATACATGCTACAAATGTAGATCTATTTCCATTCTATTAAAGCAAGAGAACACCACTCTTTGATGTTAATTCTACTACTTAAATTTTATAAAATGAGTCCTTTATGATAGTTTCCATACAATTCACTCTTTTTTTTTCTTTCAGTTCATAAACCGCAATCCATGTAGAAATAACCCTGAACATTTCTAAAACTCATATTTCAGGCATAAAACTTGTTATTAGGAGCTACTTTCACATTAAAGATAAGGAATTATTGACTAAGGAAGTGATGAGAAATAGCAAAGAAGAGTTAAATTATCCCTATCAAAGAACTGAAAAAGATAATCTATTTTTAAAAAAAATTCAAAGTATCCTGCTTCTTTTCTATACTTCATGGATATATAATATATATATAGCTCTAATATTTTACTGCTTCTACTCTGAAGAAATAAATTGTCAGTGGAAAATATCTAAAATTGCTGCATTTAATTTAAGAGAAATACAGTGTTTATGCTGCGATTTTTTTTGGACAGCTCATCTTATGCTTTTTATAGGAATAAGCAAATAATATTATGAGATTAATTAACACTGCAGCTGTAGTAATGGTTTTTATAAATAGCAGATAGAAATTAATTTTTGTTCTTTTTGTTCATCAAGAAATATTATGCAAGAACTTTTCACACAGGACTGTTTTCTTCCATCTATTATTGTAGGAACATAAACCACTTATTTCAAATTAATCCATTTTTATAATAATCACTTACTGGAAGAATTCTATTTCGAGCCTTGCAAAAATAGCTAGTTTCCCAATTTAAAATGCGTCATTATGTCTAACAAATCCTGAAATACTGTTATTCATGTCTCTGACTTCACTACTGGTTTCTGGATACTCCCCAGAATATGTCTTTAAGAACTAAAAGAAACAGATAGTTCTGCTTCTGTATCTAATATTTGGAGACTGAAAAATTATTAAAATAATACAGCCCACTTGTATCAATACGAAACTCCAGATTCTGATATCTTTCAATGTTAATGACGCACTGTGGGTCTAAACTGTGCTGGAGAGAATGCGAAAGTGCAACATCTTTACTGCTTTTGCGGGGGGTTTTGTTCTAGGTAACTTTAAAACACGCATTACTGTAATTTTTGTACCTAAGGGTGCCGAAGCCACCAGCTAATGCTGTGGAGTTACATATCACTTAAAAACATATCCGAATAGTCTCACCACTCCCCCGTTCCCCCAGTGATACCCACCAGCAGCTGAAAACAACACTAATTGAAATTAAAAGGCTCTCTTCTGCGAGGAGTAAACTCTGCCTTTAATAACCGGAGGGTTTTCAGATGCAGAGGGCGCTGTTGTTCATGTATTTTGCAAACATTTCCTGATGAGGGATAAAATCATTGATCTAATAGTTAAATGTTTATATTTTTAGGCTTTCCATGAAATGCCAGTGGAATTGCTGACATACAGATGCTACCTTCCACAGTACGCCATGAGTTTCCTGAAATAAATCCTGTTTGTGACGGACTAGAAGGGACATGCCAGCTATCGTCACCCAAGTGAAATGTTTTTCGCTGTTTATAGTCCATTTACCAGGACTTTATAACCCAGCCACAAGGTTCCTTCCATCACACATTTTCATGTAAGGATATTTTAGTTACTTTTATTTTAAAAGCACGCCAAATGTATTTAAGTGTAGCTTGCAACACCGTGTGAATACAATTTGAAATATATCCCTGCAGTGGTACTCTTCAACATTTTTTTCTCTCTAAAATATTCTTTGCATTTTATAGCTAATTATTTCAGGCGTTTTGTCCATAACAAAGTATTAACTAATTATACTCACAAAAACAGAAAGGAGAGGAACACGCCATTTACATCTTAAAATCTTCTGCACCATAACTTTTCTTGAGAGCTTTATGTATGCATGTATTAGCATTATACCTCCACATGCATCAGTTGCAGCTTTAAAGACACCATTAGTTCTTTGAAGTAAATTGTTTTCTAAACCCCTATATAATGTGCCACATTTTCTCATGCATTTCCATTTTTAATAATTTGGTCTTTTTCCCCCACTGTTGGAAAAAGAAGTACTATGTCTCAAAACAGAGAGAAAAAAAGGTAGATAAAAATCTTAATGACAACGTACACTCACAGAAACCCAGGAAACCTGCGGTTACAGCTGAAATTTTGTGTTTAACCTGCATAATTGTACCAAAGGTGTTTTGCTGGATGGGAAAGCAAGAGCATCCTGCATCCTGCAGCTTGGGCCTGAGGCACCCTGGATCAGCTCCTGCGCTCTTTTTCCTGTGCTACCCAAGCCCAACAGGGTGTATTAAAGCCAAAGCAGCAGGCTTTGTCCACATCACACTTGTGGCTTTAAATCAAACTAAAAAAGTGCTCCAGCGACTTCATTAAAGGTTATTTACCCGTAAAATCTGACCTTACCTATGAAGTTATTACTTGAAAGACAGGAATTGAAGAAAATTATTTGATATACATTACTTTTCTTCTCGAATAAATTTTATTGATTACTGTTTTGCACTACAATCAAATGCATCTGCGTTTTAAAGTGTCTGCCAAGCATCCACGTGGCAAATGAAACTACTAGGTTAAACCGTAAATGTTGGGAGAAATATATTTCTCATATGTCGCTCCTGGTGTGGGGCTCTCCAACTTTTGTGAAACATCTTAACACAAACTCAGAATTTCAAAGTAACGAACCAGCCATCAGAATATGAGGCTGGCCAAAATTACTCTGAAGGTGAGGTTTGCATTTCCTATTAACCAAAACTTCGCCTAGTTAAAACAGCTCCTGTGCTCTAATAAAAATGAGCATTGTTAGTTTTTCTCCTCGAATCAATGCTCGTTCAAAAGTTTTCCACCTGATAAAGGCTTTAATATAACAGAGGCAAAGTTGCATTTTATGATTGGCAAGTTCTTTGCGCCCTGGCTACCCCCCAGCCTGACAGAGCGGGGCTCCGCGATGCATTTTGGCCCCGTCTTTATGTCAAATCACTGCCATCAAAACAATGGTTCATATTACATGAAAATCTTGTGCAAATGAGCCATAATGGGAGTGAATGACAATCTCGTAAGACCGTGCAGCGGGATTCTCCTTTGATCTGAAATATTGTTAATCTTTCTCAAACATAACACTAAGTATACTTGGCAAATCCTGGATGAGAAAGTCCCTATAGTGCGGCTCTGCGGACAGACCGTCAGAAGCCAAGTACACCCCGCCACAAAGAGAGGCACGGCCAGAAGTGAGGGCTGCACCAACAGCCAGCCACGAGTCCCGCAGTCGCGAGAAATTTATTCACAGTTAAAAGACATCTTTGCCGCTTTCCTTTTCCCGAAAACAAGCTAAACAGTATGTTTATTTATTCTTAATAATGGATATTTGCTGCTGGATCACAGCTTCATTTAATTAAGACGCTGCAGTATTTAAGATATTAAAAACCATGTTTTGAAAAAGGTTTGTTTTTTCAAAACACCGGCCTTATTTATTTGCGGCTTAAGAATAAGCCTCGCTCTAAATTATAGTTTTAATATGATGTTGTGGGGAGAAAAAAAATTCTAGCAACGTAAGGCAAGATTTTTCATTGGTAACAAAAGCATGATATAGGAGTTTATACTTTCCTAATGATGCTTAAAGCAAAGATCTGGAACGGTATGTCTCAGCTGAGGTCGTATATCAACCTCAGGATAGTAAAAACCTCTCCTTAGACTATGTTACAGCCAACCCACACCTTTTTGTTGTGCAGCCAAATATGCAAGGCGTATGTAGACCAATACAAACAGAGTAAATCATGTTGATTCAGTGCGAGTAGGAAATATGCCTCTTCAGTTGTGTGCTGCTTTTGAAGTACTGCCTAAAAATCAGTCTTGGGCTTCAAAGAGAGGGGATTATAGCCTTTATCCAGCAATTAATATGGCTGAAACTCAGAATGTCAGCACCTGACGACTATACAGCCTGGACAGTATCCTAGTAGGGGTCCAGTCCCCCTCCAGAACTGGAATTTACAATAAAAATTAGTGCATAAATAGACTGAAATATTTGGGAAAGGGACATAAAATTTTAACTTCTAACGACCTGTCTGTATTTTGACATGTGGGGGAGAGAGGCAGTTGTGGTGTCCCTTGACCTTTAACCTGCCTTATCCACCTAGATCATTTTAATCTCCCACCAACTGTTAAGCAGAAAAGAGTGCTATTAAAGAGAAAGCTATTCCTTTTGCCTTCTTACATAGATCAGATGACAACCTCTCCAAGTCCCTCCTCTCTGTTAGAGTTCAAGGGTTCAAAAATGGTCAGAATATCAAGCAACAGAAAGCCAGCAGGACTGCTGCAAAAAGAGTTTAAGGACTTTATATTATGCAAAGTGGTTTGGAAAAAAAAAAAAAAAGAGGGGATGCATTATTTTGAAGTTTTACTCTCCGGTTTAAATTTTCTTTTTTTTTAATAGATACTTTGATTTCAGAAGATCATACAACTTCTAATTTGAAGGGGGAGGAAAATCCTTATATTATTCTGACTTGCACCCAAACTCATACCTACCTAATAATCTTTTCCATATTAACCCTTTAAATGGAGTTCCTGTGGTTTAGGTCCCGTACACACGCATTTATCAGCAGTGTACTGTAAGCAAAATCAACATTTAACACTCTAGTTCTAGCCAATGTGTCAGGGAAAATAAAGTAAAATAAGATAAAATGAAATTAAATAAAATAAAATGGAGCATGCGGTTTTCTTAGTTCATAACCACCCTCAGATGGCATTTCTACAATGCTACATAGAGCACCCTATTCCTCAGAGAACACCCAAGCTTTCTACTGTTTCTCATTTTTAACCATAGACAGTTGTTATAACATGTTTCTTCCCAGAATTTCCACTTGCTTTGAAGAAAATATCCCCTCAGTACCCATGCTTAATGTACTTATGTAAAAGCAACTCTATATCATAACAAGCTAAACAATATGGCTCTTTAATAAAGAGTGTCTGATATTAAATGCAGAGTACTTCTTTCAAAATGGTAAAAAATCTGTTTGAGGGAAGGATTATAATTGCTCAACATAATATAAATGGGATGGGTGCAAGCTGAGGGTAATTTCTAACAGAGCCCCACTTTCTAAATATACATCTAATGAGTTTGTGTGCCTGTGTACAGGGACATGATAAACAATAGAATTTCGAAAACTGCGTTAGATTTTGGCTTTCGCATTAGGGCCTCCATATCCTGTGTATCCTAAAATGCTTGACAGCGTTTCCATTGTACTTAACTAAACACAGTAATAGTGGGGCAATAACACAATGGCTTGCGCTCTGCCTTGGACGGCTGAGCCGGTTGTCTGGGACCAGGAGTCTTGGCTGGGAAGGAGGCTCAGTGTGCCTCTTTTCACAAAAGCGCCATGGCGATATTGCCCAGACAGGCAGCGGGGACAGGCGAAAGGGATTTTGGATTAACATCTCATCTCACGAAGGACGGCACCTCAAACAGTTCAACACCTCCCTGGCGTTGTACTGCCGCGTCAGTATTAAGAATCAGCCCAAGTCCTGGTGGGAGACTTAAACTTGTGACCTTCTAGCCAAGAGGTAAGAGCACTGGCGGCTGAGGTGGACTGTCATTATTGATACGCGCTTGTCTGGGCTGACATCAGTCTTGACTACAGTTTGACCTGAGAGAGGAAAATTGATGCCCCCACAGATTTTAAAAGTAACCCGCATCTTGCAGAAAAGCTTTGGCTTTTTTTCCCTGTTAGAAGTTACCACTTTTACCAGAGAAGTGCGGTTTCCAGCAGATACCTATCTCTAAACACTGGTTTCCTCAACACCTTAAAGGAATTTGAACACCTTTCAGATTTGGCTGAATTCACAATATTTAAATGAAAACTTTCGGTTTCGCTTATAACGCTCCAGATAAAATGCATTTTTATAGTAAAGTATTGGGGGTGGGAAGGGGAGAAGATGGCTATAGTACTTGAGATAAGTAAGATTAAATATATATATTAACATTTTACAAGGCACCTTGCCCCTGTATAAGATAGGGCATTCTCCAATGACACTGTAATATCAGTACATAAAACACAAACAGGAGTAAGAAACGCGTTCAGCTGGTGCTGTGTGCTATACACAGCAAAGTGTAACCCCTGGGGAATATTTTCATTACATTACAAAGAACATAAATTTGATAGGGGAGAAATTATTGGTCTTGATTCTGCTTCTGCTGAAGTTACTATTACCAAATTAGACAGTTAATGATTGCAGACTTGGACCCAAACACTGAATATTCATTTCAATTTGACAGTGATGCTAACTGTATTTAGCAGATGTTAAAATCTAAGCATCGGAGGACCATCTAGATTTGCAAAGCGGTGGTGTACAAATGGTATTGTCTAACTTAGGGCCAAGATCTAGATGTCGATGAACTTTGGTTCATAGGTGTAGATGAACTTTGGAATAAATCTTTGGATTAAATCTGGTAGTCCAGACTGGAGTTTAGATTTTTAGTTTGGGGCGGGGGGAGGTATCAGAACTTATCGTTGGTGCTTATCCCTAGCTGCTAGCACCACACCAAATTTAATTTATAAACACAAATCATAGCAGAAAGTGAAATTTTGCCAAATACGAGCAATAACAGTGCCCGCTAATTCTCAGACATAAAAGAGCATCTTTCTCAGCAGATATCTCTGGGCAATCATACGCTCTTAAAGATACACTGAAAAGAAGAACTGGTGATTTGATGATGGGTAATGTCCGGTCACCTTGTTTAATCAGATTTTAGCCCCAAAATCTTGCAAAGTCATCTGGCTTCACGAGTTTCTGATTGCTTCAAAATCAGATGAATGAAACAATGGTTGAGAGCTGACCGTCTACAGCTCTAATTCGGGACCAAACGCTGGCAGAAAATATTCCAAAATGGGAACGTGTATACAAGCCTCAGCCTCATTTCTACAACCCATATAGGAGGCGTTGAACTGTAACATCTTTTTTCTATCCGCCCTCTTTTTTTTGTAAAATGTCTTTGCTTGTTTATTAAAATGTTCACTGCTGTGATCCCGTTTTTTACCCGGAGAGTTGATTAGATTTAAAGATGACACATAGCTGTATAAATCTGATGTTTACTATGCCTTCTGTAAAGAATTGCCTGGCTAACCAAAAATAACTTTTATAAGCAAAGAAGAAGTAGTGGAAAGGCAGTGCGAGGAGATCAAGCGGGTTATGTGTTCTGCACAATGTGGTAAATTTGCAGGCTGTGGTGTGGGAGCTGAGCCTCTTCCTTGGGAAGCTGGCTCAGCCCTGGAGCACAGTACTGCAGCCAGGGGCTCTCACTGCTGGATTCCTCGCTCTGGGCTCTTACCCCGGTGTAATTCCAGTCGCTCAAATGAAGTTATCCTTAATCAGACAGATTAAGACCATAATCACACTGAAGATCTTTTACTGAGATTTTTTTTCAAGTAAAAACTCAACCAAACTTTATGAAAAACTTATGACAGCAATGACCTGAATGGGTAGAAGTCTTTAGACATTTGGTCCCAATTTTTTTAATGAATTCATAAATTCATTTTAGATAGATGTAAATTGTATATACATCGTATATTGTATATACACGAACCTAAACAGTTTAGACGATGAACTTTTCCTTATCTGCAGTCATTAGCTTATTGATATGATTTACTTCTTGTAGATGGATTTTATTTCTGTGGGACTCATAGGCCAATTTGATCATCATTATTACTATTATATAAAAAATAATCACATGCATGATTTTATGCATCAGTGTATAAGTGCTTTTGTTCTTAAAACTGGTTCCCTTTTAAGTTTGTCATAAATAGTAAGAGGTAACAAGTTTTATATATTTGCAAACTAAAATAGCTCCAAAAATGGACACCAAGAAAAATATTAAAGCAAATGTCTCAGGCATTTTATTTGTTACCAATGCTCGTAACTCAAAGCAATTGAAGATTTTAGGAACTGTTTCCTCCCCATCTCTTACCCGTGGGTTTTTTTCTGGGGTTTTTCCAGCAGGCCTGCAACTCTGGCACTGCTTTGGAATACGGAATATCCACATCTTTCTGAAAGCTGCACCTCCACACCAGGAATCACACCATGGCCCATCACTAAGAGCTGACAACTTGTGTGGGCTCCTTCCACGAGCTAAGTGGGTCACTTTGACTCATGAGGCTCCCTGATATCCAGCCGTCCTTGTTGTCTTGCATTGCTGAAAGAACCTGCGAGGCAGCAGCCTCCAGCAGCAAAGTCTCCCCACACTCCATGTCAGCCCTATTCTGATTTTGTCCTCTACACCAGACTAGCATCACAACCTCGGCCTTGCCTTCAGCCTTCCCTGCCTTCCCCTCAACTCATCTCATCAGCCCAAACTCACAGATGTGCCCAAACCCATCTAGGGCGCCTCGTCTTCACTTATTTAGTAGTTCGCTTGCACGTGGCACTGTCTCTATCGGCACACCTTTATCTTCCACACTGCTTCTGCCATTACCACTACCTCTGTGCTGGAGATCTTTCATGTCGGAGCCAATTGCTATGGTTACAGACAATCTGCTGTATGTTTCATCTCCAGGAGCTGTAAATGAGGGAGTTTTAACGGCATTTGAGTAAGCACTGCCTCTTCTTTACATGGAGTACGCATCCCCATTCAAATTCATCTATCCACTAGTTGCTACTCACATGATATATATATTACACTCATAAGAAATTCCACCTAGATGTACAGACTGACTATGAATTCACTCCTTGTGAGGAACAACAGCTACAGTATTTTATGAGTTTTTTCATTTTAATGGTGTGAATATATATATATGAATATATATATGAATCTGATGGATATAAAGTTCATAGCATTTAAGAAGCACCTAAAACTTATAATCTTAAACCCTAGCCATTCCTTTCTTCTTTTTTTTTTTTTTTTTTGAGTGTTTGTGTAAAAAGAATGGGAGAGCAGGGGACATTTCAGCTCTGAGTTTGAATCTATTATTTGTGCAGCTCTAAAAGCCAGACAAAACTGAAAATGCTAGCGTTTTGATGTTTTAACTCAGGTGTAAATCACACTAGCCAGAAAAATTATTTTCATAAATGCAAATGAGAAACATGCTAAGAATAACTGACGGTGTGATATTTCTACAGTTTTCAATGAAAATCTGACAAAAACAGCTTGCAATGTTTTCCTTCACAAGGAATCCAACCATAATCTCTGTCCACAGTTCTGTCTAAAAACTAAGCTTCAGATCTCTTGTAAACCTCAGTAGAATCAGGATCCTGATCTCCATGCTTGTGGATCAGCCCAGGTAGCAATAGGGCAAAGCCTAATCTGTCCAGCTCTCAGATTAAATATTTAGCTGTTCCTACCAGGTTAGAGGCGCATAAAGATCATAATCAGGAAGCCACCAAGCAGGGTGGTCATGATTAAGGAGTGGCTACAGCCAGGCAAAAGCATGTGGCTTCAGTGAAAGCTCGCGCCCCTCGATGCTGGTGGAGATTTGACGTCACCGCGGACAGGTCAGCCCTCGTTAATTACTCCAGGAAAGTTCCGTGGCCTGTTTTACACAGGAGTTGCACAGAATGGTCTCTTTCAGCTTCATGATACTTGACTCAACAAAACCCATGTTTTAGGGAGCTACAGTTTGTATCTCTGTGTATCAGAAAATGGCCCAGCCTAAAGCTTGCTCTCTGCACTGCAGTGCTGCGTACCGGTGAAGGGGCTGCTTATGAAATGCACAGTCTCCACTAGCTTTGGCTTCCTTCCGCTCCCCACCACGAGGGTTATGCAAAGCGCTTCACCAACGCCCCCCATCAGGAGGGAGTTACCTCCCCCGGAGCAAGGCTTCAAACGCACGCTCAGGCACAGTTCACTTCCTCGTCTTCTGCTGTCATCCCATCCTCCATTGTTCCTCGCTCACTCAGTGCTGCGATCTAGTCTGGTGTGAAACTGGAACAATTGACCGGAAAACAATTCTGGTGTGAATTGCAGCACCAGATTTAGATTAGGTACAATGCGAAAATAAAATAAAATTGAATAAATCTAGACCTGAACTTGGCTTTCTATCTTTAACATCTTACAAAAGGATTGTGACAGCTGAATGAAATCAGTATATCCCTTAGGCAAATGACTTTCCCTTCCAAGAATAAATATTTATGAAAAAAAGATTATGCACAGTCATTTCAGGCCCCCGAAAATAACATGGTCCACAAATACAATAACTATTTGATTATATATTTTAAGAAATTCTCTCCCAGACAGCAACGTGCCCTTTTAAATCCCTCCCTCCTACTCATCATACACCTCTGGCCTTTTTGAGGAATTTTTCCTAGGATGTATGTAAGTAGCACATTTATAAAGCTACTATGCACACACAAAATTCCTGAAACTGGTGGTACAGGGCTGATCTTGGAAGCAGATGACCCTTGCCATCAGACAGCCATTGATAATACGTGACAGCACATCCATACAGGACATCCGTCCGGAGCATCTGCTGGGTGCTGCATCCATCAGCTCAGCACCTCGGACTGCCACTCCTGGGTGTCCCGGGAGAAGAGTTCCGAGCAGCCGCTACTCGGGACCTGCACACAAGGTGTGGGCTATGGTCTCTGCCCATGAAGCTAATATGTTGCTTTATTTTGTCATGAGCTACAGAAAGTGATGTTGAGTGTAGTAACTGCAACTCAAGTCTCAGGGTATCTGACAACACAAAATCAGCTCCAAGTCTACATTTGTTCCACATACAAAGGTGTAGAAAGGTTTTCAGTAAGAATTTATGAATGTGGTTTAGAAATTCTCGGTTAAAAATCTCAGGCCTGGTTTTTTTAGCATCAATTGATTCTCGCATTTAAATTTATGGAGTATTTTGCACTGTTTCCTGCTGTGGTCATCGTCAGGTCTCGGTGGCCAGATCACGAGGAAGCAAGCCATGAATGGCAGAAAACCCTGTGGCTGTCCTTATCTACCGAATGGAAACACAAGCTGAGCTCTGTGCAAAGTCTGCTAGGCTGACAAAAGAAAAATTACAAAAGGCTCCCTTCTTTCAGTGAAGTAATATATTTCTGACTTTGCAAAAGTCTTTTACTTAGCCACAATTGCATCATATCTGAAATTATTTTATGACCTGGGGCATGCGTAGCAGGCCCATCTGTTCTCTCATATTGGCTCTGAGATGACTGCCACCATTTAATACAGTGTTTGAAAACGCCAAAAATGAAACAACTTCCATATTTGTTAATGAATTTTACCCGAAGAAGAGCACCACCAACAAGGGGAGCAAAAATAATCTGGGTTTGGGTCTTTCCAAGCTGACATTTTAACTTTTCAAGCACATTCACACAAACTCATCACAATTGTCACTAGAAAAACAACTGAAGTACAGCTAGAAATGAAAGGGAAAGTGGCTGACGGTTAGGACCTATTTGGTAAACTACAGCTAGCTTTTACGCTTGTGATTTTTAAGAACAAACCTTTAATTTTGAAATTCACAGTCTCTTCACCATTACAAGCCGCTTCAGGGCAATGATCTATCAAGTTCTGACTGTTTCAAACTGTTTGTGCTAGATTCAGCATCTATCACTCCTCAGACTTGCTGCACATTTAGCCACAGAGCCAAGAAACAATAATTTTCAATTAAGAAACCTGGAGAAGACTTGGGGACTTGATTTATGGTGCATGACTAATTATCTAGTAGCTAGCCTAATGAAAATTAAGCTGCTGGTTACTACAAAGATTTAACTTCATTTTCCTGAGAAGATGTTGATATGACCCGGAATATAATTTATTGAAATATTATTATATATTTTAAAATAGGCAAAACAGCAGAAGTGATCTAATTAATTTTTTAATATGATTTAAATTTGTTTCTTTTTTACATTTTACACTGTAATGGAGATAGCTCGTGTGAACTTAGATCTGAATTAAAAGCTTCTTAATGCCTGAAGTTAAAGTGTTTGCTTTTGGATGGTGATGAAAGAGATAGGAATATGAAGGAGGACATGACAGAAATTGCTTTTAAGGCTCAGTGCATTTACAAGCAAAAAATTCAGTTCAGCACAGAGCTGTTCAAAACCTACAGCGTTTTGTGTGTAAAATTCTGTTTAGAAATTCTGTTTTAGTATGAATTTTGGCAATCTTTAGAAAATAGATATCTTCAGGATAATGCTCTACGATGCTTATTTATTTTTAACTCTTTGTGGTCTTGATTCACAGCTTAAAGAAATCAGTGGACTTTCTTCTCTCAAGCATTTGCTTCCTACTTAGAATGATCTGTTTCAGGGCTGTAAGGGTCCGGCTCTATGGTTGTCAGTAGCATACGCTCACATGAGCAATCCCATTAGAAACCTTAATGAGGGAAGGAAAGCTTTACAATTAGGCACTGAGAGTGAAGACAGAGACCTCTTAATTACTATTTCTGCAATGAATTGTTGGATGGAAATTCATAACACCATACATTTAAGGTCTCTGATCATGCAAATATTACACTACTAAGCAGGAAGAATCCGCAACTCTATAAATACCCAATGCAAACAACTCTGTGTAAGTGAATAGTCACTACTATTTGCACCCCACACGTTCCTGACTTTCACTGGTCTCCATGGATCTATATAGAAAAAGGAAAATTAAATAATAAATTCTTCAAGTCATGTACTCTTGCAGAAGTTAAAAACTCAAAGATATTTTTCCAAGGAACAAATAAATCTATTCCTATGCAAGAAGGCAATCTTAGTTTGATGTGTGTCACTGTAAACAATTCTCCTTCTGCTGCGAGTCCTGCATGCAGCACTCATGGTCATTGTTTTGTGCACTTAGGCGAAACAATGAGGAAGGAAATATCAAGGTGAAATGACAAAAGCCCTAGATTAGAGCAGCTGGTAACAAGACTGCTCAGGATTGTCACCAAAGATACTAGCCACTGAAAGGGAGAAAAAAGGGAAGAAGGGAAGGATAACTTGATTTATTCAGGAAATTGCTTGTTTCTTCAGAAGGCCTTTATGGACACCATCACTTCATGTCAGGAGGACAGCTGGTAACCAGAAAGGGAGCGGGAAATTAATTTCCTATCTAACTCTTTAAAGATCTGGGTCCTGTTCAAGTAGATGTACAGATATGGTCTGTGAGTGCAACTGATGGTTTTCCTTCGGTTTTCCAATTGCAAAAACAGCCTAAACCAAGACTGTATATTTTTAGCATTTTCCATACTGAGGCAGCACTAAATCCTTATGAGCTCCCCTTTGGGTAGGAAAACTCTACCTATCGAAATTTCCTTGATGGTTTCAAGACCTTAAGTGCTTACATGTGTCTTCACAGACAAGTCATTTTTCAGTTAGGATGGAGGACTTTCTTGCAAAAGGTTTGGTACAAATGCGTCTTGTGCAAAGGTGTAGAGCCAACCCCAGACACTAAAGTCAAATAACAATCACTTGCCCTGGCCCATGAGGGAGAAATCCCTCCCTTTCTCTCTCAAGGTGTTCTCCAGTGCCCCTCTGAATTACTTGGACTGGCACTGGGAGAGCATGTTGCCTTTACTCTCCTAAACCCATTGTGTCGTACTGCTGTGTGCTGTTAAACAGCTGCCACAATTCATCCCTGGGCTGGCCATACTTCAATAGTGGATGAAGTGATTCATGCATGTATGGACTGTAAAGTTTGTAAAGCACTTCAGGATCCTTTGACATAAAAGCTGCTACATCACTGTAATTTATTAGCAGAGCGGGTTAAGTCTTAACGACAATACCCTCCGAGGTAATGCAGCTCAGACTATTAGTCTGAAATGGTCTTGAAAGGTTTACACACAGAACTAAATGTATACTGTAAAAGCGTTCCTCTGTTTGCAGTCTGGGGCCACTGTCTGCCCACAAAAAGACTTCCTTGTCATGGTTGTTTCTTTAGGTTGCATGGCATTTAGAAGCTGGAAGTAAACATATATCCCGAGCCTTCCTTATGTTGTATTGCAGTGCAATGGAAGTGGTTGCTGCACCCGTTACCGGAATATTATCGAGTTGAAAATGAGGGGAAGATCTGTGCAGTCATGCATAGTTAAAACTGTTAACAAAAATGCTGAGTAGCTCTGTTCAAGTCTTTCTTTTGATTCCAGATTTATCGCTGTGGTCAAGTTTTCAAATCAGGCCATATAATAAATACCTACTTCAAGTAAACCCACTTCCTGTGGGGAAGAAAAAACACAGGAAAAGAGTGACCAAGAAAAAAAGACGGAACTCTATTTCAGGTCCAGGATGTGGTGTCCATATTTCCGTGCTACCTTTGTGAAGCTTTGCATAATCTCAACAGTTTGATCAATGGCAGAAAAAATAAAGCATTGCATCCGGGAAGCAAACCCTCACATATATACAGCATGGGTTTAGGTACCTGTAAAATGTTGGAAGTTTATTGCAGGAAGAGAAGGGAGATGATCTGTACGCTAAAAGATATGTGGTTCTTCATTATAGAGGACCCAGCTAAAGCTTGGAAAATTGGGGGTTTTTAATTTCTGACATAAATTTCGCAGCCCTGGCCCCTTTCTATATTCCTTGCTGCTAACATTTAATGTCCTCTGATTCCAATAACAGATTAGTATTCCAAGTGGCAGGTTAACCGGCTCTAAGATAAAAGGGAGAATTGCAATCATTCAGTTTGACCTATATACCTCAGGCCACAGCTGTGGTACATGGCACTGAATGTCATGGGAAGGTGGTTATCTGGGCCTCAGGTCTCTCATTGTCACTGCCTTCCAAGGGAGAGTGTGCTGTTCTGGAAGTCTTTGGTCCTAGACACAAGATCTGGCATCCAGTCACTTTAAAATACGTGCTGTTGAGTTGTCATTTGATCCAGAACAGGTCAAGGGCTGATGTGTGCACATACTCCTTGAGTCACCAACTCTCTGCTCATAGACTATGATTTTGAACCAAGTGCAAGTTCACCGCTTCACCAGGTTTACGTAGTGGTGAGGTTTCCTCTGTAAAATCAGCAAGGTACTAAGTAAAATGCGGCATAGAGTATTATACCTTAGAAGTTATCAGTAAGCTTTTAAACTCCACAAACACATGACATGGAGTTTGACTCCTTTTTTTTGTTTTTCTATCCCATTAACATTTTCCTATTGGCATTGAGTTCTGGTATAGGAATCCCATCCAAACTCTGTATCTTTTGGAGGTACTACACCCTAAGAGGAAGAGATACTGGGGGAGTACAAGATGTCTGATGTTATCTAGGACATGTCCTGTGTATTTCTTCTTTAAAGCAGTGGGACCCAACCTCTGCTTCTCGCTGGGTGCTGAAAGAGCAGCGTCTTCCCATTTTCTTAACTGCTAGAGCAACGCTTAGTAATAATTAATGCAGGGATGAGAGGAGATACCCTGCAGAAACAGAAACAATGGAAAAGAAAGTACAAGCAAAACAAAGCTTACTTCAGATTTGAATAAATTAGCTGCCAATGGAGAGAAACAGAGCAGATGGTCAGCCAGAGCATCCTAAGCCCAGCCAGTCCTACGCAAAGCAGCTTGAAGCCAACCAGGCAGCTCACAGAGGAGGGCCAGCTCAAACATACAGGGCCAGAGAGCCCAGCACCATCCGACGCCAGGGTGGGCAGGCAGCCCAGAGCCCACCGAAATGCAAACACACAGCCTACAGTAAATACTCAGACAGACTGCTAAAAAAAATAACCAGTAAGCCTGCTAAGTATCAGCAGCTGTTCAGGTAAAACAAACTCATAACTAAGCACCCACCACAAGATTCACCTCAAAAAATAAGAAATAGAGCATATTATTTGTCCTTTAATCCCTGTTGGACCAAGAGGCCAGACAAGTCAAGAATCTAGGGTTTGGTATGGTCATACATTGTGGAACAGCCAAAAGAAAACAAGTTCAGCAGTCTCAGATGGTTTCCCAAAGGACCTCTCATACCACTGCTGGCAAGCGCTCTTTCTTCTTGGCAGGCTCAGCTGAGCCAAGGACAGAGTGGATCTAAAGGTTGCCCACGTTTTCCTGGATAATATTTTGTTAGCTCGGAGAACACTGGGTGGATAATGAGGTGGGGTTTGTGTTTACTGTCACCCAGCCTCAGTTAAGGCAGGACTTCAACATCCAAGCAATTGCTTTAGTTACCCCTTTTAAAAGCACAAAACCAAAACAGATTTTTTTTTTCTTTTTTTTAAAAAAGGACATGGCTGCATGAAGGACTAAATATGTTTTGAAGTGAGTCTTTATTCCTTGGGCAGAAAATTCAGTGAATGCCATCTTTACCCCTTGAAAGCACAGAGCTCATGTTCAAAGAAACTTCAGAAGAAATGTGAAGGCAGATGCTCTTTGTTTAATGCCACTTACTAAGTTTTAGATCAAAATGCAGCAGATAATAGATGTCTCCTACTAAATATAACAGGTTATGGACTCCAAAAAACAATTTTAAATATGGTTGTAAAAACATAATATTTTTACTGAAATTGGTTTTACTTTCTAAAATACTTAAGTTTTAAGAAGTGTGATTGCTCTTGTTTTTCCCTAGATACTAGGTTGTTATTATATGGGCTTAGACCTGAAGGTATCACTAATTCCAGGTATATTCAAGCTCAGCAGCTGCTGTTTTGTGATCTGAACAGCATGTTTTCCCACTCCTCAGACTACTGCACAAAGAGTGCGTTAGACAGAAAGACTGTAACAAGATGACCTAGGACAAAGTCCCAATGTGACACCTAACATGGAGCGCTGGTGGCCACTCAGGAGATTCTGCTAGATGAGGTGTTATAAGGGTGTTTCCTATAGGGAAGGAAATCAATAATTTCAGGAGTTTTTCTCCCTGCTTGTTGCTGTTTCCTGTTAAGAGATATATCAGATCTCAGATTATAAGTGTTAGTAAGCCTAAATAACCTTTGCAGGAAATGTAAAGTCATCCTGGACTGAAGCTCTGGACCAGATAAGGTAGACAGGATTTGTCTGTTTAATGGCCCTATATACCTACATCCTATATGGTTTTTATTCAGGATTTTATTTAAAGCATGATTTAATTCTGGAAACCCTGTATTTTCTCTGCAGTTAAAGCAAAACTTGCTGAAAACAAAACAATGCAAACAAAGTAGAAAAATGTAATAATAGTATAACTATAGACAGCTGAATCATCCACAGTCTTCTCATATTTGACCATGATTTTTCAAAGTGCTGAGTTTCTCTATTAAATAGACATGGAGATCTAGTTTTACAGCATAGTTGAAACAGACAGAAAAATGTTACATGCTGGGCAAAGAAATTGAATTTTTTTTTATTCTTGAAAGAGACCTGTCCATTTCATTTTGTTCTGCCATGTTTTTAACTAAAAAAACAATAAGAATCTACAAAAATATTTTGGTAAAATTTGTGAATATCTGCAGGGGTTCTGAAACTAAAAGTTATATATCTTCCAACCTTCATACGAATGGCTCCTATGCTAGCCCTATTCTTATTTAGCTCAAATGACATAGTAAGAAGGGAACACAGAAAACAGTTTCTCTGCTCGTACAATACTTCACGCTTGTTACAGGTTCATTAATACAAGCCAGGCACTTTTTGTGTTAAAGGTCCAAGTGATAGAGCAGCTATGTGTGCTTGTGGCTATATATTTAGAGAAGGCAGCCTTTGTGTTGGAGAAGTTACTATGTCATTACTGTGTCCTGAAGAACACATTTCAGCAAGGCAGGTGAGCCATGGCAAGGCAAAGGCAGGGGTAAGCAAACCAAAGCAGTACAGGGATTTTAACCCCGGGGTAACACCAGGAATACAGTCAGATATCAGATCAGTATAGCTGGTAAGGTTGTTCCCCCAAACCCACAAAGAACAACAAGCAACATGCCTCGCATAGTGCAGCGGGGTGTTTTTTAAATGAAAAAATGAAAGGTGGTGCTACTTTTTCACCAGCCAGATATTAAAGTCCGTGCAGAAGCTCCACCACTGATTTCAACAGAGATGTGGGAATGTAACACAGAAGAGATTAGGCCACCTTTTTGCAAACTGTGTGTTTCAGATCTTGAGAGGATGGAAACTGCAGCGTTTAGTGTAGCATCTTGTTTAATCAAAATAAAAGCTGGCTTTACCAACATTTCAGTTTAAAACATATGTCGCGCTGCCAAAAAACAAAATTGTTCAAATTGCACTTGCTAAAGCAACACTGAATATGTTGTATATTTAGTATTTTTAGTATAAGTTTTCCCTTTTCTTCAAATTCTATGAATTAGCCTTCTGCCTTATTCTGTCTACTTCACATAACTCAGTTGAGACATTTCTTGAAGAAACCTCATTACAGAGCAACTTACAATGGATGGGATCAAGTCTACAGCTATTAAGAAGATAGATTTCGGTAACATTATATTATGAAAATATCACTACACCTAGAGCAGGCTGTGAAATAGAAAGCCAAAGGTTAAGTGTCCTTCAGTATGGTTACAGTAATGATACTATGCTTTAGTCGGGATGTTTTAGATTGGTTTATTGGATGGAAAAATTAAGAGTGTTTAACCCTCACCGCCTCTGCTCCACCCACAATGTAGTGTAAATTAAACAACGTAGTGTAGAATTTTAAAAATCAAGTATTTTCTGTGGTTTCTCATGCTTCCAGTCTCTAGAAAAACTAATATTAACATGCCATCATGCTGTGCTAGGTTTGTTTTTGTCACATCTCACCTTAGATTGTAAACCACCTTTGAGAGCAGCCTTGACAATCCATTTTCAACAGGTCAGATAGGGCCAGACCAGGATTTGGCTTTTGCTTCTGAAAATTATGTGTCAATGTAATGCCATACAAATAATGAAAAATTTAAATGTTCACCATTTGTTGGAATATCCCCAGGTCAACCAAACTCTTGCTGCTTTGTGATTAGTGGTCTATTAATGTGCACTGTGGCTGTATCATCTTGCTTTCCCATGGTGACATTATAAGCCTATTAAAGGAGTAAGGATATACATAAATGTTGGGGGTGGAGGAAGAAAGCATTAAAACATAAAGAGGAATCAACTTCTCTTCTCTTTTGCTTTTTGCTGCTGTTTTTAATGACAGTACTTTTTTTTGTTCTCCGTGTAGCTCTACTCCCTCACTCTTCAGCAACTTCTGCAGGCAGACAGAACAAGCATCCCTTGCAACAAACCTCTTGAAGACTTATCTGTTGGTCTGGCTACACTTTCTGGGCAGAGGATCACTTTTTATCAAGAACTGGTAGAGGGAAAGGAAGTCTGCTCTAAATGTCATGGTGCCCGAAACCTCTTCCCTTTCCTTGTAGCACCACAGAGATCTCCTGGATATGTAGAAAATGCTATATTCTGACCTGCACTTCCACACCCTGTCCCAAGCACTCACATTCATGTGCTTTCATAGCTGTTGTGCGTGTTCCAAACTTAGCAGCAAGGCCTGACATAAATCCTTCTTCCTGACTATCTTGGCCAGACTGTACGTACAGCGGGATAGCTGCTAAGAGTGGCAGTACTCTGAGCTCATGGTCTGCCATAACCTCATCCCAGACTTGCTGAAATACGCAATCCACTGCACTCAAACAGGGCCCACCACCCTTAAAAGAAATAAAAATTAGAGCCACAGAATAATTGAGACTGGAAGGGATGTCAGGAGGTCTCTATTCTACCTCCTGGCTCAAAGCAAGGTCAGCTACCAGGTTGCTCAGGGCTTTTTCCAGTCACGTCTTGAAAACCTTCAGGGACCACACCACCCCTCTGGTTAATCTGGTTCCATGGCTAACTGTCCTCAGAATGAAGAAGTTTTTTCCATATGCCAAGTTATCCCTGACATCCTCCAGAAACCTGTTTTACTCTTGGCCTTCCAGCAGAAGTCATTGAGCTCTAAGTCCCCCTAAGAACCAGGGTCTGGGATACAGAGACTGCCATGAGTTGTTTAATGGAGGCTCCATCCATCCCCCTCACCATGACCGGTTGGTCTGCAGTGCACTACCACCATTATAACACCCTCACTGACCTCTCTTCTCACCTGACCCTCAAACTCTCACCCAGATTGTTGCCCGTGCCGCAGAGGATATCCATTCATCTGACACATCGCTTCACAGTAAGGCAGTGGTCTGGTCTCATCTGCCTGCCTCTTCTGAAGAGCTTGTGTCAACCTACTACAGCACTCCACCCACTCAACTCCCCCATCATGTCTCAGCTCCAAGAACGTTGAAGTTCTGTGACTGCGCCCATAGCTCTGGTTCCTCCAGTTTGACCAAAGCGCTCACTGGCCGCTAGATTTCTACTTCAAAGCACTCTTCAGTTAACCACTCGCGATACAGGGTTTCACTATGACTCACTCATTAAGACCTCGGGGTTTGTTGTTAGATGATAGAACATGCAGCAGAAGAAGGTATCATTCAGACTGTTCTTCCTAGTGTCTCTCCAGGAAAGCTGTTTGTGTGACACAAGCGAGGTTCAAAGCTCCCATCCTAAGAAAGCACCCTGGCAGGGCGGCGCTTGCAAAACGACTGTGCATCTCTGCCATTCTGGCCAGTTTTCTCTGGGTCTCTGGGAGGGGTACAAACTAAGCATGCGAATGGAAGCCAGAATAAGACCACTGCTAGCTTATGTAATATAAATTATTATAAACAATGTATATTTCCCATTAATCTCATAGAAAATCTGTTTTGTGTTAGGAAAGCAGAGTAATTCAGAGTTTCTGGGGCAGCAAGTTTACGGAATTGAAATAATAATTTGAATTCCTGCAGGGTTTATCAGATCCAATTTTCACAAATTATTTAAAGTCACATTTTCTTGTTTTTACTCTTTTATTGTATGACTAATTTATGACGTATACTAAATTAACCTTTAATCACTAAAAGCTGTGTTCAGACACTATGCCTGGAAAATGCTAGCCAGGAGGAAGAGCTTTATTCTTACCTGGGCCCTTCCTGCGCAAAGCTGCCTCTTCCACAGCAGTAGGATGTCATTCATTTTAGGCAAGCAAGGTTTTGCCCTTACATAGCCTTGGAAATTCCTAAATACAGCATTGCGCTATGAATCTGCTTGAAAAGGAAACCTCGAACTACCAACTTGGAAATCTTGACTTCCATCTGTCGTGTCCTGTCATGTCCGAAGTCGCGTGTGTTTTCAGGTTCTCCCTCCCAAAATGTAGAAGGCATTTATTAGATTTTCCAGAATTAACCTAGCCCAGAGCTGGTTTAATAGTGCCATATTCTGCTAATGACACAGTCTTAGCGTTCGATGTCCCTGGCTATGAAATCCACCCAGCCTCAACATCTCCATTTGATGGACTTACATGATGATTTGGTGCTGATGCCCGGATCCATCTGTTTGAATGGCATTATGCCTACTCATCAGTTGGCCGGACCTTCATTATACTATAGATGTCTATCATTTATGAGTTTATGTTAGTTCTCCGGCTACCATTAGACTCAAGAGCCTTTTGCTTTATGGGAAGCAAAAGTTCCACACACTGACACAAAAAAAACCCTGAAATCTGGTTTCATTAACAATGAACATAATACAGTTGAGGGAGATGTATATTTACATTGCTCCTTGTGAACAATTTATCAACTGTATTTATCCCTTTTTCTTTCTGTTTCAAAACAAAAATCATGCGCGGGCAATTTTTCCCCAGCCTATTCTTCGCTGAGTCAGCGGTAAAAATGTAAATAAGTGCATGGCTTTCAAAGTTCAACATGTAGGTGTTTGTATTTTTTTCATCATGTATTTTTTTTAATTCACATTCTGCTGTTGTGTAGCTAGACTGCAAGAAGAGAACCTTAAAAAATCTATAAATAATGTATGTCTAATAATCAGTAATTGGTTACAAGGCAGGGTCTTCAGGCAAATATGTGAGAATTTGGGCCTTCAGCTAAAGAATATTTGTTCCTGAATATTACCTTCAGGAAAATCCCTCCTGAATAAGCGTTCAAAGACAAAAAGAGGGATTGATGTAGTCAAACCGCACAGCCACTTGGGACTTTAATTCAAGTTTATGAACTTCATTAAACACAATTTACATCATCTGTGGATCTACTCAGTGTTTTTGCAGAACTTGTTTTCCTTTGTTAAAAGTAGTCTCTGTTTTTCTAAATGGAGGATCAAAATTCTCAATCATCAACATCATGTGTCGTGTTTAGCACTAACCAAAATGTAAATCTTAGGACAAAATGGTGATATGGAATAAACTAATAAAAGAAAAGCAACCAGCCAGAAGATATTCCTGAGATTATTTTAGATAATCCCACAATCTTTTCAGTGATGACATCATTCAAAAGCCTTTAAACAGCTATTTTTCTGCCTTTTTTATTACCTGTCAAAATAGCAGCACCAGGAAAGGAATTTCAGAAAGTGTCTTTTGTATCACGAATTTAACAAAATCATTTCAAGTCCATTTTAAGATAGACAGCCCCACTCAAATAATTTTTTTTTTTTTTTTTGAGGAAACGGTAATGCATAGATAAGGGAAGACTTTATACAGGATTGTAAAATGTGGCAGGAAAAAAGACTTCTGAATAGTGATCTGATTCCTTCTGGGTTTGTTAACAACAGTTTGTTAACTTTTTTTTTTTTTTTTTTTTTGCTTAGTTTTTAAAGCCTGGTGTTATTTCTGATGTTCCTGGAGAAATCCATCTTAGCAGCTCCCACGTCACCAGACAGGTCTGCTTAGTAACCAAGCCTCTAGTCTTACCCTTTTCTTTTATTTTTTCCCCCACATGAAACGCATGTAACGTATTTTAACCTTCAGCACTTCATTGGGAAGCCTTTTATTAAACACCCCATCCCACCCACTAAGGCGATGGGGTGAAGCCCAGGCATCGGCGCCCGGTGCTGGGGTGACGTGTTGCCACGTGCAGTGCCAGGTGCACCCGGCTCAGCAGCAAGCAAGGCGTGGTGGCCGTCCTCACATGGCAAAGTCACGCAGGTCCCGGTCGATGTGCTGTGGGGTACTCGTGATTGCAGCTTGTCAGATCCTGTCAGCTGCTATCTCATGCGTGCCGGTGTCATGAGTAATGAACACGCTTGTTTTGCTCTTTCTCCCCCAGTGCAGACACAGGGAGGATGCAGGCTATTGTTTACAGTTCCTACCTAGGAGCTATGACAACCTTTACTGAAACTATTTCGTGAGTGGTTGTAGAGTGAGTTTTAGGCTGTGGAATTGGGGAATTTTTTGTCCAAGAATATTTTTTGTGGACTATGGCCAGGGAATTTTCATTCCCCCAGTCAGAAACTTGGTCTTGAGCTGCCACAGAATTCCAGAAAAGCTGGCTTCAGGGAGCGGTCTGTCTGAAGGTGATGACACTGGCTTCGCTGGAAAGTCCCCTCTGTGCTGAGATACTACTGAAGAAGGAATGCTGATTTCTTGCTTACACTTAATCAGACTTGTTGACATTTAAATGGAGGAAAGAAAGAGGCAGCCCTGAATACATTAATGGTGTAGAAAAGAAAGATATAGATAACACGGACCCTCTATAGAAGCAAATCTTGCCTTAAATTCTTGTCATTTGATTAATATCTCAAATCAAAAGTCTTACCATATTGCAGTCTGGGAATCAAGCCAGCTTAGAAACTAAAACATATATATTCAGTATAACTGTGTTCATAATGACAGGACCACATGGTCACAGCTTCAAATTAAATAAAATCTTTCTATTACTGTCCAATTTCTAGGACACCAAGGCAGTATCTTTCAAAACAAAACAAACCACTTCAGCTTGTGGGAGAGATCTCTTTGAGAGAGCTGGTGGTGGAGACCTGTACAGTGTTGGAAGCTGGAATACAGCAAGGTCCCTTTTCCCACCTGCTGGGGCAGGGAAACGGTGACTTCCAATAATTTTTCACTTTTGTGAACTTTGAATCACCTTTGCTTTACCCTTTTTTTAATGGATGCATGCTAGACTGTCCCACTGGCAAAACCAAGTCTCATGGACTCATCACAGGCATGTACAACATCCTGCTGATGAACACCCCATCTCTAAGGGCTCACCCGCCTGCTTGCTGCTAGACCTGCAGTTACTGCAGATTTCCTTTGCTGCTGCCCAAAACAAACTCCGACCTCACAAGCACTCCTTTTTTAGAAAATATTTCTTTATATATCAAGTCTCACGCGCTTTGGCACAGATGATGAGGATCTTCTTTAAGCACCGCCCTAGGAGAAGAGAAGCAGAGCAGCTGCAAATCTCTGCCCTCTCTCTCTCTCTGCACACCCGTTCCAGCATCCGACACCACTCCAGCAGCTTCGTTTCTGGGCAGCCCAGGACCTCTCCGTTACATGCTGAGGTTTGTGATAGGAGCTCTTCAAACACAAAGAGACGGTCCTTTCTGCAAAGCACTTATCCTGCTCGTAATCACAGCAAACTTAGAATATCTTCCGTGTTTCCACAGAGGTGTTTTATTCTAGCAGGAATTAGTTTAGTAACTCAGAGAGCTGTATGGAGGACAACGAGGTGCATTTGAAATGCCAAAATCTTACTCTGATTTTAAACTCTTGTGCCAATATAGGCCTGTGTCGAGAAAAAACATTGCTTTAAACTAAACATTGCAAAATGAGAAAAACCTGGACATTATAGGATTTTTTTTGCTTATTTAGCATTATATAAAGTATGAAAATTAACGTGACATGCGGATAACTTGTTCTCTCCAGCATGTGCTTTACAAGTCATAGATTCTATATGATGTTGCTGTTGCTATAGTAACTCTTTTTTATGGCAGAGCAAATACTCATACAAAACCTTTTGACTTCTAGTAAGAAAATTTGCATTCTCAAAATGTTTTCAAGTAAAGTTTATGATCTAAAAATAATAGATTCATTGTCTTTCCCTTCCCCCATCTTCCTCAGCTAGATGTAAGCAATTAAAAATACGCTTCCTTGATCAAAGACTTATTCTGTGAACTAAAAAGTGATTTCACCTCACAGCTACATTTCATGCATACAGTAACAGAGTAAAATCGAATGAGGCTTCCTATTTTAACTACTGTAGTAGATTTCCCTCTTTTTTTTCTTTTCCCCCTTTTTTTTCTTTTTTTTTTTTTGGAAGGGGAGTTCTTTAAAGGTGATTAATTACTCAAATGCAGTGTGAACCATTCACTTAATACACAGTGTGTAAGCTCAGTCCTTTTTATCTTCTCTGTTTTGAACACCCAACCGGCCAGTTTTACCCCACTGAACTAAAGCGAGACAAAAAAAATCAATGGCACACACTTTGGATAAATACTTCTACACTGTACATTTGCCAAGAGAGCTTCTAAGATCAGCTCTGTAAATGTCATGATCCTTAACGCTATTGTGGTGGAACTGAAGAGCATTCCTTGAGCCCATTTGGCTAGGCTGACTAGCGCACTTTGTTTTCCCAGGAGAAGAAAGCAGAGTAGTAAACCATTTTTGCAGAATGTCATTCTCCCACAACAGTTTATGAAAGAAACATCTGTGACAAGAATCTTTAATGCTTTTCTCAAAGCCAAGCTGACAGTAAAAGAGCATTGCTAAAAGTGGCAAATCAATCCCATTCCACTCCTTCTAGAGCAGGACACCTAATTTGCTATGTATCACATGTATTTTCTTCACATGTGCTGAGAGGCTGTGACATTGATGTGGTGGCTGTCGTCCAAGCTTCTGTTGAATAAACACTTTGGCCATACAGTAGGCAAAGCTGGCGTGTTTAGCAACGTCTGCTGTCCAGTATGAGTTTACTTCACCTTGGGGAAAGGTTTATTTAAATTACAGATTGAAATCTGGGGATTTAAACGGTATCTTTGAAGGCTGATTTGAAACCCTAAATCATCATATAGAGTGCACTCTGTAGTTCTGGGGCAATTTCTAAACTTGGCTTGCTTAATATACTGTAAGGGTTTTTTTACTACCTGGTGGCAGAGACAGATGAGACAGAAGAAAGCAACAGCAAATACAGTTCAGTAGCTAAACATTATTTCATTACTGAGCTTGTGCTGATTGTGGTGTAAAAATAAGATGATTTAGCTGAAGCTAGCCTCACAAAGCATATCTGCATGAGAGAGAATATTTTTTATATTTAGTTAGTTAAAACATTTGAAAGCTTTTACTGGCATTTCACGATGAATCGAAGTTCTGGTGAATGGTGTCCTGCGGAAACTGAGAGCTCAGCCGTGAATGAGGATTTCTTAAGCTACTGTTATTTTTGAAAGGATGTAACACTGCTAGAAGTTTTTATTATCCCCTAAGTAAATGCTTAAACAAACTTCTGATGCCCGTAACATTTAAATTAATCTATATTGAAGGTTTCTGCAAAACAAAATAAGGTAGAAAGGAGACCACAACTTTTGGCATTGTTCATATACACTACAGCATCCCTCTTTCATGTAAGGCTGTTAAACGTAATGCCTCTCTTGTCACCCTTCCCAGCATGAGCCGTGGGCCAAGCCATGTAGTTTTTCAACACTATCAGATCTCCCACTGAATCCCGTGGGAGTTTGGCTGAGGCTGGAGTACACAGTGTAGTATGATGGATTTAGATAGTGAATTGATAGCTCCAAGGGCCTTTCCTGGCAAGGAGATGGATATCCACAGCTTTGAAAGCTGAGTGAGATTAAAAGCTGAAATGACATGAGCTGCACTGAAAACAGCCATGGTGCACATCAGTGGTAGATGACTTGTACCCTCTCTCATTGCCAGGGGAACAACAGTAAAAGTGCTGAGACAGAAACTTAGAACCCAAATTTTGTACTTAAAATAAAGGAGCCCTGTTGAGGATAATTGCTTTTTTAAAGGGGATTTTCTGAATTCAGACTATGGCATTGGGGCTGTGTATGTTATAGAGTTGAGAAAGCTCTGAGTTCCAGGGAAAGTCTATTTATTCCATTAGTTGCCATGGATAACACTTGTTTGTATATATCTTTAGAGCCAAAAGAGTGGAATTGCGTACAGTGACTGGAATTCAGAATGCTTTCCAAACAGATGTAACTGGCATCTCCATAGTTGTTCAATTAGTGGCACTTGATTGGATAACCAGCTCATCACAGTCCGCCTGAATACGCCCATGACATGTTAGCTCAGTGACTTATGGGCAGAGTGAGAAGGTGTGGAGGAAACTCCAACACTACGATAGTTAGAATTATAATCCACAGCTACCAATTAACACAACAGAGAGAAGGAAGACAGACTAATCCTGAGACTGGGTGAATGAAAAGAAAGGGTTGTTTTCAGAGCAAAAGGTGGACTTGAAAGATTTAATCCCAATAAGAACAAGCCACCTGTTCTGTCCTGTGCATTTCTCCCCCATTTCTCATACCACCTGCCTTACGGAGGGGAGAAAGATTTCGTGTTTTCAGGAGGCGAGAGATTCAGTTCTGCTCTCTTTTCTTTCAGAAATAAAGTCCCTCCACACAGTGAGAAATCTCCTTTTCAATTTTCATGCTCATTTGAACCTGAGAATCCACTCATTTGCCTTCAGTGGGACAACTCTCCATAGGACACACTTGGCAGGGGCAAATGTTCAGTGGGAAAATCACTGTCTGCCACCACCTGTCGGCTGCCAGTCCCTCTTCTGAACATTCACCTCTTTGAGGACAGGACCCTATTTCTGCACTTGTACAGCTCTGAGCACGTTCTGTCCTACTGGAAGCGTAGAGCTTACAGACACTACCCAAAACAAAGGAATTTTTGGAAATATTGCAATAGCTGCCGTAAAAAACAGGCAAGCAAACAAATCCGCACCAGTTTAACCCTGAGCCCTGAATTTGCCCAGAATATAATATAAGCAGGTAGTTTGCGCACTGCTGTGATTTTTGAAGGAAATAAATATGGTGCAATAGGTAACAAACTGCTTTTTTTAACTTGCTCTTTGCTTCCTGTTGTGTGCTTTTGCTCCCATATAGTAGATATCCAAAACATCAAAACACAAATTCATCTTATTTTTCAGAGTTCATTTACTTACACTTGAAGGCTTTCGTTACAAAGAACAAAGCACATGTGTCTGACAGTTTGACCCTTCCTCCATCCTTCCCTAGGGGCTGCAATTAAACTTTCATTTAAATAGTCATTTGGTGTTTGGAATACTATGCTAAAATACTTTGAATTGTTGGTTTTCCTAAGGTTCCCAGCTGCTCTATCTACAGCACCCAGTAACTCTTCTGATCAGATCGGAAAGACTTTGCTAACATTGGGTATGCTTGGGAGGACTGATTATTTAGACAGAAGAAATGAAAATAGAGAAAGGATTCTTTTTAGGGAAAGGCACTGACTGCAAAGGACAACTGGAGTGTGTATTATTTTCTTGCCCATCATTTTGTTTCTGCCATGGGAATACATCAGAATATTGGCTTCCTGTGAATAAGGCGCTTATTCATGACTTAGGACCTTGTAAATTCCATATGTGATTGTGTTAAAATGTCCTTATGTTTCCCATGCTCATACTAGATTTTTATGTGTGCCAGCACGTTCTCCCCACCCCTCCTCCCGTACAACTGTACATGCACAGAAATGCAAAATTCAACTTACTCTCTGGATTTGTGCTACAGAATCTGGAAAAAAAAGGCTGATTGATAGGAAAAGAAGGAAAGGGCCAGAAAGTCCCTTGTTCCCACCTTATCTCTGTCACTCTTTTCACATATTGAAATAAACCATAGCCATATTTATTTCGGAGTGATTGTGAGGTTTTCCCCCTCACGCCCCCACCCACCACACACACACACACACACACACACACACACACACACACACAAACTCAGTTTGGTGGTTTTTCTTCCTCTTCTCATTCATTTCCTTGAAAGGATTCACAACAGAGGAGCCTCATCCGCTAGTCTGTGGTTGCAAATCAGATTCCTTTAGAGGAATCTAAGGCTAAAGCTGTGCTCCAGCACCAAAAGTGGTACTTCACTCACAACCAGAAGGAAGCTGCACCACCAGACGGTCTTCCAGTGCACAGCTAATACATAGCTTTTAGAAAGTTTTAGAAGCAAAGACATTCAACACAGAGGTCCAAACTCTATTCAATTAAAAGTAAATCCTGTGACCCGCATGAAATGGAGTTGTGAGGAGCCTAAGCACACATTGGTCCAGTTTACCAGTTCTGCTTCGATTGCACAGAAATGCAGGCTAATGTCATGTATATAGTACATGTAGTGTTTGCCAAGTCTCCTTTTCAGTTGGATCACTAAGAATCTCTGTCCTCTATAAGGCTGTTTTCACAAAGTACATAGAAAGTTTGAGACTCTACAGGTTCACTGTTTCCGGATGGACAAAAGACCAGTATTTTCATACAAGCTGCACTTCCTCAGAAAACTAGCCAAAACTTGTGGCACTCATGTTGAGATATAAATCCAAGTCTGCACAGCAATATCAATAACTGTTCTCCAAAATACTGCCAAAATATTTTTGCCTTAAGACATTGTAGTTGTCAGCTCATATAGTTCCACCAAATGTGCGCGCCAGGACTAAACTGAAATTCTGAATTTGAAATTTTCTAAACTTTCGGGGGCAGAGGCAATGATTTCAATCTTGTTTGTTCATTGCAAGAAGGGCTTAATCAAAACTCAATCAGTTCCCACCTCACCAACTCTAGAAAGGGATTTAAATCCAGTACCAGATTTGGATCTAAAAGTCGTGCCTGGGGGCTCATTTCTGTTATCAATTGGTAGTTACTCTTGCAAAGTATTAAAAGGCAGTAGCATATAGGCTGTTGTTTAGAGATGTACATAATGTAGCTTTAAATTTCATTGGGAAACCAAACAAAACCTCTGGCCTTAGGGCTGCATGTTCAAATACTGCAGTCCCATAGTGCATTACACCAGTCAACACTTCTTTTCAAATACCACCCGCATAACAATTAACCTCACTTCAACCTTGAGGTCTCTGATTAGTGATGGCCTATTGTTTAAGTTCCATTAACATAGCCTCTGTGTTGCCCTATTCTCACTCAAATGGACTAATCAAATCAGTCACCAAGGACTTAAGCTGGAGTCCAACTTCTTTAGTAAGCAGCGATTTTCAATTTAAGTAGAATGGTGGATGTCATCAACATAATCACAATTAGTATAGCTCTGACATGGAAAACATTCTTAATGATCCCAAATTTGTGAAATATCAAGGGTCCCAGCAACTTGCAATATGAGAATTCTTACGTATACTAGAAAAATTACAATATCAATAGGGTAGTCGATGCATTACCTTGTACCAGACTACTCTCTGAAAGGACAGAACCTCAATCACATCTCATTTAGTTTCGAGAAGAAAATGCTGTTTGTAGAAATAAAAACACTTTACAGCATTTTTAAAATGTAATTTTTCGCTGCCCACACCACATTTATTGTGTAAAAAGGAAAGCATTGTTTGTTTTTCCAAATCTAGTTACAAAGTTGTTATTCTTGACATTCTTCCTACTTGGATTGCACAACCATGTTTTCAATTCACATTAGCTGATATTTGCTGTTTCAATCATTTGTAATTAAAAATGGACTAGTATTATTTCTTTGGATTATTTTTAACATTGTCTTCTATTTCTGTCAAGGTTCTGATTCGAACACAAACTTCTGAGAAGAAACAGTGGAAGAGTCATGGAAAATACAAACTGAACTTCACCGGTAGAATTCGGAGCCAAATATTCGAAGGGTCAATACGCGTGTAATGAGAGTTACTGCCCCCTTATCAGCAGAGATACCCACTGTGCACAGGCAAGAAATTCTTTTATTTTCATGCACATGCACTTACTGCATGAGCAACATGTGCATTTTCCTTTGAATACGCAGCAAAAAGTCAAGTGGGAAGCCACCGGACATTAAGCAGGATGCTGAGGATGCCAAGGATTTTCAAAATGAAGTCTTTGTGGCAATTAAGAATTTGCTGTGATTGTAACTGGTAATTCCTACCTAATGGAAAAGAAACTTTTTTCTTCTTCTTCTCTGTTCATCTTGTTTTCTTGCCAAACTGCATCTGCTTTCTCAGTCAAACACTTTTTCAGACCATGGCAGAATCATGCTTGCTCATCTCCTCAGAATGTGATGAAGTTTCTAGATAATGTTCACACGTAGCTTTTCTTTTATGACCAGCTAGAACATTGTGCACAGAACAAACATTGCCAGATGCATTAAATGTTTTATTTCTCTGCTTCAGAGAATGAAATTTGGCAGAAATATTCCCTAATTTAAATCCAGCTTTTGTCTGCCTCATTGCTTTACACATCATGTAGTGAAAGAACTGGCTTCACACTGCTCCCACACCATCGGTCCATCTGACGGACAATAGATCCAATCTGCATTACATGGGAGGCCATGTGAGTGATCCATTCTGCTCCTCCATCTCCACTGACAGCTGGAACTGGACTTGGAGCAAATGCCAAGGGAATTTACATGATAGTCCATTTGGAGCACATATGCTATCAATTCACCATTGCTGCAAAATGGCAAGCCATAGGCCTCATCTATACAGAAGCTACATGAGTTTAAATTAAAACCAATTTAGTCTAAACCAGAATGAACTTCTGTGTGAACACTGGCAAGAGTTTAAAATCATCTCACTTCAGTTTATCCAGCACAGGTGATGTTTTGCAACACAGTTAACGAAATGCAAGAGAAGTGTGGATGTTACCAAACAATCTCCATCTTTAATTAAAGTCACTTTAAACCCCACCTTTAGCCCCCTTTGCTGACAGAGGCTCTGCCAAATTGGCTGGGGCTATTCATTCATACCTGTCTTTCCCAGTCAGAGGCAGATTCTCCTGCAGTCCTGCTCTTCTCTCTTGCGATACCCACAGTCAACCATTGCCTCCTGTTTGGAGGACTCCAGAAGTGGCATCACACATCGCCCAGCACTGGGTCAGGTTTGATCCTTCCAGCCTCATCAGTGAAGGCACTGGGGCAGTAGCTTCTGGAGTGGCAAAATCTACATCCATTCTGCAGCCATTGTTTGGTGATGTTACCCCCGGGCACTGAGCCCTCCCCACCCGCACTGCCTCCTGGTGTTCTTTTGTTCAAGAGGAAACTTGTCATTTAGAGGCTGATTATTAGTTTTCTTTTCTCTTCCCCCAAGCCCCCCTTTAACTGGGTCGTCACCAGTTTTAGAAGAGTTGCCCCTTTCTAAAGAAAACAAAACAGAATAAACAACCTCTTCCCAGTCCCTGCCAGAGCTCTCTTCACCAACATCCGTTTTTTCCCCAACAAAATGGAAAGACAGGGGAAAAAAAGACAGCTTCTTCGTTCTGCCCACAGTGAAACAACAAAGAGCACAAACGAAATTAAAATTAGGCATTTAAGCTGATTTTCACCACTTCACTTTTGACATGTTTTTGCAAATTTCCTTCAAGTCCACTCCGAAGATTCAGCCAATGAAAACCCCTGTATGAAGTGGTGTTTCTGAGCCTTTTTGCGTAACCGCTGTGAAACAACCCACGTGTTGTTTGGAGGGGCAAAGGCACCTTTCTGCTAATGTGAACTTCGGAGGCTATGACAGAACAAAGTGTCTGTCCCTTTGGGTAGAATTCAAGGGTGAAATGCATAATTTTTCAACTTTATGTAACTCCAAAAATATTTTGGGTCTGATACATCCAAACTCACTCTGCCAAGGATCTCCAGGTGGGTGATTTATTAGAAGTTAGAGCCGTTGCCCAAAAGTTCTGCTCTGTTTTATGCCCACGTAGCATTAGGTCAGCTCCATTGTCTTGCTTTGAGAAGTAATTGTTTTTCTCCCCAGAAATATCTTTTTCTTCCAGTAAGTCTGCATCATATTTATCATCTGGAATGTATTGGGAGAGCTGCACTGGGCTGAGCTTGCAGCTGCTCCTAATCATAACCAATGCACTCAGAGCAGACCTGCAAAATCCTCGGCAGGCAAAGGTGGGACTGCCTGCCCTGGCACCGCTCCGTCTTCCCACAGTTGCATCTGCACTCCGGAGACTTCACCGCTCTCCACTTCGTTTCCAGGTGTAATTCAAAGTGGCATTTTTGATCCACGAAGCCATTCATGGTTTAAGAAGCTTGTATTTCTTCAAGAATGCTTCTCTGTTTCAACATCATATTTCACCTGGCAGCCAAGATTGGCTGCAGTTGCATGAGACGAAGAGCACTCTTGACGCAGTGAAATACAGGAGAAGTTGCAGAATGACAGGCCGTTCTCTGTTCATGCAGCACAGGAGCAATAGAGAGATGGGGAGTCTCTCATTTTATAGAGAAGAAAAGAAAGAAGGGCTTCTTTTAATTTGAAAATATTAGTAGTCTCCATTTTTTGTAAAAATGTCAAGATATGGAACCATTCCCCTGCAGCAGAATTGCTAAGAATTGTGCATAGGAGTTGTGTCTGTATGTGTACTGCGGATTGCACCAGCAGTAATATCTTTCCCCTAGAAGCTGTTAGGTGCTTTAACGGTCTTATTTGAAGTTGGAAAATTTAGAAGAAAAAAAAAATCACATATACCTGAAAGTCATGAGACCTTACCGCCATAGGAAATCATGTAAATAGAACATTGACTGCTGGAAGTAGAAAAGTAGAATCTTGCTTAATAAAGGAATGAGTTTAATAAAACAAAAAGAAAGCATGCACTAGGTGCTAGGGATAGACCTGCTCCCTATGTCCAGAAGAAACCTTGTTCTCTGGTCTATGCAGATGTCATGAGGTGAGAGTATGCCTTCATGGTTTTGCAGTTATACAGCTTCTCCTGGGATTTATCCCTGGTTTTATAGCCTACCTGACTGAGGCAAGACTCAGAAGTAGTTATAGTACACTCAGGAGGTTCCTCCTTCTGCGTAACTCCTAGTGACTGCTGCCTCCAACCAATACCCCCTTGCCTTTCCCAGGAGCACTCAGGCCTCTCCACATGCCCTCGTTCCCTCTTCCCCTTCCCACCTTCTCACACACTCATCTTGAGGTGTATCATCTTTCTTTGCTGATGTGGCAGCCAGTCAGGGATCCTATTTAAACTAAGAAAGAAAACTATTTTTTCTCCAACTTAACTAAATTAAGTGTCAATCTTAAATTAACATGCTGAGTCATAATACACAATATTGTCAAGGGTGATTTTACTGCAGGTCAAGAAATATTTTATGGTTTCCCTACAGGTGGAAGGTCTACATCACTTCACCTTCTTAATGTAAAAGGAAGTGTTTAACCCTTATGCCTGTAGGCAAAATATTGAATAGAGGACTTAAGAGCATTTCAGACAAGTAGAAAATTAGTAGCTTTCTCTAATTCTATGTTTTTAACAAAAATCCTTATAAAATAAAATTTTATGCTCAATATGGTGGCAATAAGCTGTGATGTGACTTCTGTTGGGGTCATTTGGTGTTTGGAACTGGCCAAACTGCCCCATGTAGGCTACCGTTCAACCTCCTGTGCAACATAATAAGCTGTGTCCGTTACAATAGTTTCAGCTCCGTTAAGCCAGCTCAGTAAAGATAACTGAATTGAAGAAAACACATTTTTCCTCACTTAGATGAGGCTTGAGTGGAAAGGGATAGAGAACCCTCAGCACTACATGCAGCAAGAGGATAGGAAACAGTCTGCTCCACTGCTGCTGGCTTTTCTGAGCCTAGGGACCTGAGAGATGCCCGAGGCTCCTCAGCAGCAGTTGCTAAGGAAACATTTTAGGGAACCTTTTTCATAAATTCATAGTAATCTCCATTTCTCAAATGTCAAGGCTAATGACTCACCCTTTGATTGCAAATGGGATTTACTACCACAGAATTGCTGGCAGCCTTCAAAGCTAAATTGTATTTGTCAGCATTTGAAGACTTTCAGTACGTTGGTTACCACTGCTCCCCTTGAGTGAGCAGAAAATGCAGATACATGGATATCTGGCAGAATTCTCTCAGAAATATTTCAACCCTTTCCTAAGTTTCCACATAGGAAAGAAGATGGGCATTGGTGTCTGCAGGGCTCCTGCAGCAGGGAATCACCGCAGCAAAGCCTGAGCCTGCAGGGGTTTCTGGTCCTTGGTGCCACCAATCCCTCCTGGGGAGCACACACCCCAACAGTGGGGAGTGGGGTCCAGCCTAAAGCTGTCTCTGGGGATGAGCAGCGGAGACATACACCCTGCCTATTCCCCTGGAGGTCCATTATGCTTGAAGGCAGCTGGATGTGGATTTTGTGCAAGTCACATGTGAATCAGTGTCCTTGGTTTTCCTCTGATTAATAGCTATGCAAGTCTAATAGAGGAGTTTCACCCCTCACACATTTGGGATATCACCTGAAACCAGACCAAGAACCTGATACTACGTTACTTTGTGCCTTCACCATCCTTTTTCTGCTGAGTGCCAAGTTTCCAAATGCACCCTGAGACTTCCTTCTTCAAAGTACTTGACAAGGTATCAACAAATCCAGACTTCGAGGATGCTTTGAAGGCAATACATATTTAGAACAAGATTCTCTCTCAAGTAATACAGACCGCACTGCAGATGGATCTACTTCCACGTTAACAGCTTATAGGCCAGAATACAATCTAAAGAGTGGATACTTTAACACTCAGTGCTTTAAAAATGTATAAAAGGACCTCAAAGATATATAGTTCTAACAGCAAAATTTCGGTTAATTATTTCTTGTAAATACTTCATGTTTATATAAATGCACATTGTAAATCCATTAGAATATGGGTTCATACTGTATTTAATAAATTTCCATTTAATATAGGTGTTACAAACATAACGTACTTTAAATGGGTTCATATTATAGATCACTGTGACTCACAGAAATCCTTTCTCCCTGGAATTGTCACTCACCGGTACGTGGAGGATAACGCTGACGAAACCAAAGAACTTTGTTGTTAGGTGACACGTTCTACGAGACAAAAGCTGTATGCATCCGTTTAGGAATACGTACTTAAAACATGTAGAAATGCCTGCAGAGGAACCCATGTACATTATTTTGAAGTGTTTCCTGGGCACTTTGAACACTGTTGTTGGAAACAGGCAGATGGAGAAAATACTCATCCAGCTTTTGCTTTCTCTGTCTAGGGAAAACATATCCCTCAACTACGTTTTGTGCCAGTCTGCCTACAGACAGACAGTTTTGCTTTCCTGTTGTGTCTGGCTACAAGATTTCACAGTATAGGTTTGCTCATAGTACATATGATTGTGATTTAACCTTTTCAAATAATTGGGGGTTTGGTTCTATTAGAAAATAGAGATAATGTCTCTGAGAGGTTATGACCAACTTTATTCCCATATAGTAGGTGTGAAATCCTGAGGACTTTGAAGCATTCTGTAATTCAAACAAAGTTTTTTTGTTTCCTGAAATGCAACAACCATTAGAAAAGCATCTAAGTAGATTAACACTTTGCTGTCTTGCCTCTTAGAGCACTAATGACCTGATCTACCAGAGCAGCAGACATTCCTAAAGCTCCCTGTTCAGTTAAAGTAGGGAATTTCCTCTAATTTTGGCAAAAGATATGCTGAGAGAAATGTTACTTAACTCACTACATAGCCATAAATCTGCTTTGGAAATCTTGCACTTTTTGGGAAGCTTATTGCTAAAAGTTTTGCTTCAGAAGCACATTTAAGGGGTTTAGATTTACTAAGGTTAAAAACCATTTGAGCATTTTGAGACTACAAAGAAATAATATATCTGTAGTGTCCCTTGCGATAGATTAGAGACAGGTCTTGGTTGCAGTAATGAATATAAATGGGATTCTCTATTAAAGCCACTGGACACAGGCAGGACTGTAGCTCTCTGCTCTCCAGCTCCCAGGCTAACTGCACACAACTTATGCTTTCTAATAGCACCACGTGGGAATGTCCTAAATCCTGGCCTAGACTAAGCAGTTTTGGGAGGGATTGCCAACCTCCATGAAACTTAGCTGCCTAAATTGTTCAGCAGTGGGAACAACTTCCAGAGGACTGCCTGCCAAGGCTTGCACAAGCCCTACGTTTGCACGTACGTGAACTAAACAATAAAAAGACTGCGGATTTTGCAACTGGGAATAGAAATATCCTCCACACAAAAATCTTCCTTTTTCTTGTGAGTTTGAGGATAAAAAGAAATCCGGGACCTGGAAGCTTAGATATTTAATTTTTTTAATGGCATTTTAATTACAAAACTAACTTGAACAATAAATGTAAATGCACAGTGGAGAGAGGCAGTCACTTCTCCATGTGCCATACCCAGTGTTACAGTCTTTACTCAGGGTGCTTTTTTTTCATGAAGGCTAGACAGGGGAATTAATGAGTGTTTCCGGTCTTTGTACGGTGTCCAGAGCAGGCTCACGGCATAGACAAAGTAGGTAATGTCTGATCATCTGCCCTGCTTAGGCTGGGGGAGAAAGGAACTGCATCCTGGACCCTGAAAAGCCCGTTCCTGTGATGCTACCCTTTGCTCTTCCTCTTGCTGATTCACCAAGGGGAGGCCATGGACTTGTAGCCCACAGGCTGGCAAAGAGAAGAAGCAGGAATACCCCCCACCTCGCAGCCTGGTTGCCCTCATCCTCCCAGCCCAAGGTGCAGAGCTTCAGCACAGAGCGGGGATAGCCCCACGACAGAGGGGAGGTAGTGGAGGAGGATGTTCGTCTAGTTGGGAAACGGCCAGGCTGAGGGTAGATGGCCCAGGTTGGGGGAGTAAAACCTCTCCCCCTTCATTGCCCCCTCCTCGAACCTCACCAGATCCTTCTGACCTTCCAGTGCCCTCTCTGCAGTCCCCAAGCTGCCACAAAGATGTCTTCTGCTTCTGCTGCCAGCCAGCCAGCCCACCCTCGGGCAGAGGTTCGCGGTGCTCCTGCTTCGGTTTCACAGACACAGCCTACAGCCTCCCGCACCTTCAGGAGCTTGGCCACTGACGAGACATTAAACTTGGAGGTGTGAATCCCCTTTGAAACCTGTTCAAGAGGATGTTATCAGGCCTTATCATTACGGATGCTTTTAACCAAGGAGCAGTAAACACTGTGTCTTTTCCTCATTTTCCAAGAAGCGAGGGAGAACGCTTCCCCTGCTCTCACTAGCAAATTCAGAGGAGCCACCTGAAACTCCAAGATCCCTCCATGGAAAACAGCCTACTAAGTCAAACACATTCCGCTCAGCTTTGGAAACCTCTCCAAAAGGGCTGTGGCAGATTTCTAGGCTATGGCACAATTTCTCCCAAAGGTATTATGCCTTCTCTTGTGCCCGCACGCGTGCAAACACAACCACGCACCTTCCTGGGACAAACTCCCAAAGCCCCCCTCAGCAGGGGACTTTTCTGAATAAGCAGGAGAGTGCAGTGTAGGTGTGGGATCTCAGGATATCAAGAGGTGAAAGGGTGATGCTGCTTTTTGATTTTTAGAGCTAACTTGAGGAAAGCCTATGGTCACATCAGTGGGCCACATGTACGAAGTGAGTGTTGCACATGTTAATATATTAAACATATGCCGTTCTTATTTCCTACGTTAAAAGAATATAGTTTGCAAGCATCATGGTGCATCATTATTTCAAATGCATGGTAAAAGCAGATTAAGGGTGCTTCAAGATTCCCGTGGTCTGATGATTATTAATACCTGTAACACCCAACTTTGATTTTAAAGTTTCCCCCCACCTTTAAAATGCAACGATACCTCACAACACTGGTGTGGGACCTGGGTTCATTTTAAAGGCTCGTGGAAATGCTCAGGGCAACAGGAACAATATCAGCACCGTTTTAGGAGAATACAGGAAATCTTTTCAGCCAGATGTACTGCAGCACTGCGGCCACCATGAAAGTCTCACAGTTAAAGAAACCTCACAACAGCTTCTAGGCAAAAGCCAAAGGGGATCATCACATCTTCTAACACTTAGTCTTGCATTAGAAATAATTCTTGCTTAAGGAAGAAAAAAGACCCCATAAAATGTTCAATCTTCGTTCTTTTATTGGCTTTTTGTTGCCTTATGTTATTAATAAGAATCTACAATCTTATGTAGAGTGTAAGGTTTTAGCATGGACTATGCTTGCATATAATTTGAATTCTAAAAATCCTTGTAGCATCAAGGATTTAACAAATTCCTTTAAGAATTAACAGAGTTTTGTCTGAGGTGAGGTTTTTCAACAAACTCTATAAACTGGACCTTCATATTTTTGTGTGAGAGGAAGTAGAAGCTCCTAGGCATCTTATGACTGGGGAATTTGCATATGAAAATGTGGGATTTGCCTGTTACAGACATTGCTCATGATAGGGTGCAGGTGCAGAGCAAAGGGCCAACTTCAGCTGTCAGACACTTTGAAACAAACTTCCTGATTTGCAGACTCTGTGAATGCACTTTTACATGCCAGTGGCGGGGCGGGGGGATGTAGGGATGCTCTGGGGGGTTGATATAACAAAATATTGACATAACCAGTTTCTCCCCTATCTGACAGAGGGATGGTCTTTGGGGCAGTCAGCGTGGTGGAAGACATTCAAATGCCTTCTCTTACTTGTACAACGTTGACTATTGGTACGGTTACCCTACCAAAAAAAAAAAAAATCAAAAAAGCCAAGCAGCCAAAACCTGAGGCTCCTAAATTAGACAATACACATTAAAATGTTGGCCAGAGGCTTCTGATTTGTATGTTCCCATCTCCCCCTCCCTCTCTCTTTCCTCTCCAATACTACTGCTGTATTGAGTTGGAAATGTATAAATGTTACACGTAAGATGCAGCCTTACTGTTGCATCTTTATTCAACATCAGCTTCCAGATGGGAACTATTTTTCATGGTTCATAAAGCCAAATCCAGCTGCTACATTTGGACCTACATAAGGAATCCACATTTTATTGCCTTAGCAGTGCATATAAAACAATTGTTGTTTTTTTCTTTAGCACTGGTGCACCTCACATTTCTCAATACATTTTCGATATTTAAATTTTTAAAACTGTATTTTATAGTTGCTCATTTAGCTGTGCACCATAACAAGATCCTGCTTTTACGCCATTTTCCAGATATCTGACATAACTGAAAGAAAAACGATCTTGCACAAATGGTATTCAATATAGCAGCCATATATTCAGTTACTTACTAAGAGTGTTCAGACAATTTCCTATGTAAACCACAATGATATTAAATACTTCTGGAATCTCGGCTTTATTAAGAGACAGGAAGTGCAAACTCAGGAGCCTTTCCCCTCCCCCTCAGCTAATCTGACTCTTTGATAGTCATGTGTTAGGAATAACCATGGAGTTTCTCCTAACGAAAAATATTCCCACAGCTAAGAGAAATTAACCCTTGGGAAACCTCGAAAGAGAGAGTGGAGTCCATGTGTTTGCCGCGAGAAAAAAAAATAATCATAGGGAGGAAGTTTATACCAGCAGCAGGTCTACACAAGGCTGGCAGCTATTATAGGCAGGCATAATTCATTTGCATTTTAGATGGTATTGTCAGAGCAACTACAGCACAGCCATTGTGGAGGAGAATTACCCAGCCTGGCAAAATTAGCCATCTTTATGCCTCACTCACTCGCCGTAGAGGGGAAGCGCTCTGCGGTCGCTCAGTCGTGTGTGCTGGGGATTTTTCTCCTCCACGCTCAACTAGCAGATGTCAGGCTGTTTGCTAGAACGCAAACAAATTCCCACAAAAAGCGCTGAGGTGGGACAGAGAGAGTTAATGCACAAGTATGACAGGGAAGCAAGTTTGCTGTGAATTGGGAAGCACAAACTCTAGTAATCCCCACCCTGCTGAGTGGCTTCCCCAGAGGTCTGATACAGTGCCAAAGCCTCTTACGCATACTGAGACAAAGCTTATTTCAAGCCGAATTCAGCTCCTGAAGCCACCATACTGCTTCCTGACAGCCTCCAATTGCACTGCCTCTGTATTTGTGTTTCCTGCTGTTTAGATTTACTTGTTCCTGAGCCACAACAGCTACAAAAACAAATAGTTGCTATTTGCAGGGCTCTGTATCAACACAGGGGAAGTGCTTTGCTTCCCTTTAAGTTTTACGAAGATTGTGCAAATAGGATTATAATACCTCAGAGAGATTAATTTGGTAATTATAAACCAGTGTAGTAACACATGCGACACAATTGGTCAACATCCTTGTTTCAGAGTATTAGTGCAGCTGAGGCAAAAGGTTTTAAACTATGAGGGCTCCACAAACACTCCCTCAATTATATCGCTATTATTTCTCTGTTCCTCTGAGACGCAAGCTTGAAGTATTACTTTTTTGTTTGTCATGTCCCTGTGGATGTTCTCTGGATCTGTGCTCCTGTCTCTTTGGCCCCTGTTCAGCTGCTGTGATGGTGCCTGATTTGGGTAACGGAGATCTTGTCTGATATACTTATTTAAAGGATCAGTTTAAGGAAGCCTAAGAGCCATCAATACTCTTAATTAACTGCAGAGAAATGATTAATGCTATAAATATGGAATTGATCGGGAAAAAATTATAGTATATAGGATTTAATATGAGTGTTCAACCAATATTTAAGACATTAAATACGACAAATCTGCTCCTGGGTAAAATGTTCAGAACTACCCAAGTTATTTATGCACCTCAAGAAACTCCCACCATAAGACACCAGAGCTGTTAGGTTTCTAACTGAAGCTGGACAATGCTTTTCAGGTAGAAAAATTTGATTTTTCAAAATAAAAAACTCCTCAAGGAATAGGTTCGTTTCAGCAGCACCGCACTTTCTAAACCAAACAAAGAAAAGAAGTTTCAAAGTGTTTTATTCTGACCTTATCTGAAAAGAACATTTTCATTTCAAAACATTTCCATTTAAAATTTATTTTGCTTCATGCAAATTGATGTTGTCTTGAATTACGCATAAGTTTCATTTATCAGGGAAGTTTTAAAAATACAAATTATTTTGGTGCAGGCCAGAAGATGGGCCTCCAAGCCTTTCCTTTCAGAAGCACCCATGTCAAACGTTCCCCACTGCTGAAAAAGAAGCAAAGCAAAGAAAAATATCAGGCAGGGGGCAATTAAGTCTGTTGCCATCCCACCGGTTCTCCTCTCTTGAAAACTGATTCCAGTGGGAGTGTGGTCCAGAAAACCCCCTAAACCTCAGGCATGCTGCTGCTCTTGCCTTTGCACCTCCCAAAATACCTGCTTTTTATTTCTCGACTGTCAATCAAGATGTAGCATGGGCATAAGTGGATAGCATCTAACCTGCACACCCAACTGTTTGATTCCCACTTGCAACCTGAAACCACATCTGAGGAGTTTCATGGTGTGGCAGCAAGAGGTGGCTGCCCTCCCTGATGTACTGCAGTCACTTTGGCATTGTGCAAAAATACTTTGTTGGCATTTTCGGTGATGGCCGGCATAGTCCACGAGGTCTTTGAGAGATGAGGAGGAGGGCAGGTGGAGCAAGGGGATGAGCCAGTGTGCCAGGGCACAGCCCCAGATTAACTGCTGGTACAAGTTGTTGGAGTTGGACATCCTTCAACGCCTGTCACATCATGAACTGCATTAAAAGCTGAGGCAACAAATCCAGTGACACGGTAATGTCACTGACTTTTATAGACATCTAGAAACCAGCACTTTCAGAGCCCAAGCATGCAGCATCAGAGGCAGCAATTTTTTTATTGTTTGCTTTTTATAATAGCTGGCCTCACAAATCTTGCCCTCCCCCTTTACCCAGTCCCTGAGGACATGAGTTATGGAAATAACATCTCCTGAGACAGTTTCCCAAGGATTCTGTGCCTTGGTCCACAAGAAATATAGTGCTGTATCCACCCACACGCAATGAATGAGACATCCTGGAGGACAGTTTTGGGAGTTGTTGAAGAGACAGAAATGCCACTGTATTCATGTACAAAGCACGGATCCACATATGAAGGGCTAACCTCCAACCCCCAGGGAAGATGCCTGAACTCCGCCTGGTCTTGGCTGCGAATTGTCTTTTCCCTCACCCAACTTGGGGTGGGAACACTTGTCAGAGATCAGCCTCCCTCTGGACAGTCGCATGCATTCTATGGCTATCTGAGCCTGTCCATGACCTGCTTACCCACCACTGCAGCCTCAGCATGGGCAGAGCATCCAGAGAGGCCACTAGGAAAGACCATTACTTGGCTGCCTCTGGGATGGATACCCAATGGGCTGAGCCTCTGCCTCTGCCCAGGACTGCTACACATGTACAGCTAAAAACAGGTGAAGGGATCACAGTGGTGACCAACAGCTTCAGAGACACTGGGACTCCCAACTAACTGGTGTGAAGTGAAAATAAGGAAATGTGAGAAATTTTCCAGTCTCTGCCTGTAACAGGATAGATCTCCCCAGAGCTTGGGGTAGGCGCATGTGTTGGGTGGTGGCATGAGCCACAGATGGATTTGAAGTAGAAGAGAGGGCTCAAAAGAGGGAAGTAACTGAGCACACAAGAGAAACTACAAACCATCAACTCACCTGTGCTCCTACCAGGAGCAAGTGATGATTGTAAATGGATGGTGTGTTAGAGTGTGCCACAAACTAGACATTGCAGAGGGAGCAGATGTATCATTAAACACTCAAAATCCACCTAAACTTCACATTTAAGTAGTCTTAATAGGCACTTAATAGAGGAAGACTGACTACAGATCTAAGGCTCCCAGGGCTCACCAACATCTCAGTAGCCAACACGCTCTGAACAGAAAGTCGACCATTAGGGACTGCTTTTCATTACTGTGTCCTGGTCTCTCCCTGCCACACCATGGGAGAGGGGACATCCAGAGGGGACGGGCAACTGCAGCAGGGTGCCACGGAGGCAGTGGTACAATGCATTTCGGTGGCCCCTGAAATCGAGGTGCTCAAGATTTGGTTTTTCAATTGGATCCTCAGGCTTGTTGTAATTTCAGGGATGAGACCAATTTCATTTTCATAGACATGTGTAATCCACCATTTCAACCCACTAATTGAAATAGCCTGACATGCAGCTATGTGCCCTACGAGTCTTCCAAAGCACATATCTTGGCACTTTCCACTAGAGGCTAAATGGCATGACTAGAAACCGTACCAGATCCTCTGTGTTTACACGGCTCTGCTTCTACATTATTATTTTGATTGTTGGCTCTACCAACAAACATCCAAGCCATTTGGAGAAAATAATAGAAAGCAGAGCTGAAAAAGATTATATGAGGTTGAAAATCAACTGTACCTACGCTATTTTTGACAGATGTTTATTTAAAGTCCTTCAGCGGTGGAAACATACACATTTTCCCGATGCAATCTGATCTGTTCTTTAATTATAACTTCTATAATAGCTAACCTAAATTTTCTTGGAGTACTTTAAGTCTATCTTTTCTTACCAATTCGGAGAAAAAGTGTTAAACAATTAATTTCTTTCATCTCTGCAGCAACTTTTTACATATTTGAAGACTGTTGTGCTCACTTTTGTACACTGTACACAGCCCCTGTCCTTCCAGTTTCCCTGTCAGTTGTTCTGACCTCTTGGCTCAGGATTCTTTCCTTTGCTCCACGGACTTTTTGGAAAATAACGCCCAAAGCTTCCCCATGCTGAGTAAGCTAGGACACATACACCTGCCTTCCAGGATACACATTAAAAAGACCCTCAGTAAATTTTTGTTTTTCACAACATCCTTTTGTTGAAGGCTGAAGTACAGGTTGAACCCATCATAACTTTATTTATTTTCTTTAGAATCAAATACTTTTCTTGCCATTACTCATTTTTGCGGCTGACTTTACTTCTGTATATACAGTAAGTACTTCTGACTTTCTCTCCCTGATGAATAATGTTTTTTCCAATCATTTCTTCAGTCTGATTTCCAGTTCCACCCTTCAACACACCTGCAGCTTTCCCAGGCTCACGTTCTTTGTGAATGTAATGAGCACGAACAGGACACTACTGACATTAATCAGTGAGACCAGATCGCAGCACAGGATCCTGCTAGGTGAAGACTCCCGTTTGAACAGTGTCTCAAACTGACCTCCAAATATGGTTTTCAAACTGGGAAAACACCCATCTTATGGCAGGTTTCATCAAGACTGTGTTTCCTTAGCTTTACTTATGAGTCTCTCAAGAGAGTTATCAAGAGAGGGAGAGGTTAAACAGGGTCTGAGCTATTTATAATTTTTCCTGTTAGACATTTAGTGAATCTTGATGAGGCATGTGTGAATAGTGAAAGAGTTTCAGAAGTCTTACTTAAAGCCAAGTTATCTGACCATGTTACTGGACAAGTAGAGCTGATAAGAATATCAAAATAACCCCAAGGGACATGAAAATACAGTCTGTACAGATTCTGCACAGTCTATTACAGACATGAAAACAAATACAATGAGGTGGGGCAGAGCTGTCAACCCTCTAAAAGATGAAGGGACAGAAAACTACAGATCATACGGCGGAACTGACTCAGAACTTGCATGGTTCCATTTCAGCTTTTCTCTTATTATTAATCTTGCAAACTCACAACTTTACTCCTCAGGATGTGAACTTGTGACAAGTGTTGTGACGTGAGTCTTCATGTGGGTTCCAGACTGCATTCCTCCTATTTCTGTCACACCTAGCAGGGAAACCCATGGCAGCCTAAAATACGAGCCAAAGTTATTAACAACCTTCAAGATACTCCTACAGAGACTTTGCATTTGATTGGAACATCACAACACCCCTACTAAAAGTATACATAGATTCATAATCTTCGCTTAACCTTTGAGGTAAGTCTTTTTCAAAAGGAAACTGCCTGGCCATCTATGTGGTTAACTGTAAGGAAGACAATAATTCCATTAGGAAAATTATAAATTAAACTTCTCAGAAAGCAAACACTTGCCAAACCATTGAGCCTATGTTTAAAGAGTAGAGTAAAAGAGATAGAAACTAAAATGTATACATTGAGAAATGGATTAGTGTTCAGTAATGAATGTGAATTGCAAAATCTTGTTTTGCTCAATGAGAGCAATTACCATTAAAATTTTTGATAATTCACATTTAAAATGCTAGCAATCTAAAAAGCCTTTAAAACATCTATTTTGGTTTCTTGTTTAATTATCTTTTTAGCTGATATAGTCATTCATTTCACAAATTAAAAAAGACGATTTTACGGGGGAAAAGCACAGTAACATATTAGGACAATTTCTTGGGTTGATCCGCAGCCAAAAGTGTCAGTTCATTGCTCAAGCTGCCAACTTCACAAAATTCAGATATGGGATCCCAGTTTCACCTATTGTCTTTCTGAGGAGCCAGCCACGAACTTCAGGTTCATATGTTACTTTGATTTCTGTAGGATCAGGCTGGACAGTACTGTTGTTCAGGCTGAAAGCCATGCTAGGAGAGTTGCTTAAAGTCACAGACAGAAAATGAAGACAAGACGCCAGCTTAACATCTTGTTCAGGATATCAACTATGTCCTTACAGCTCCTGGTTCATTTTCTTGGCCTTTAAAGAGAAGAAAAGATTCTTTCTCTTCCGAAAGGATCGATATCACACTTGTTCCTGTTTTCTGGCCTTTTGTCATACAATTTTTTTTGTCTTCCCTTCTGTTTTGATCCACTCTTCCATAATAATGTCTTTTACCTTGTCTGTTCAGAGACACCACCCCACCTTGTCTGAAGTTCCTCTGTATCTTCAGAATGATGGTTTTTTCCCAAAAATAAATCTGATAGTAAGTGCAAGATATTATTGGTTATATTTGGTCAATTTGATATGTCCTAGTACATGAAAAAAGGTCTCTGTGAGTTCACAGAAAATGAAAGCAAGTAACACACTATCTACAGAATAGCTCCATGAATGGAAATAAAGGCCGTATTTTACCATAATGGTCCTTTAACCTTGCTTTCATCCATGATTTTAATTTCGACTTCTTCAATATATCTTGTAAACCTACACGTCTTTCACACTGTCAAGAAAGCCTACTTTGCAAAGAGAAGTTCATGCCTGAAACGTTCTTTCGCCCCACGGGGGATCCACCGAAGCACATTCATTACTTTAAATTAAAAGGAAACACTCAAAAATCATGTATTCGGGGATGTATCTGCAGCAGTTCAGGGTGGCAGATCGATGTGAACCTGAATGTGCAAGGTTTCTACACATGAAAGATGCTATGGTCCAGTGGAGCAAGCAGACTGCTGAAAGCATGAGGCACATTATGTGTCAGCGACACACGGAGCTCCCATTTGTGTCAACAGAAGCCACTTGACAGAGGGGTGCAGGTAACTTCAAGGAGGACTTGCCAGCTCCCTCCTTTGCCTCCCATCTCAGAGGGCACAGTAGCATGCACAGCAGAGCATGCAGGAAGGGGAGAGAGGGGGAAAAGGAGAGGAGAGAGATTCAGGCCTTCTAAAATGGGACGAATTAATAAAGACCTGTCTACTAGCCATGGATACCGTGTGATTCACTGAAATAAATATTGCTGGCTTTCCTGAAAAAAGTACAACCAGACGAACAGATGAATGTGAAATGCCAGTAGAATAAAAGCTTCTAGGAGCTGAAGTGAAAGGAGGGATAGGGCCAAAAACAGAGTGAGTGACACCAAACATTTGTTTTAATTCCAGCACTTTGTATTCTTGGACTTAGCACTTCGTTTCTCCTACGTGAGAGTTTCAACTAGGAGGGACTCCACAGTGAGCCATAAAGTGAGGATCAAAACCCCTGGTTGTACAGGAGGGCATGTGTCGTTGCAGTGGACACCCAGAATGAAAGCAAGTTTCCCTGCTCAAAGAAAAGTCCAACCGTCCTACAGCGTGTTGCATTAATAGCATAAACAAATTCTACAATGGACCTCTCTCTTCCCCTTTAAAAGAAATCAGGACCTTTTTGAAGCTTCTGGGGAAAGAGACAAGGAGGGCAGAGCAGCTTGCCTCTCCCTCCTCTGACTGATGTCACCGGTCCTGTGGCCAAAACATGTTTGTTGCTAAGCAACTATGTATATATTACACTCTTCTGCTTCCATTTGGGACTTAACATATGCATTTTCACTTTCATCCCTGATGCATAGTTACATTTGTTTGCAGTGGGTGCCAAAGTGAATGGAAGCTGTCCAGTATGGGATATGCATAAGAACTGAAAGGCACACACGGTGATTTACCAATGTGCATCATTGTTTCGCAGTATAGTTCAATGGGAAACCTACTGCGTGCCATTCACCAGCAGTTGGGGCAATTTTTTCATTCAGGATTGATGCTGGTTGCTATATAGCGGCTATTAGTTCAAGAAGTGCAGCGGTTCTCAGATGTCACAAAGTAACACAGTGTATGGATAGTCTGACTGGTAATTATTGCAGATGGATTCTTTCTACAATGATAAAAGAGGTCCATTCTTTCATCTGGAGTTTTGCATTTTATGCATAAATCCACTTTTTCCTACACCTCTCCCACTTACTTGGCAGGCGATGAAAAAAAATCACCTTTTCCTTTTGAATTGCATGCAGATGACCCAAATCAGTGGCACGCATCGCTTGCGTTTTTCTATGAATCAAATCTAAAAAGAAATGAAAATAGGGTAAGGAGAAAAAGAAGACAGGATGTGAGAGTTCATTTATATTACAAACACTCTGGAACAGAAGAAAAATCAGTTTTTAAAACCACATGGCTATTAGCCTGTAATGAAATTGTAAGAGAATGCTATTAGTCATGTCTGTACGTTTATTCACATTGTGAGTTCAATAATTAAATTAGAAGATCTGACGTGGAGTTTACTAAACAAAAATCCATGCTATAACAAAAAGAACAGGATATTACTGGCTTCCTTTTGGGGTTAGTATTGTCTCTATTAATAAGCATTAAAGAATAAAACACTGGAGGAGTTCTTGCAGTCGAGATGATTTAGGTTTTGTTATGCTTTTCAGTTTAGCTCAATTTCCCACTGGAAGCTTCTCTCTAAGTGCAGGCCTAGGATTATCATCACATAAGGAAAAAAAGAAAAACCTTAAGCTCGGTTGGCTACTGGTTTTTCCTACTTTCTCCTCCTGGGAAGCCCAGACAGGAGAGGGAGCACAGAGAGGAGGCAAGGCAACCTTTACACCAGCCACTGTTGTTACACAACTTTGAGGGAGAATGGAAAGTTTTTTCTTTCCCCTGAAGCTCAAAAAAAGAGAGCTCATAAGAAGGAATATTGTATGAAAACAACTTACTTGCCCATTCTTGTATGCATTGATTCAGGACTATGGCAGTTGAAAGAAAACCTTCTCTCTGGGTGTGCACTGGTACAGTGAGTTAGGGCATAGTAACTCCTGCGGGCTTCTCTGCCACGTGAGACGGATAATGGTAATTCAGTGTTCGTTTATGTGCTGTCCCACTTTGCTCTGTGAATTTTCTGCTCCCTGGGTCAGTACTGAGTCTGTGGCTGGAACACTGATGGCAAATCCACACCATCAGCGAGTGCCTGTTACGTTGCTGGAGTGGAGAAAGCAGGCTGCGCTGTAAGCAAGAACCAGCAGTTAGAAAACAGAATTTGGTTATAACATTTAAAACCACCAGCTGCCCTACACCTTTAAACTGTCCCCAGTTAGGAACCAGCTGCTGTTTGGGAGCTGCCTTCGCACAGGACCCTCTGCGTTTAGCACTTCTCTGCTAGTCTCAGCGCCACATACACAGCTCTTTGGGTGAAAGAATTTGTGACATATAGAGGTTCACCTTGAGCTAACGCTTGCACCAGATAAACTGTTGTCAAAAGGCACAGAAACGGCCATGCTCACCCCGGCCACTGCACACATGTGCCTTCCAAAACTTTAAATTCACTGCAAAACCGAAGGACTGACAGCAGCATCTACGTTTAAATTTTGGACCCTGAATATTTTGCCATCCTTCAAAAAAAAAATATTGCATGCCTAATTCAGATTTCTGTTGCATTTGAGTTTACCCAATGTTAAAAGAGAGCGGGGCTTAGAGTATGGCTTGTGATAATATGTGCATCTATATTTCTGCCATGATCTCTAGAAGCATGATCAGGAGTCTATGTATAAAAATAAAATATATTCTTGATTTCGCAAAATATTTTGTATGCTTGAATTTTCTTTAAAATATAATAAACAAGAAGTAGCTTCAGTCCATGTTGTTATTTTTTAGCCAACTAAAGCAGTATCTTAGAAAGCAATTTAAGTTTGCATGCACAGTGATATGACCAGGTCTCAAGAACAGCATCTTTGGTCAGCAGCTGAAGCAGCTACACCGATTCCGGACACATCAAAACTGCTATCCACGCTTAGTGAACACACCCTTCTCTTCTCCAAATCAGCATGATACCTACTAATAAAGTATAACAGTAGTATTTAGAGCACTGCTAGAAAGTACTCTTTCTTCCATTCCAAAAGCCATCCTGAAATGTTCAGCTGAAGGGATGATTTTTCTTTTTTTTCCCGCCCCCCCCAGAGTCTACATTTGGAGAATATTATTAAAAGCTGAAGCTGATACAGATGCACACATTCCAGGGATTCATGCGAAGTCCTGCCACTGAAAGTCCAGCTGAGGCGATGAACCTTTGTGGACCTTCCAGGAAGCTTGTGAATTTTGTTGCCAAGTTCAAACAGCTTTATAATACATAAGGAAATGAGATCCCATGGTATTTATACAAATTCCCATGTCAGACATAAATGACTACCTTTGTCTACTGTTCCACAAAAAAACAAACTTGCATGAATCTTTCCCAAACGTAGACGTGATTATACCATTACAGTGCTAAATCTGGCAAAAGGTACATGAGATACATGTACTGAGACCGGTTTGGAAGTTTTGGGAGGCTGGGGGGTGTTTTACTGCATTTTTAAATCTGTTTTATCTGCCGTTACCTTCTTTTTAATATATGTTTAAATAGATAGATCTAACTCAGTAATCACATAATGCTCTAATACTAGTTGTAACCCAGCAGATAGGCAGAATAGAATGCTGTTTGTTGTTTCTTAATGTTTAACTTAAAAAAAAATACTCCAGCAATTCATCCTGCCTTTAGGAAAATATTCATGAAGCAAAACTGGCAATAGAAAAATAATTATTCAAAAAACATTATATGAGGTGAGTTGTTGCTTCCCTACTGGATGCCAGTTTAAATTGAGCTAATTTGTTTTACCAGTAGCTTAAGAAAACCCCAGCACAGCAGCATGACAATTATATCCAGGTGCAAGGACTTAATTCAACAAATTCTAGGTGGATCCTTCCAGTCGGCTCAGTGGGCCCTATCCTCAGCTGTGGCTAAGAACAGATGCCCTTGAAAAAAATCTCTGTAATCACAATATAGTGAACAGTGATGCTGAAACGTGTCCAGAAAAAAAAATATAAAAATAAATAAAATCATATGAATTATACTTCTATGTCCAGATTATCAATTGAAGCATGACTGAGAAATTAGAACAATTGAAGTAAGACATAAATCTGAGCAAACACTTAGATATGTTTTTTCACTCTTCTTGCACTATACATGTGAAAACAATAGCTTGTCCGTAAAATACGGGAGTATGGTTCATCAGTTCTCTAGGATTTAGGAGGGACACCTGAAAAAATCAAAATCGTAGATCTAGCATTCTTAATTTGGAGAAATTTTTAATAAAAAAATCACTCCGCAGGGCTATGTCTCGACATAATAAAAGTTAAAACATTTCAAAGGCAAGGATTCAGGGAAGAATTCAACATAAACAAGTACCACATCGGTATAGATTGTAATACAAAAAATTATATATATTATATTATATAGAAGGGGTTGATGCTTTAACGACAATAACTGCACATGTATAGAGATTTTTAAGCTTCATTTTTTTATAATCTCCAGTAACACACTAATGGTTTTGACTCAGGCAAAACTTAGATTGATTTCAAACAGAAAGACGCTTTTATAAAACTGTGTTTACATATCATTCACTGCAACGGGTTTAGGCTAGGAAATAATTTATACCTAAACCAAACATGTCACATTTGATAATAATTTTATAATTATTTGATAATTGCTGAAATGCTCCCAGATGTGTACATTTTACTGGTTTGTGCACAATGTACAGTTATCGTAAAATATTAAATTAGCAGGACCAACAATTAAAGTTCACAAATGCAATTGTACCCGTGTATGCACGCCTAAATGGATAAAGACTAGTTTTCATTACGTTTTTTCAGGAACTTAGCCTAATTTTGTTACCATTGCGTTATTGTCATCACAACTCGTGTATTCTGATTTTTTAATGATATTGCAAAAGGTATTTTCCTGCCTACAATTTCACATTCAGGAGTTTACTGAATACCTCCCAAAACCAGAGCATTTTGTGTTATTATGAACTTCAACTTTAACTAACACTAATTAGAGGTGTACCAGATGACTCTGATTAAACTAGTGGGTAGTGCTTATTCAGATTTAATGTGAGCAATCTGGCCATTTTGAAAAACAGCCAAGCCGGGCTCAAATAAAAACCTGCCAAATATCCAAACTCTGAATTCAGCCAGGCATGTAAGACTGGTTCCCATGAACATTAAAAATAAAATTAAAATCAGTTGGAAGTCTTGGTTTCCTTCAAACAAGTGAACATCCTCCCCATACCCTCAAGAAATACTTCTGCCTTATAGATGCTGCCCTTTCAAAGCCACCTCTCAGCACCCAGAACAAAATAGGGAAGACAAACCAAAGAGAGGGTGTTGGTTTTGTTGAGAATATCAGCTCCGACGTCACTGCGTCACTGGATACTCATTTCTTGGTGAGGCTGGAATAAAATAGGAAGAAGGCAGCTGCCAGTTCAAACACATTTTCCAAGACTGTCATCCAGAAATCGAGAGATATGTTTTTCACTAGCTTTTAATTTAAAACACACTTTACAGAGACATATCTTCTACATCTGAACCTTTGAACATCTGATGTAAGGTGAGATTTAGGAATCAAATATAGAGGGCTGTGTTTTCTTCTGGTGTAAGATGACATAACCACTTCAGATAATGGACTTGCAGCTGCTTATCCCCACATTTGGATTTTATAGATTCCCTCCCCCCAACCCATATTGTTCACTTACAGTGCATGTTTTCTATTCACGCTCATGTTAACTTGGAAAGAAAAACCAGAATATAGCCCACTGTGAGATAGCATATCTTAACAAGAGCCCAAGGAGGACTAAATCTGTCAACCTGGGTAAATTTAAGCAACATGAAGATCTCAGGTCAAAATTCAGTTGGTAGTTATCTCTTCTTCTACACATACCTCCAAAATTCATGGTTTCAAAGATGAGACCACTGAAGATTTAAGGAAAGAGCTACTTTTCCACTGCCTACTGTTGTACAGTGCAAAGTACAGCACTCCTTCGGGTGATTTTATTTTCAAAAGCAGTATTTCCTTAAACCAAGATGTCTAGAGCCAGGTTAGGACAGTATAGATGTTAACCCAAATTACTGGGACCGTATTAAGATTTGCTAAAGTGAAAACGTGCTTTGTAAGGCCAAAGGGTCAAATATTTAAGATGTTTAAGATGTTTATCTCCTATTGGGAGATAGGCAATTAGATTATTCGGTTTCAACATGACTTTCCTACACTGTTTGGGAAAAAATCATGCTCTCAATCAGTTAATGTGTTTCGAAATTACTACTGGACTTTTTCTTTATCTTCTATTTTTAAAAAGAAATTTCTCTCCTAAACAGACAGTAAGGTCTTGCTTTATTAAACATGAAATTTTAAAAAAACTTTCCACGTATGTTTGATGATTAGTTTGAATGACAAAGGCATATAACTCTGTGGAGATTCACAACCATTAACTTTTTTAGTTCTGTATGCAAATATCAGTACAAAATGTAACAGATATGGGTGGGGTTTTTTTCGTCTGCGGTATTTGGCTTTACAAAGTGAAATTGCACAAAGAGAAGTTTGGGGTTGAGATTCTCAAAAACTCATGCTTACATGGTTTGAAAATTCATCTGTAAAATAAGAACATTTAACAATAGACTAATATTTCTAAAGTAGTTTTCATCAAAAATAAACATAGCTGGTATAGGTTAGGTTTTTTAGTGTATCAAGCCTGCTGAAGAAATGTTTTCAAAATAAAAATATGAAAAATTAACAACATTAGCATATTATTAAAAAAGAACTTACTGTATGTTTTTCTGATCAACTGCTAAAATAATTTTAGCATTAACAGTACAGTTTCCGAGCAGTTTATTTTAGTTTCCAACGCTGTTCCTAATATCTATTTTAGCCTATATTTCACTATGGATAATTACATCTATAATCATTATTGGTCATCGGTCATTAATTTATTTCAGAGTACATACCTCTGTGGGCAGCAATTACTGCAGAGCCTTCAAAAAGATATCATTAACAAAATGAGAAGAAAGAAAGTATGTTAATTACTGTAAATGTTCTGCTGGTTTCTCTCTGGAAAAAAACACGCCTGGAGATTAAGATTGCATGCAATTTTTTTCCTAGACAATGTCACATAACATAAAAAGATAAGAAAGAAAAATGGTGAAAGTTACAGGACCAGGAAAGAGGACTTTTTTTCTGAGACTTCCAAGTTTCATTTTAAAAACTTCCAATAATGTTTATGGATCAAAATGAAAACAAATCTATTTCATTGAGTCTGATCTCCAATACTTTCAGACAAAGATCCTTTTATGTCAAAGTGTTGTAAAACCAAGAATTTTCAGACCCTTGGGTGCTTGGGGTTAATTTCGTATTTGAGTCCTATGTGTTTATGCGTGCTCCACCGCCATTCAGTCCATCCATGTATAATTTCACCTCTATACAATCGATAGCGGGTTGAATGGTTAACCAACATGATGGGCCGCAGTAGCATGGGGTTTATAGGCAGAGGACCTTGTATGCTCCACGAATACATGGCTTTCACCAGTGAAAATCCTGTTTGCCCGAATCCAGTAAGTTTCCAGACCCAATTTTCCACCAAGCACTAAGATTCAATGTGAAACATCGTTTGTATCTGTTATGTGAAGCTTTGCTGTCATGTCGCCTGAAGTTCAGAGCTGGCTCTTTTGCAAAAATATCTGGACTCATTACACTTCTTGACTCATTTATTCTTAAATGCAAGACCTTTTATATAGTTATTACAAAAAGACAAGGAATGTATTTTTCGTGTTTTCCCCTAAGATACCATGATGGTTATTCTTCGGTTTCTCCTGGAGCGTTGTCTGAACCAGCATGTTAGAAAAACACTTTGATTTAAATCCTAACTTTTCCAACATAAAACAAATATCCACACACCATAATCTAAACAGCTTTTTCCTGCAAGGGCAATGCCACTAATATCCTGTCCACGGTCTTAGCTCATAGCCTGGTGCACAGACTTTCATATTCATGAGGCAAAAAATCTTCCTATCGAAAGGGTGTGGATGTGCATGGTGAGAGTGTGCTGAGAGAAGACAACATTGCCAGAGATTCAGCTCAAAATCTGGTCATCGCCTTGACTATAAAACTCTTCAGGCTTCCCCGGGAGCATGGAGGGGGTTTAATTGTCTGAGGAGGCAGGGAAGGGGATGATCTTTTACACATGATCAGGAGCTCATCAGCAGAGACAAGAAGGTAGAGGGTGACTTTATATCTACAATTAACCCAACCAAAAACTACAGAGTCATTCTGGATTTACATCCATGGAACTACACAGAAAATGGGTGTGTGAATGCCTGTGGAAAAGAAAGCAAACAGAAAGCCTCATGGTTGCTGACATGGATGTGCAGGATTGATCTGAACCAACATTTGCCAATGTGGTTTTTGAACTATTTACCCAGCTCTGTATGAGACACCAGAGTGAATGGACTAAACTGAAAAAAGCTTCCCACGCAGCAAAAATAAACTCTCCCTGGATATCTGACTAGAAAATGTACAGTGGCACAGCACACGGTGTTTTGTAAGCCATTGTGACTCCCTTAATGACCTTAACAGATCCATAAATTGCCTATTTAACTGAAACTGAGACAGATCAAAAATTTAACCTCATACTAGGAATCCAAATTCCCTTCAAAACTGAGCAGATTAAGAACCATCAGCTGGTGTCCTTTTTGACAGCTCCACACTTGAGTGGATCATATTGACTAAACATCACAGGCTAGACACATGCTTAGCTCAATTTTTAGGCTCTCTGACATAGCAGTCAAAACCCTGTTATCAAGATTTACAGTTAAATTAAACATAAAAACATCATCACTAAAATAACTGTGATAAGGTTCAGACCTAACGCCACATACACTTTTCTAAAGGCAGCCAAAGATATAAACTCTTTGGTCCGCAGTGCCCAGTCAGTACAGAAATATACGTATGCACGCTGTCCTTATGCAGCATGTATGAGTTTTAGCCTTTGAATATTTTATAAAATATTCCCTTTCCTCGGCTGGACTACCTTTTGGCCACATTCACAATTATGCACACACTTTATTTGTTGAAGCTTTATTTTAAACATGAAGCTCTAGTAATTTTTCTGTGCCATTTCTAGAAGTAACATTACAAAAGATCAACAGAAAGTGTTTTATTTTTAGAGTACAGTATAGCCAATAAAATCAATCTATTTAGTGAGAGGGCTAGCACAATGTTCTTTGAAAAAGAAAAATTCTTTTGTACTTTTCAAGAAAAAATAAAACACTTCCCTAACAAACATTTCCTCTTCCTAAGTTTTATCAAAATGGGAATGGAGGAGGACTTTGTATTTCTCTATATTCACGCCTCACCAGACACCTGGTATATGATTAAGGCATCCTGTAGTATAAACCTGATAATTCAGGTAGAGTTTTAGTAGTTTGAAATTCTTTTAAAAAAACTGAGTTGGCCTTACAGATACTTCAATCTCCTCTAAAGGAGAAAAATTCTTCAAACAAAGGCAAGAGCCTTGAATACACATTTACTGTCCCAAATTTTCTTTTCACTAGTATTTCAACAATACCTTGGCTTATGTCCTATGCATCTGGTGAAAATATGTTTTTTCTCCAGTTATACTTGGTCAAAAGTCCAGTTCTTTGTATATTATTAAGGAGGAATGACCAGACTTAGCAATAAATCGCTTCTTCCTTCCCTACACCTCAAATCTCAGCCCCTTTTTAATACGTAAAGTGGAACATCCTGGAGTGCTCATGGATATTATCAGCTGGAGAAATATGTCATAATAATAAAATACTAAGTTGCACGCATTTTTCATCAAAGCATTTTATAGCTGATATCATCATTCCCACTTCCTCTATTAGAGAAATCGACATGCAGATATGATAAAGATGACATGCTTACAGGTCTACATCAATGTACGCTAGCTGAGAATCTCAGATACCCTTTAACTTTTCTAACTAAAAGCATAAGTGGTAATCATCAAATGAGGATGAGGCCAAGACAAGCTCCCTATATTCAGGATTTGAGCCAAGTATCACAAAGGAACTGATTGCTGTCAGGGAAGCCTCTCCTGGAGAAACCAAAGACAGGAAGAGCACATCTTCCATAGGGCTTTTTTGATGAGTGAGGAGGATGAGGACCAGTTCCGATCTACCCTCAGCATGAGGAAGATAGATGACAGCTTGCTACAGCCCCCTCAAGAACTGTCAAATGTTTTCTGCCCTCTTCAGTAGTACCCAGCTCGTTGGATGGACTTTCCAAAATCTGTCTTTCTAGCAGGAGATGTTTTGCAGGCCTCTACAGATTTCCACAGCTGAACCTAAGCATCAAATCTTTCAACATTAATATCACCCCAGAAATGTTTACGGACCCCACACAACAAGGCACTATTTTAGTGCGCTGCATTTTTGTACTCTTGTCAGTGCTTTGGAAGACTTTGAAAATACCTGAAAAATTATCCCGAATCTGCTTCCTTCATGTTGAAACCAAGTCGTTTTACATCATCTTTCCCCACTTCTTAGTATACAAATTCCCCTTCCAGTTCCTTCAATGGCTTCCTCTTCACCTTTTGTATCATATTCTAGTATTTCACCTTTGCTTCAAGGCACTGCGCTCTACCAGTCTTTCCTGTGGGTCAGTCCTCCCTTCCACACAGCAAACCTCCTGCTGGCTGGGCTCTTCCCACACTGTTCTTCCTAATGCTTCTTCATAACCTTCTCTCATGATTCTTCTTGAATGTCCCTACTTTTACATGGAAAATCTGTTCCAGTTCTTGAGCATCAACTAGTATTTTCCACTGAATTATTTCTATTAAAAAAAAATATATCTTCAAAGCTCATAAAAGAAGGATTAAATGTATACTGTAGAAAGATAGCTCAGGATTTTTTTTGTCTGTGAAAACTGGGCTTGATATAAAATTTAAAACAACTATGGAACTATTGAACTTGTAAAATGAAAGGCAAAGAATGAATGTCAAGATAACACTTCAGAAAAAAGTAACCAATAATTGGGAGTACTACTTTACTCATATGCAGACTATGGTAAAGTAATGTAATTAAGATAAAGTAATGCATGTTGGGAAAAACAGTGCTTGCTCTGCGTATAAAATATTTGGCTCTGATCTGGTCATTATCACTCAGACATGAAGTCTCGGGGTTATGATACTGCCATGAAAATATCAGGCAAGTGCTTGGTAACAGAAAGGTCATTCAAATTTTGTAAATAATTAAAAATGGAACAAAAAGCAAAAATAGAAGACATCTATTCTTTCACCGTCCAAAACCATGCTTTTCCTCTGCTTTGTAAACTGTGTTTACTTATAAGGCCTTCACCTGGAAAAATGCCTTACAACTGGAAAATATTCAAAGGACAATGAAGACGAATGGTTTCCATACAAGGAATGATTCAATTGGCTAAGACCTTTCATCCTGGAAAAGAGACAGTTTAGGGGAATAACGATGGAGGCCCACAACACCATGAGCGACCATGAGATGCAGAGAGATGGATTGTTCATTTCCTCTTTCAATACAAGAAATAGGAGCCAAAGGAAACTAGTTGATCCAAGTTCAAAACGAACACGCAGTTATTCATTCATATTAGCAGACTTATATGAAACCTTCCCAAAAGATGTGACAGAAGTAAAATTTTACTGGGTTCAAGGGCAGGCTTAATAAGTACTTGGAAAAAGAGATCTGGAGAGGGTTAGGATATAAACGAGCCACAGTGATCTTAAAGTCCTTGAGCCAGAATAGTTAGAGACCAGAAGAATATTCAGAGGACAGATTTTATATATTTGCCTTGTGCATACTTTACAATCTTCCCTTGACATCCAATTTTGGCTGCTGTTGGAAAAAGAATAATGCTAGACAAGCCCCCCACCTCAACTACTGCAGTTGCTCTTATGAAATTATTTATATAATGAAAATACTCAGGACATACTTCATGTTTCTGAGCAATGCCATCTCTTGAAAAGCATAATCACAAAAGAAAAGAGAGTGATGATTCACTGGGGTCTGCTATGATCCGAGGGCAACCATGATTTTAATAGCAGGAGGCAAACTCAGAATGCAAGTTGGTCTAGAGATAACCTCACATGTACAAGACTGCTTCTCTAAACCATTCTGTATGTTAGATCCACTTTTGGTTTTACACAGTTTAAGGCTGACCAGCACTCTCTTGGTTTTATGATGGATTATGCCTGGGCTTATGCAGAAACACACTGAATCTAGGTGGAAAATCCCTTGGCTCTGAGGGAAAGCTGAAGAGATGTGAAGGAGGCTTTGAGTCTGCTTACCCTGGAGACTGCAGCGTAACAAGGTGCTGTCAGTGACCTTTTTGGAAATCTTAATACTAAACAAACGTAGGTTGCCATCAACAGCCACAACACTTCTCAATGTTCTGTTTGACACTTGAGTGAACAAGAATCATCTCCTTTCTTGTCGCATACGTTAGCGGGACACCCTGTCAGGGATTAATAAAGAATAATCCAGCAATAAATTATAGCCAGAGAATTTGGAACAGATTTCATGGAATGATGAGACTTTGGCTAGCATACAGCACTCACAACACTTGGAACATCTCCTGTGTCAATGATTAACACTTCACTGAGCAATCTGAATACATAGGGTATTTCTTAGGCAATAGCTGACCTTAATGAGGGCAAAAGATAAGTGAGCTTTTCAAATCTTAGGATAAAAAATGGAGTGAGAATCTTTCAACCATGACAATATCCTGAGTCAATGCACGGTCTCTGCAGAAGCAGGACTTCCTATAAAAATCCCTTGTGAGAGGTTTCAAAATACCAATAATAGCTAAATTTTGTATTCCTTCTTGACAAACTACCAATACTCAGAAAATCTTGGAGTGTGCATGTTGCTGTTGGAAGATGAACACAACCAGGCCTTCACTCCGATAAGTTTGGGGAACATGCCTGTAATGCTAAAGGAGGTGCTAACTGGAAGCTGTTCAAATATGATGCATTGAAACAACCTCTGAATGTCTTGCAGAACACGCAGGTGAAGCTTATGGCTCTCTCCTAGACTTGTGCAAAGCATCCCAGAGACCGTTATTACTTATATGAGGAGTATATAACTGCTAGAATTAGGTACTAGGCAAGAATGGCATTGTTTTAACCACGAACAATCCTTCCTCAGACACAACATGCTATTTTAGGTGGACGTGGCTTAATGAAGCCTGGGATATCTTCACCGGAGCACAGTAAAGAGCTGATTCATGTCTCTACAAAAGCAGAGTTACTGCCAGAGACACAAGTGGATGTAAGTAACGGCTGAAATTTGCAGACCATTTCTAAAGCACAGTAGAAGAGGAACATTCAACAACTAAACACACTGTGATACACAAAGCAAGATGCTGCTTGGTGTTAGTAGCTTACATTTATGTAGAACTTTTTACCCTCACCAAACCCTGTTTCCTCAGGTAAATTATCATGCTTAAACCTGGAAAACCTTGAGACAGATGGAAGCAATCCACCAAAGGTGAGGGAGAAAAAAATCATGTTGAGGCTCTAATCAATGCAGTCAAATTTAGTTCTTAGAGAAGGTACTACAACACTGTTGCTGTACCTGTAGAACAAGTTGCAGGTCTCTAACAATAGTCTGATTCAGAGACAGAGAAACACACCCTGAGGGTAAGCAAGGTGCTGATAAACCCTGTTGTTAAAAGCACTCAAGTGTCCAGGGCAAGTAAGCAAGCCTTTTACTCTGTTCAACTGAAAGGCAGGCTATGAGGAGGCAAGTTGCAGACCTGAAAGCCAAGACTCTTCAAGATTGTAAACTTAGCCTCTTTTAACTATAGACAAGGACGTTTACGCCAGCATCCCATCCAGTCTTATTCCCCACTCCTGCTCACACCCATCCACTCGTCTTCATTTGCTGCACTTGGCTGAGGCTCATCTTCCATCCACTGATGTCCTTTCAGTCCAGGCTTTCTTGCTGCTCTGCCTTTAGATATAGGCAAGAGCATCACCAGGCTCCATAAAAATTTAGAAAAATAAAGGATAAGAAAAATAGAAAGAGCACCCTGTTTTGTCAAAGAAATGTAAAAAAAAACCTTCTCTTCCTCACTTGACATTCAGAAGAAAACAGGAACATTACTTACTCAGCTAATCATTCCTACTTAGGTCTTCTCAGAGATACAATACCCACCCCAAACTGCCTCCTCCTCCCTAAATCATGGCAGGATTTAGAGTCACCCTGTGGTACCCCTCTTTTACAGACTGGTGGGTGAATCAATTAAATCCCCACAGCTGGCTATCCTGAAAATCTCTGCACTCAATTCAGACAGCTGTGGCCCTTCCTCTAGCAAATAGGAGATGATTAACTCCTTCACGACCATCTCCTGGACATTGGTTTTATAACCCATTTCACACACCATAATCACCAGCCAAGCACTCAAAGCCCTTAATAAAATAAAAAAGCCCTTGAATAAAATAAAAGCTGAAAATATACCCAAACTGCTATATTACATCTGATTATTTTTTTTACTACAGAGACTTAGTCTATTAATTTCCATTAAGAAACCAAATTTGATAAATAGATAACATTATAAAAAGAAAATGTAATTAGCTTGTAGCCGTGGTAGATGTAAACTTACTGGTACCCAGGAGTAATAGCAGTGTATGTGAAAACTAGAATGTTACCGTAATTATGAAAATGAATGTATAATTTATGCACAAAATTTATGCAAGGTGTGTAGAGGATATGATTATACTGCATTTTCTTGTTTCTATTGATAGATGACAAATCTTTAGAATATGTTTAAACCATGCATTAGTCTGTATGCTTTTTGGATGGCCATGATTTCTGATAAGGTTTTTTTTCTTTTGTTTTTAATTAAACTCCATTTTACAACAGCAGCCCTTCCCCTGTTTTATTATGCCAAAGAAGCATATGGAAATATAAACTCTGAGATGTTACTGATTTATTTTGATGTTGGAGCATTTTGCTCTTGTGTAAACATTTCTTGTGACATGAATATGGATAGTTTCAAATCTTAGAAGAGTTCATTACTAAAGGTAGCATATGTTTTTGACTCCTGAACCATGAGGGAAATGAGAACACCCAGCTTGCCAAACAGTAAATTGTAAACAGTTGGTATACCCCTAAGCAAAAGACTGAAATAATTACTGTATCTGTGGTTTAGAGTAGCCAGCTCATTTTTATGTCTCTTTTTTGTTTGTTTTTTTCATTTTGCTGATTTAATGTTTTTCTGCAAGGTTTGTAGATGCAGTTTAAATATATACTTTGGTCTTGCAGCACCATGATTGTAAGTGTGCAGATGTCAGTGTGTATTCATGGATTCGCAGATACCCTACGACCATGTATAAAAAGCCTGTGCTGAAAGAGGCAGTCAGCTGTTTCACTTCCAGACCTAGTCATAAAATATGTATTATTTTTAACATGTACTCCATCTTGCAAGGTGCCGGGCTTCTCCAGCCCATCAAGAAGTTCTGAATACTTTCACTGTTTTGAATATCATGAGAAACTGAGGCCAGTAATTATTCAGGCATACTTAGACTGAACATGTCCAGAGCTGGATGACATGAATGGTTATTTGTGCATCCTCTAAATTCTTACTGCAATTTTCCAAGGAGCCTGGCATCCTTGTGCCCCTGCCTCTCATGGAGCTTCCCATCCAAATGGTTCAGCTCATGCTAGAAGTGTTCCCTGCTGTTGTGGCAGCAAGGCCCAAGGCTGTGCTCTACTGTGTCCTAGGACACCTCCACACACACAAATAAAGAAGAAGCTTCTTTACTTTTATTTCATCTGAACATAAGGAAAAACTTCTTTACTTTGAGGGTATCAGAGCAGGAACAGGCTGCCCAGAGAGGTTGTGGAGTCTCCTTCTCTATAGATATTCAAAACCTACCTGGGACTGAACCTGCTTTAGCAGGGGGTTTGGACTAGATGATCTCCAGAGGTTCCTTCCAACCCCCACCATTCCACAATTCTGTGATTCTATGGAATATCACCTTGGAGAGGGTCCCCTTCCTTTATGAGACAATAAAAAGCTGGGAGCTAGAAGGACACACCGGTGGTTCTTCAGAGACACAGAAGATTACAGCAGTTAACTGCATGCTGCCTTTCTCCTCCTTATTTAGGCTTTTTATTACTCCTGCTGAAAATTAGGCACCCAGCCTTGCACCTCAGAGCAGGGGAGAGTGAGGAAGGAGCTGGGTGGGGAGTTGCACACACCAATCTGCAGTGCGGAGGCTAATGGATGGGGTTTGCGTATGTTCACTCTATCCTGGTGCCTGCTCGGATTCCTGGCCATAAATGCTCATCTGTGGCTATGTTACCATGCTTGATTTTCCCTTTCCCCAGCAATTACCCAAAAGAGAGAAAGGCTTTTGCAGAGTACCTGGTAGTTTACTGGTTTGGACATTTACTTGGGATTGAGGCCAAACTATCCCTAGCATGTCTAGTTTGGGTTAGGGACTTGAGCCTGCATTTCCACCATCCCATGCTGATTCCCTAAACAGCAAATGTCCCGGGTAACCCCCACTTCTCTGCCTCCACATTCCCTAAATATCTGTCTTACATATACTCTGAACACAACCATACCCTTGGACCCCAGAATCTCATGACAGTAGGGCATCTAATTTAAAATTCCCACTTCAGGGCTTCCAGACCACCAACCATAGACAAGTTTTTTTGTGTTTTTCCATATGCACAGCAGAAATGTTGGTGCCTTTTGCGGCACACATCATCTAAGGATTTGGAAGGAGCTGAAATGATGGAGGTAGATGAAGTACAGATGCTGTTTTAAAAGTAGGAGAGAAAGCCATCTAGTCACCCAGCTGCAACCTCATCACAGGATTGCTTGTGAGTTACCTCCAGCACTCCAGATAAGTCTGTCCTGGATGTCAGTATTTAAAGAAGATCTTAGGTGCTTAGCTATCTTTGGGAATCTGGGTCAAGCGATTTGCCTGGGTCCATGCAGCAGGTTAACAGGATTAGGAATCCTGGGTCCTGAGTCATAAGGTCTCTCCAGTGCATGACATTACCCCTTCAGCGCACAAACCAAACACACCACATTCGCAGCAAATGCTGGCTACAGGCAGGACTTGAATTTAGAGAGCCGCTTCAATGCACCTAATATCATAAGCATGTCTGGGTGCATACAGTTTAAAAAAAAAACAACTCATCCAAAAGCAAGGTATTTCTTTATGCATGCTGCTCTTTTGGGGAACAGGAGAGAAAAAACAGCATGCTACAGATGTGATTGACATTGTTTAACATATTAATGGACTGTCTTGTCAGACATTATGGTAAAGAGCATAACATCAGAACAAGGACAGACGCCACACAGCCTTGCCAGCTGCGTGGCAAGCTCCATCTCACCATCAGTACTACGTCTTCACTCAGACCTCGAAAAACCCGTAGAATCAGGCAGCTTCTTGTCACAGGCATCCACTGAGTACTCCTCCTGACATGCAGCTGGGAGGATTCACCCAACTTTGTGTTGCATTGCAAATCTTGAGAGAAGTACTTCCCAGGAGTAAGCAAAGCTTTATACACTCTCAGCACAGGCATAATCAAATCACTTTTTTCTTAAAATTATTCTTGATGGTGTAACACCTGGGCCTGGTTTCACATTAAGTACTTTTGAAGAAAGGCAAATGGGCTCTGACATTCAGATTTGTAGTAATATACTAAATCAGGCATGTATCATAAACCTTTCACAGAGCTCTAGAAAGAATTCCTTTTGTCCCTACAAGAGTTACATATTTGGTAAATTCATCTCTTGTGTAACGTTATTGTCTTCCACTGTAGCTACATGAAGGATGAATTAATCCTGTTACCAACTTATTTTTTACAAACAAGTAATTGAGGCTCATTGAGTGAGAAATAAATAGACTCTGATATTTAAAAGCCAAAACAAGAGACAAAAACTGTTTCCCATATCAACTCCTTTAAATATCTGGAAAAAAAAAAGGCATCAAAAGTCAGGAAATCTAACACAACCCTGATCTGCAACGTTGCATGCTCTTTCAGTAAACAGAGGAACTCAAGTACTGGTGAAGGACAAGAAATTGTTCAAGCAGCAACAAGTTCATTCTCCTGACATATGAAGAGTAAGACCATAGCTCCTTTGTTCCACATTTGTTCCATGCAGTTATCAGCCAGAATTTGCTTTAGGCTTTCACTCAAGTGTCATTGTGCAAGACTTACTCGAAGAGTATGGATGGAGTAGTAGTACAGAGATAACAGCCCCATTTCTCTCTCTCTCATCCTCACAACATCCTCTATTACATATGATCCACCTCGAGTTTTTACGTAAAACAAAACTTAAAGTAGAAGAGGAAATAAATGTTTTAAGATAAATAAGGCCAGTGTAAAAGGTCACAAAGTGTGGAGTAGCAAGTTTGGAAAGTCCTCAGAGAAGATGCAACAAGCTTGTGGATTATGTTGTCTAAGTACAGCAGATTTTATGGTAGTGGGTAGCATTGGGGTGACAGGCTAAATCTATTCTGAATGGGTAGAGCACAAGTGTAGCTTAAGGAGTGACCTCAGGAAAGATTGTTCTTCCCTGAATCCTTGATGATGTTTATTTCTTTGATCATACAGCCTTCACCTTGCTTTAGCCCTTCTGCTTTAGCTGCTCTTCTAGAAAGTTTCAGTATCACCTCAGTACGTTTTAAGATCTTGCAGCAGAAAGCCATTTCATTTGGTTCTTCTTACTTGCTAAATGCGTGGTACAGATTGCATCACTATTTAGTATACCACAAAGATACATCACACTTTAGTATACCTGGCAGGGTCCTGTGAAAACACTGGCAGGTCCGCCCTTCTCTAAGCACTGCAGTGGGAGAGGGAGAAAATAACCCCAAGGGAGAATTGCAGAAAAGCTGTTCATTGGTCCCCATTTGTTCCTCATTATTTGCTCCTCCTGACAGGAAGAATGAAACTTCTGCCTGTCTCAGGTACAACCCTCCCCAGCTTCACCCTTCTGGGTTCAGCCAACGCTGACCAACTTGTGGGGCATCTCCCTCACAAAGCGTCGCTATGAGAGAATATTCTTTCTCTTTGGAATATGTATTGCAGAAAAAGGTGGTGAAAGCTGGCGTAAGACATGGCCACATTTGGCTTAGTGTTTCTGGTAAGCTTTTCCTCCACCTACAAAAAAAGTTTTCTATCCAACTCCCTTGTTTCTGTCTTGAAGGAAGTTTTTGTCTTCATTAAAATCAATTGTTCCCTATTGTCTCTTCAGGGCTTCAATCTCTGCTATCACTGTATCTACTCTAAATATCCCAGCTCTTCTTGTCCTCCCCTCTGTCCTCTGTCAGCTTGGTCACAGCCACTTCCTACTGCTCATGTTTTGCTACAAGATAATTTACCAATCAACTTTAAAGAGTACTTGAGCATTTGTATCTCACCAGGGAAGATCAACAGGTCTGTGGCCATATCCTACTTTTATTGACCTCTATTCAACTGCTCCCCAGTCCCTTCAAACCTTTTCTCTCAGAACCCTTTTGCAGCCAGATCCTCACACTTCACCACCTAACCTTCTGTTTTCCATTTTACGGATAAGAAAGTCCAGAGAGACGAAAACACCCAGACAGCTGTATCCAGATTTTCCAAATCCTTAATTGATTGACTATAAACTAAGCCACTCTTCTTTTCTTTGTGATTTCCTACATGATGTGCATGTTCTTCCCATAATTTGTACTTTATCTCCCTTTCCCGGAAACTGTTTTATTCTTAAATCTCATCTGAAAACTTTCCAAGTCCTTTTTCCCTTTTTTGTTGTTTACACATCTCATTTCCTTTCCATTTTTTTCCCTTCCCTTTTCCCTTCTTCTCTGTCACCTAAACTTGATCTAGGTTTCAAAAATAACTCTGCTGCTTTTTTTTTTTTTTCTGATTTTCTCATGTTCATGGTACTCTATCCTCAAAGATTGCTTTTCATTTTTGTCTCCTTGAGAGTCACTGTGGTAATCTGTGTAAAACACTCCTTCTTTTCTTTATCTCTCTCTCTGCAAAGCATTTTGCACTACTTTTTATGGAGGATGCTTTTATATAAATAAACTAGATTCTGATTGTATGGAAAATTAAAAGACTATAGCAAGCAAGCTCTGAGGACACCAAAAGCATTAGAAGTGACAATAATTATTTTTAACCATCCTTACTAAAAAACAAACAAACAAAAAAACCCAAAAAAAACCCAAAACAAAAGCGCAGAGCTAACACACTTGAAACTTTTGGTACACAACATATAATTTTTATGTTCTCATCATAGTTAGTGTAAATTCAATTTTGTACTAGGTAGTCCATTTTGGGAAACTGCTCAAAGCAAGTCCTTAAATAAAGAAAGTCCCAGAGGGAGGGAGGGAGAGACAGAGAGACTTATCTGTAGTTAAATCCATGTCTGCACTTTCAGACAATGCAGTGGTTTTCCTCATATTCATTTTAACTTCAATGTCATTCCTCATTATACCCTCTCTTTAATACAGGTATATTATAGGTAATTTCAGATATAGGTACTCTTTTGCTTCAGTGTCACCAACGGGAAAAGAAAATAGTACTTTATTCTGTAACAGCTGCATACGCTTCCCCCTAAACCAAAGGCACTGTAGATATGCGAGCCTTCACTATTAAATATTTTCAGCTGCTTATGTGATGTACGCATGTGGCAAGTGAGCAAAGTGTTAGCTTGCAATGCTTCCAGCCAGTCATATATCTTTTTTCTCCATGTGGTGTTGTCTTCTATCTTATGCACATCAATATAATCTTTACTACCTATCTCCACTTTTTATAATGCACCTAATATAAATCTACCTGAATGTTTGCATAATAGGGAAAAAGATGTGTCTTAACATGGAGAGTTAGACAATTAAATGGAGAAATCCATTTTACGAAATTTTATCAGTCTCCAGAGTAAAAAGGGCTCTATTTGATTTTGGAGAAATGGTGGATTTTAGTTGCTCACCATGAATTATGATATTTCAGAAGTAAGACAGTCCCATGAGCTCTTGCACACAAAAAATACACATATTATTGTCCTCTGAACCCTAAAAGATACTCACTCTGGCTGCAACACCTCAGACAAGGGGATAATGGGCTGCTGAGGGGACAGGGCTTCTCCACCGTTTGGACGAACGTTGCCTCATGTTTTTCTCTGCAGCACGGAGGTCAGGGCTACTACTGAGCAGCATCACTTGAAGTCACCATCGTGCCTGCTTTGCATCCTTTCAAATCACTGTGCATCAAGGTAAACCCCAGAGAAAACAGAGCTTGTTCCGGGCAGAGACTCGTAGCCTTGACTCCAGAAATGCAAATGTCTGCAGAAGTCATTTGTGCTGCTCTCTTTGCCATCCACTCGGTGGTGACCCACCTTTACTGCTCTACGACCCCTATAGCAGCACTCTGTGTTCGCAAGATGGCTCAGGGATAGAACAAGGAAGAATAAGGTCAGAAATGCTCTTTTTGTCAATCCAACACAGCAATTGATTAAGGCAGGCAAGTCCCTGGCACACAAGACTTCTACAGTTCCTACAGAAGAACCAAAACCCCCACGTTTTTCCTGACGCTCTCATTCAGTCTAAAAAAGTAGTAATACTTCCTTCTACAAACCTGGTCTCAATAATTTATGGCACTTCAACATAGGAAAATCTTCATTCACCAGCGTCTCCAAACGCAAAGATCCCTCAGAATGATCACAGTGATTTGGTGGCTGCGCAGGCAGTGAGCGACTGGGAACTTTCACTCGGGGCCAGTCTGCTTGCACAGAGCTGATGACACGGATGCATTAGCCTGCCCTATTGCTTCATGCCTATTAGCACTCACAGAACTGATCGTGTTTCCTGTCACAGCTCAGCTATTATCAAGTTCTGCTCTTCATATGTGGACCACAGTGAATTTGAACCAACTCCAGCAAAACATAAAGAGAGATAATTTGGATTCCCATATGTGATGGGATGTGATTTGAACTGTGTGGCCCATAGCTCCTATGCCTTAATTATGAGAGTCCCCTGCAAAGTCAATGTGTAAAGCTGTAGATAGACTCATTAAGATTTTGCCTCTGTTATTATACCACTAGAAAAATCAGACACTGTCTTCAATTAATTGAAGCACAGAGTGTCCTATAAATAACCACCTGCATTATTTCATATATGACTAGAGACAGAAAAAAACACAGCTCTCTGTGAGAAGACCCCAGGTTGGCCAGAGCTTTGAGGTCACCTTCTCTAGATGTATTCCTTACACTGAACTCTCCAAATAAGACAAGTGTTTAGATGCAATAGGCAGATTTTATTACAGTAAAAATTAGTATACTTAGATTTACAAACACAGAAGCATGCAAATAAAACAACACTATCATAGATTCCTACAGCATTAAGACTATTACATTCATTTAGGCTTCTAAATAAAATTGTTTGATTATTCACAGGCAGTGCCCAACTGGTATCTCTGACTTCAGCAGGGAATTATGAGTGTTGTGTACATAGCCATACATAATTAGGAAACTTAATATCAGTCTAGGACTAAATTTTAATCCTAGTCATTTGAAAATTATAGTCAACGTGTGAATGTACTAGCTGTACATGTAAGATTTTGCTCCAGTGTGTCCAGATAAACATCTTCAACAATTGTGCAAGAATGTAAATTCATCCAGCTCTCCCCAGTGGCTTACCATGTTTCCCTTGTTAATAACTAACAGTTTTAAGAGTTACCCATATGTTTTCTGTCAGTCTTCAGCTTTCTAGGATTACCTGTGTACCACATCTTGAATAACAGAAATTTCATAATCTCATCATTTATACTACGTTGAGTCACGATGTATTGTGCCCATGTGAAACACCTTAAAAACTGATATTTATGTATTCAATCAAAGTAGGTCTATCTTGTTCTTTTCTCCAGATCTAGAGATCAGAAGGGAGATGGCAGTATTAGTACAACTGTATGGCAAAATGGGCTGCTGGACGGAAAAAGTCACAATTGCACCTCTGAGGCACAACTCATTGCTAGTGCACTCTGCTTGCCTCCAAAGCACATCGGTGCAATAACCATTCAGAATGGAGTTTCCTTGGCCATTTTCTTAGGAACTGCTATTTCTTATAAGAGTACTCGAATTTACAGATTCAGTAGAACCGTAAGAGCAGCACGGGTAGTATTGGATAACATTTACCTCTTTTCCTGTTAATTCAGTCAAGCTTTTCTTGTTGACTTCAGAGTGAAAAAGATGTGAAATTATTATGCATGTCAGGACTTGTGTAAGCACACTGTTCCATATTTAAAAACCACAAGGATGCTTTCTCTTTTACCCATTATGGCTCTTAACTAAATGTCTCCATTCGTTTCCGAAAGGACCTTAGCTCTGTGATGTACATTGATAGGTAATGTTCAATGTCAAAGAACAGTGCCATTGTCCAGACATGAAAAGGTGATGTAAATTACTATTGCTTACACAATAAGAAAATAAGTTTTTGCAGAGGTATCTAAATTCATATAATCATCCAGATGTATGTCGTATTCTGTCAACATTCATGGTAAAATTAGGCCAACGTTTTCAAAAGTGACTAGTGCTTATAAATGTTTTTGTACACCAAGAGGGCTCAAAAAATGCCTGTTTGCAGATTCTTTAAATTGATCTTATCTTGGTCACCCCAGAATTTCAGAATCCTGAAACTAATCCCTCTTTTTAGTCTTGGGAAAGGTAACATGACTGCAAGCCAGTTCTGACCTTTTGAAACCCATTCACTCAGCACTGTAAGCACCAGTGGTAGGCGATTTGCGCATAGGATATGGACTGCACACAGGGGGGTTACACTGGCCATACCCATTGTCAGCTTTCTGTGAGAAGAGACTTAATTCACACAGCACCATCTCTGCCCCACGACTGACTGACTAAAATCTTTTTGAAGCAGTAGAGACCAGTCGATAGTAATTAGATCAAAATTTTCACGTTTATTTTCAAACACCACCAATACTATTTTTGAAACATTTGGACTTCACAGAAGACTTACAGGTATTTGCAGAACCTGTAAATATCAAAGCAAAATTATTAAAATAACTCCCAGATTATATTGGGCCAGCCCAGCATTATTTGTGATTGAATTCTACTTTGCTTTGAAAATCTTTACACCTGATATCATTACAAATTATTATTACTCTTCTAAGTTGCAGCTAGGATCCAGGTTTCATTGTGCTAAGCGCTGAATACTCCGAAGAGACAATCCCTGCTCCAAGGACGCTCTTAGTTTAAGAGACAAAAAAACAGAATCCAGATGGGGAAATGTGATATAACATACAAGCACAGTGGTTAAGGTGATGATAGCTTCAAATCTTAGCCGAGAGCACACAAACTGCACAGAACTGGTTGATATCCGCACTCATACAGTAACCCATTGATTCCAGTGGGGCTCTGACAGGCAGCTAGAGCTTCCTCAAAAGTGCTAACGACAAAACAGGGATGTATTCATTCCTCCTCTAGGGATTTTTCCCCTTCTATTTTATTAATTCTATTCACGAGTTTCTTACTTTTTGCTACTTTCATTTTTACCCTGTACCTATACTTTTAATCAGCCTAGGCTGTGTCTGTTTTCATATGTAATTAAAACTGTCTCATGTAACCTTTGCATTTTTGATTGGGAAAAAAAAACAAACCAGTTATTTTCAATTTTATTTTTCAAATCTTTCCTTCATTCTTTCAATAAATCCCTTCCCAACTAGTTATATCTTTTGCAGTCTTCTGCTTTTTCTGTTTAACTCCATCACTTCTTCCTCCTCAAATCTCAAATTTACTTTAAACTTTTAGTTCTTATTCTCTCCCCCTCACCAAATTCTCAGAGAATCAAATTACTTCTTCTACAGCCAGCACAATGTCTTGATTATCATGACATTGTCTAATTTAATCTTTAGTAACCCATTCAGCAATATGAATTCCAAAATAAAGTACTATATGAAAAATAGTGTGAAAATAAACTATCTAGTAATGATTAGAACCCCTGCTGATGGCCTGGTTTTATGTGAAATGATGGCAATCACATGTTCAAAGCATGCCAACTGAAGTGTGGTTACCATACTTAGCACTTCAGTTTCTTATGTGGCAGTAGTACAGCAAAGAACTACGGCAGTACAGTCTTACACAGTGCTTAATGAGAAAGTTGCGTCAGAACTTGCAGTGGAGATGGATTCCTAATATAACAACAGCTAAGCTAAGAAATCTGCAAGGACAAGGTTTTATGGTGGAAAACATCAAGCTGTTTGCGTCTATAAGAAAGCTGGTTATTGAACAAGGACCAGTGAAAGTAGACTGTTCCAGGGTTGTTGCATATCAGCCCTAGCCTAGAAGAGTCAGACACGTTTTCATTGGTGAGTTAAAAAACATAAGTTGAAGAAATTAAATGACTGTGTGTTTAAAATGTGAACACATATGGATCAGTTTGACCACAGATAACTCAAAGAGGAAAGAGGCTTTTCTTACGTCTGTGGCATTATCGTAAGTCCTCTGTATAAAAATTGCTGCAACCCTCAACACCATTCAAAGAGCTTTGAGTGGTGCAGATTGGAGGATGGTTCATGGCAGGTGTCTGCTGTGCTCCATGTCCCTCTTCCTCCACAGGGAAAGAGTTGTCTGAAGTGAATGGTTTGGTGTTGAGGGTTTTGGCTTTCCTCTGGTTTTAAAACAGCAAATATGCAGTGTTAAATCTTTATAGCAGTAAAGACTACATAAGAGATGTCTCTTGCTATTGGAAGGGAAGGTTAGTTTTGGGATGCTTCTGACTTCCAATAGAAGGTCAAAGGAAAGTTGATTTTAGTTGCTCTATCTCTGTCAGACAGGAGTTGTAATTTTGGAGGTATTGCAAGGACAAACATTGCTACTGTCAAAAACTGTCTTTTTGTCAGCCTAGGTTCTCACTTGGGGAACTAGCAGAAACTATGCTGATAAAAGGACATTTTTGCTGGCATACAGTGGATTTACCTGAGGAAGGTCTGCTGATAAAGCTGCTCTAACAAACCTTGTACAGGCAGACAAAGCCTTGAGCTGGCTCTCAAGAAGTATCTGCCTTCTGCAGAGATGAGTTTCTTCTGCTAGTGGATACTTCTGCTGCTCTTCAGGAGTCACTGTGGATACAGCTTTCAGCCCAGAGATTAAAACGAGCGTAACTGAACTCTGCATTTGGACAGATGGCAGAACACCGAAGGAGTGAGCGGATTTCAAGTTTCTATTGTATCATCAGGAACCAGGAACGAGAAAAAAACCCTCGTAACACAGGTGATTTCAAGGAGTTTCTATATTGACACTAAAGTACCGTACACCTGGGTTGGGTGTTGCCTCTGTACAAATCACAGTCTATCCACACTCAGCCTCAGAAGTTGTCATTTTTACACATAGAGAGAAATCCTCCAAGAGCCACTTTTCCATCAGTCAACCATGCAATGAACTGCAGGATCCCAGCCCACAAATACCAGGAGGAATCTGTATTTACACAATGCATTATATAGCTGCTACTAGGTAATTCAGTGATAACCTGTTTGCAAAACAAATATAAATATCATGGTACAGACGTGAAAAGAAGGGGGAAATGGCATAAGAAACATCTGATAAACACTGTTGAAAGATTATTCAAACCTCCTACAAATTGAGTTATTTTATTGGTATAATTACACATTCTTGACCATTGGCTTACACCATACTTCTAAACCAATTTTATAGCTTCTGTATCAGAGGACTACATCTTCCTTATGGATTGGGAAAGATAATATTTATCCCATCACCTCTGACTTACAGCTTTCTGAGCCAATGCTCTCACTGCTAGCATAATTCTTGGTTCCACACAAAGATCTTCAAGAGCAGACTAAGCTTTAGCCATGCAACTCTCATTAAAAGCAGCTGGGAGAGTAAATCCTCGTGTGACTAAAACGCAGGGGTACAAGTTTGGTGGTAATATGCCTCTCAGTCTATGTGACTAATCAGTCTCATCTGTGATCCTGTGATACAGGTAGCTATGAGGGACACGCTTTCATTTCACTGTTCATTAAACTGTAAATCAATCACCTTTTTGGAAAGTGACACTATCACTTTGGCATGTAGTCACGCTACCTCAGATGCCCTCAGGGAGACACACTACAGCCCTATTTCGTACAATGCACATGGAGGTTATTCCCTCTCCTCAGGTTCACAGGTGGCCTTAACCACCCCTAGGTGGTTAAGGTGTAGGCTCTTCCTACAGTAAGGGAACGAAAATAAGATGATGAAGTATGTCAATTATTTGAAATTACTATTCAGGCCAGAATTTCCTAACACTTTCAAAGTTCGATGAGCTCATATGCCTTTGCGTAACCCGGTGGAGGTTTACACTGCAAATGCACAAGTCCTTCAATAACTAGTACCAATGGTCAATTTGTAAAGGTATTTAGGTGTTTTGATTAGGAATCTAAGTACGCTTAAAAATCCTCCCTGAATTCTAGCACACCACCACGTGGGTTCATTCATTCATCTGAAATGAGCACATAGCCCGCATTTCTACCGGGGCAGGATTTGGGATTGGCTTCAACAGGGATTCATGTTCGAATGCTCTGAAAGTGGCATCCAGGTCTTCATGTCATAAGTCTTGCTGAGATTATTGTACCATTATAGTTTCTCAAATGTAATAATCCTACCATTAGACATTCGTATCATTTTTCTGTGTCCTCTGTTGGCCCTGTTTCCCAGGGTGTACATTTATAACCTGAGGTTATTTATAATGCAATCTGGTTACACATTGTAACAAGGTTATTTGTAATACAATTTAATTTTCAATTCTAAGAAAAAGGATATGCTTGCTGTACCTTTAATAAAGTAGGTTATAACCAAACGAATGTGAGTTTTGACTGAGCAGAAGGTCGAGATAACCTGTGATATTTTCCATGCGTCAAAAAAAATATATTGGTCGGCTAGTCAGTGTTGTATAATGCAGCTATTAATTTCAATGAGATTATGCCACAATAGAATTCTCTCAGTAATTTTAAATACTCTTGCACGAAATGACCCCAGCAGCGGAAAGAATGAATCATATTTTTTCCTACAAAATCTAATCCAAAATTAATTTCTGTGCATAATTTATTGTACTCATCAAAATTCTGAATTTACATATATAGCTATAAATATTTAAATATAGGTTTACAGTTTGCAATTTCCAGTGTATTATTATAAAATGACATAAAGGCGAATATCCAAAAGTATGACCGATATAATTTGGGTGGTTCCATCAAGATCAAAAGTTACGATGATTAACACCATCTGAGGATCTGGCCCAATAAACAACTAACTACATATTGAGCAAAATAATCCATTCTGCTCTTAATTAGGAAAAAAGCTAACGAACACTTAATCCAAATGTTGGGCTTTGCAAAGGGTTTTCCAAAGCACGTAGGCAGTTGTGGGCAATTTGGGAGGGGATCAATGTGTCAAGTTGTGGAGTTCTCACATTTCTCTGTTCTCGGCTTTAAACCCTTTGCATATTTTGGGAGTAAAGGAGGAGTCTACATTTTTTGCAGATGCTGAAAACATGCCAAATCCTCCTATTACAAATATTTCTACATGCTGCCAAATGTTCCCATTGGGAATACTCTTTGTATCCCCATAACTACTGGTTTTGCTCAGCCCATTACTCAATAAAACTAGTTGCTAGTCCAGCTGGAATAGTCTGGTCAGAGAAAGAGGGCACCAGAAATTCAGACCCATCTAGCTGAAGAAACTGGGCTGTTAGTAAATCCCGCATGCTGAGATTTATTACATAATTTTTTGCATTAAAGGAAAATATAAAGCTCTGCCTCACAGGTGCAAATATGTTTTACTAAGGATCATGTAATGACAGGACTTGAAATGATAACAGTATTTAGAAGTATGATGTGAGAGAAATGGTCTAGTGATAATAGCTATAAAATTCTTTTAGACCTGTATTTTCCACTCATTCGTCTATCACTGACTTCAGTGGGGCCAAGAGTTCAACCCTGATGTCCTAATGATTTGGGGAAAATTGAAAGTATCTCAGCTTTAAAAATGTTTATTTTCTACCAATAAGCAGTACTTGAGGTAGAGTATGTTTTCCCTGGTGAATCTGAAAGGAAGGGAATCTGTATATTAGCTACCTTCTACTTTCTACATGCAATTTTTCTATTTTCTTATCATTCTGTAACAATGAAAGATGACACATTAGTGCATAAAGCCTTAATCTTAACCTGTCAGATGCATTCTTTCGTTTCACCATAAAAAATTGCATTTCACATTTTCTTTCCTCAGACCCCAAATTTGCAAACCCTTAAGCATGTGCTTAATATTAAGTCTCATTTGATATAGAATGGGAAAGCAATGAACTGTACTTAAGAGAAATCAGTGCTCTACACAAATATTTTATAGCTGTTTTTCTAGACTACATTTAATTATTTTAATACCAAATTGTACTGTTTCGTCTTATCTCCAATATACCAGAGAAATCTTGAAGCTGCTTTTTAGGCTTCTTTTGATCTGGTGAATATTTTCTGGTTTTGAGAATTTCTTCGAACAACCCAATGATTTAATTGCAGCTCCTTTTCCTCTAGCCTAGCAACTGAGCCAAAGCCACCCCACATTAAAGGCCACAAAAATAGCTTAGACTGATCTACAATAAAAATATTTATATTTAATATTAGCGTTGCTATAGTAGGTCACTAAAGGAATAATAAAAATGGTAGGCTGTTGTTACTGACTTTTAAAAAAGGGATTTTTATTTAAGCAAATCATGTCAGTGTCTGAAGCCTACTGGATTATCTTCTAACATATGGTAAGTATTGGTTATGTGGTGTGCTGGCTTGCATTTCATTGTTGGAAAAGCATAGAAAACTGATTTTAGTATGCCTTTGCTCTTAGCAGCAGGGTATAATCATTTTTAAAAGAAATTATGGAATCAAGCATTAGCATACTGTGTAAATTTAGGATTTATGGAAGGATGTCATATATCACACACATATATTGCTTTGGGATGCTTAGAAATCTTCAGTACCACATGTCGCTGCTTTGTAGTTGTTTAAAATGGTAACTATGCACGTGCAAAAGGATAGCAACGCTAGGATAGTCTTCTAAAAAATTACATTGTTAAGTATTTAATAAACATACTGAAATGTTAATATATTATCCATTTACAACCACTGAACTGTAAAGAATTTCTGTCTGCAAATGCGTCAGTTATCATTATCCCTGAGGGTATTAGTCAAGCCCTGGGTATTTAGCACCTTGCAGTCTTGCCCTTTTTATAGGATTTGGTTCAGGTGCCTGGAGCTGGGAGGATGTGTGGAGGTGCAGCTGGGGGCTCAATCGGCCCCTCGTGTCCCTTGCGATGGGCAAACTCTTTTCTCCGTGGTGAGGGGAACGAGCGCAGTGTCAGCGGTGATATCGGCTGGCTGGCCACCCCTACGCACCTCCAACAGACACAGGACAAACACCCAGGGCTTTGACCTGGCAAAGCACCACGAGACGTGCCCCGCTCTGGCACTGGCAGGTGTCTGCCACATCTTCTGAAACAACCACCTGCACATTGTTCCTCTAAACAGGAAGCCAAAACTGTAAAATTGAAAGGTTAGAGGAAAGCGCACGTCAGATACTTACTGGCTCACACTTACTGCTGATGGTAGGCTTGACTTTACCCTTCACTTTAGATTAATTAATCTACTAACGTCAAAAGGAAAATAATCTGTTCTAAGCATTCATTCTACAGACTTGGAGCTTTGAAACTTCATTTCAAAATCGGTCTCACCTCTATCAAAGTGAACGTAAAACCCAGAGACGAGAAGAATCCTGTCCTGTGACCCTCCACCACTGTCTCTTCTGTTCGATCACTGTCATTTATTCAGCCTTCTGTCTAAATAAGGCTGTAACTATGTTAGTCATCCACCCAGTGAGAGCCAATGCACAAAACCCCAAAATTAAGGGGGTTCAGGGCGTTGGCTGTTACAGCCCTGTTCTGTTAGATTATGGTATATGGGCGTTTGTAGAGAAGCCATTGCTGTGGCAGGTCCTGGCAGCGAACTGTGAAGAGAGGGCAGAAAGTCGGGGCAGCCCCTTTTTTCATTGCACCACGGCCCATGCTGTGCCAGCGACACCCGCCTGGCCCTCTTAGCCATGGAGCAGTGACTGGCCCATGTCCTCTGAGCTACGGGGCTAACACATCTCTTGGCTGTCAAGTGCCAGGCAGAAGATGGCACTGTGTGAATAGCAAATGCTACAAGTACCTGGGTCACACCACAGACCCTGAGGAGATGGGTAGAGAGAGAAGGGGGTTTGGACTGCACAAGGCTGCTCTGTTAGAGACCAACGAGACAATAACCGGGAGAGCTGCTGTTGATGCAGATGATGGCTAAAAGCCGTTTAGGAGAGACCATGTAGTGTTCATATAACTGCCCAATGATGACTTAAGAATGAGAGCTCCTGACATTTCACTAGGGGCTAGCCCTGGCCTCCTGCCCGCAGCTAGGTGCTTGCTTGACGGGAGATAGAAAAATAAAGCAGGAATCAAAACTCTGATATGTTGAATCTCTTGAAGGGCTAACTGCTCGAGTAAGGAACAGTCACAACCAGAATATTAATTAGTTTACATTAAAACCTGCAGTACCAGAGTCAGCAATCACTGCAGCAACTAGTCTGAGCTGCTCAAAAGTGAAAGTAGCAGAGGTCCATGTTGAAGCACAAGTGCCTTATCCCATGCAACTAGCTCACTGCGTTGACAGTCACATTTGCAGACAAATATTCAACAACCCTGACATAGAATGTGACCTGTTGCTTAAAAGTGGCCCTGCAAAACCCCTGTCAGTCTGTAACAACCTAGAGAAATCCCCACTTTTACTACTGCTCCGCGGTCCAGCATCTGCTGATGGTGCTCCAGCCATGTTCCTTGGGCAGCCAAGCTCTCCAGATACAGCGCTTGGCTGTACCATGAGGTATGTTGGCTCTGTGCAAGAAAGGAGACTCTGGGTGAAGCTACAGGAAAGCCACCTTTGGAGTCAGATGTGAACCTCCAAGGTCTGCCATGATGAGAACAGGTTTTCTTTCTTCTTGTTTCTCTGATCTGGCCGCTGGTTCCTCACTTGGTTTTTGCAAAGCCTGGGGGCCTGGGGGTGACCTGACGGCCTCTGCCCAGGTGTCCAGGAGAGCAGTGCCAAAGAATGGTTCTCCAATCCATTAAATTGCTTTGAAAATGCAATTTTATCTAATTAGTGTTTGGCATTGTCTGTCTTCAGCATTTGCGTTGGTTTGTTTGCATGAAGTGAGATTTCTGGTTATTTATTACCACTAATATGTTACGTCCTGCTTTGACAGTCACCTTATGTTCTGCCAGTTTGGGGGTTTTTTGTCAATTACCCTGATTTCACATAAGTCTCCTGATCTTTATCTATACATTTTTCTCACTGCACCCTTTCAGGACAGGAGTTTGTCCTTGTTGACAAGCAGATTGTAAGGGCTGGACTGTAGAATAACTGCACAAGAAAAAAGGGATTTGTTTACAAACAGTTTGTCAGGATAAGTTTGCCCAAGCACACAAGCTATACAAATTTCACGTAAAACAGACCTCTTGCACTGAAGGAGAGTAAAGAAAAGCTGTGGCTCATGGTCGGGTTTATATTTGCATTTTCCATTAAGGGGTTACGTAATCCTCTCTGCAGGGAGCATTTACTTGAAAGATGGGGCTCAGCCACAAAGCGTAAATTCCATTCCACTCTCCCCCAAAAGTTTGGGGTTACTCAGAACTCCCAAGTTTTGATCCTTCTCCACGCCAAACTTGGTCCCTGGACAAGAGCTATCTTCCTTCACATGTCAGCTGTCTCTTTAATACACACTCACTCCTCTCTTTCACTGTTAATCACGTCTCAGCCTCTTGCTCACGTGTGACAACCTCAGCTCAAGCATATGCAACAAACTCATGATTCAAAATTACTTGGCTCTGCAACACAAGATAATCTTAAGGAACCACAACAAATTAAATACCATAATGAAATACTCACATATATGTTATGCGATAATGTACACTGTGATTTAAATCCTACTACTGTCAAATTCTTTGAATCACTAAACACATGATACCCAATAGACAGTTTATTTATTCTAGAAATGTTCTGATATTTTGGGTCAAAATAATTTTTAGTATGTTAGCCAATTTCTTTAGCAGTTGTTTTCTGGTGTGCTGCGTAAACTAAAAGCACTTGATCAGGTATGGAGAATTATCATTTCTAACTCGGGATTACAGAAGTACGTATTCATAAAATATTCATAAAATTTGCATATTCAATATTGGAAGTTCTTTAGAAAAGAATAACATTTACAACTTATTGAGAATTAAACACTGTTGTGTCTTGACATTATGGAGGGGTGGGATACTATGAATCCAAACTTTCCCCAAAAACCATAATTTATTTACTTTAGAATTAAGCTCAAAAAAAAATTAGATTTGACTTCCTGAAGCCACCAAAGTTGTTGGTGTCCCAGTGCTGCGAGTTGTGCAGCTGAACTAGATCCATTAGTCCTGAAACCGAACATTAAATAAGCTTTTACTAATATTAGGTCATGCAGTTGCGTTCCGTTACAAAAGCAATATTTTAAGGGTGAGCAGCAACAGTTTTTCAATTTCCTTGTAGGCATTGAGTACAGAGTCAGAATCCAGAGGGTTACATGTTTAACAGTGTGATCAGTTCATCTTGTTTATTTTCCTGAAGCTGTAGTAACAGTTAATTTTTACTGGTTTTTATTCTTACCTAGTTATAGTCGTTCAAATGCCATTATATCCTCTACAGTGAACACTTTGAAGAGACAAGGGAGAATAGGGGGTGTGTAAAAAGAAGCAATTTTATCACAGTCATGTAGGTAACCACTGTGTTATCAAATATTTTATTTTATCCTTTTTCATTAAAGCGTGTTAATGGTTCAAATACGCACTCAATCATATGTGAAAAGTTTACAACAACCTCCTAACAAAGCTATTTTTGTCTGAACATAGACTCTTGGGACCAGCTGCAGCCTAGGTTCTGAACCCCACTCCTGTCCACTTTCGAATGGGGCCAAGCCCAGGGAGTTGTGCCTTGCTTTCTTTGGGGAGCTGGTGCGGATGTACGCAAGAACAGAACTGTCTTCTCTGGGAAACGCCAGGAAGATCCTGGGGCTCCTGCACGGGAGCAGTTGACATCTGCCAAGGAGGGGCAGGGACATGGCACTTCTGAGGCACAGACCCTGATTTCCACCTTACCCTCCTGAGGTCCAAACAGTCTTCTGCCTCAGCCAACCTCATTCTGTACAGGGAGATATTTCTCCACACATAGATTGCAAGACTAAGGATAATAATATTAAATGTCATTTTGCAGAAAAAACGGTTGTCAATGATGATGTTTTCCAGGATCTCTTTTTCCCATATATATTAACATCATGCCTTACATTTCAGTGACTTTTATTCAAACTTACTACAGCTGAGTTGCAAAATGTTGTCTTTGTCCTTAAGACCATGACAGAGAACTTTATCTGCATTCAGATGCCTACTGGTTTGTGGTATTTCAATAATAAAACAGCAGGATTGAAGGCTCATGATGAGAAATCTGACTAATTACCTGTTAGATGATAGATGGTTGTAACTCGGCAGTGCCAGTCACTGAAAACAAAACACTTCTAGATATCAATCAGCTTCCTGACAAATTCAATTTCCATCACATTCAGTGGACAATAAATGTGAATTTTACCTCAGCAGCTATATAGCTTTGACTTTTAACTTTCCAATATGCATAATGGTATTTTAATAAATTAGAGATTTTTTAAAGTAAATTAATATTTAAATACATGACATTCATAGTTCAGACTCAAAAGCTGGTGGAATTAATTAACACTGTTAATCTGTCTTGTGTTCTGCTGCACACAGCAAAGGTGCATTTAATAACAGTTTTTCTGTCTTCTCCGTATATTTTTATTTAAGACCAATTATTTACAACATTTTGAATGGAGGTATTCATCTTCTTTTTTCCAAAATCTTATTCATCTATACGTCGATGAGTTGGGTGCAGATTCTACATATGACTCAAAAAACAAAACGTGCAATTATCACCCTGACATACCAGCATGTGGGCAAAGTTAAAACAAAGAAGGATTGGAGCATGGAAATTGAATACGGGCTTGAAGAAACACCTCTTTCTTTCCACATAGGGACCAATTGCATTGTCAACATCTGGAAGTTGTGGATAAGCTCGTCCAATTCAGAATGAATCTGAGCCCACTTACTCTGTTATAAATCAGGAGAGGTCAATTACAGTGTGTTTAACGTCCACATCAACTGTGTGAGATGAGAATTAGGCTCTAGAGGTCATCCATCCCTTTGTTACATTGGACACAATGAACTGAAACCTAAGAGGAAACTTTAGCGTTACCCCCACATTGTTACGTGCCTCCTTGTATCCCTGCCACTAATCAACCTGAGGAGCAATCCTCTGCCCCTTGCATCATACATGCATGGAGCAGACATCACAGGCTCTGTCCTAAACATCTGAAATCTTCACATATTGTGGGATACAAATTCAGACCAAATAATTTATCTCCACTTTATGACAGGTGGCATCAACACAACAAAAAGGAAGGGCAGCAAAATTATGTTTGTAGTTGTTTTAGAGCATGGTGGCTCTCCTATTCTATTTCGCCTAATAAAAAACTGGGGAAAAAAAAGAAAGTAAAATCAGCTCTTAATACAATTGTCCTTCTTGGAAGCGGGGACACAAGGCGCAGCTATTTCAATATGTGCTCTGTCAGCTGCTGGTGGCAAAGCGCAGATCTGAGGAGCCGCCATAGGTGTCCACCTGGTCCTCGGTGCAGGAGCTGCAGGGAGCTTTGTCCTTGGGAGATGGGATAATTATTAAACAGGTAACATCTGGGATCTGTTTCGCTCAAACAACATCGGGGGAAGATAACTGTGTTAGCGTAAATGACAGTGGAGGGTTTCCAGGGCTGGCCACTGGTCTGTGTGTTCAATTTGATTGATTGGCAGGTGCTGGGAGAAGCCTTGTCTGTTAATTTCTCCCAACCAGAAACAGCCTCTGTCTTTATCCAGAGCTCCCCTCACAAGGCCCCTCTCAGCAGTGGGTCTCCAGAAGGCTGCTGGACCAGGGATGGGCAGAAGACAGCTGGGCAACCCTGGGGACCAGCCTACCCCAGGGCTGAAGCAGGGACCCAGCGGAAGCACATGGTGGGTGCTGGCTGCCTGGGCTGTGGGGAGCTCCATGCCAGAGGTGAGTGGTGTGAAAACAATACAAGGGATGAAAGGGCTGAGATTTTTTTCCCTGGAGTCAGAGTTTAACCAGGAAAAGCACGACAGTGCAGCCTTTTCTCCTGAACGTGAGTTTCTGTCATTGCCAGGTCCTGCCTCACCATCTTGCCATTAGCTCCTCAGAAGAGCTGCCTGAGCGCTGGCCACAGTTTGCAAGTTTCCCATGGCACTGCAGGTCACACACCGATGGATCAGGTTTGGCTGCCTGGTGTTATGTTGGGTTTAAATGGTTTTACACTAGAAGCTGCAGCCAATTTGCCCTCCAAACCACATCCCTCTCTACAGCCTGGCATCTTGCAAGTACCTGTTCTTTTCTAATTTGCAGTAATACATGTTGGGTTTTTTGAGTTTTCAGGAACAGTTTCTACTTCGTGCTAAGGAAGATCCTTACCAGCGCCATGAGGGTTTATCTCTCGTTTTGTATAGTCAGGCTATCACTATAAACAATGCCAATATATCTATGAAATAAGATGCATCGGTGAAAAACTCTGTTCTTAAACACAGGTTATTAAAGGTGATGTCACCAGTCTGCATGTGAGCATATATATATATATTATATATATATATGTAAGGAATCAAATAAGAATAGCTTTTATTATTACACCCTTTGGAAACAACGACGGTTGTATCAACAAACTCTTCTGTTTCTGATACCAATAATAAATTACCAGGCTCACATTTATATACTACTTTTCATTATATATGTATATATATATATGTATATATATGTATATATGTATATATGTATATATGTATTGAAGACTTTGTAATGATTAGTTCTTAATCATGCCACTGTACAGAGGAAGTCTACTCAAGCTTTTCTTAAACCAGCCTGACATCAAAAGGTTTCAAAAGGACTAATCCTGCTTTTAAAAGCTAACATACTATTTGTGATTTTAAATGGCAGAGGTATGATTTAGCCTGCTTTATTACAGGCGTTATAAACAGTGTTTCACATAAGAATATTATTCTCTCATTGCTTTCCAGGTAGAGTTTCCACCGGCTTGATTAAGAGCTGCAGAACCATGAACTGGGTCTTGGCAAGTGAAATTGGTTGGGTTTTTTTCCCTATCGCTTGACATGGCAACTACTTAATTACACTCATACAAGAACAATAAATAAAAATTGTATGACCTTATGTTTCAATAAAATAAAACCCACTTATTCTTTTTAAATAAAATGTCATTTCTCATTTATTCTCCTGCAATGTTGTTGCCACTGTCCAATTTTTTAGGCTCAGTGCACAACAGGGATAAGGTCAAAACCTGAGATACTGTGATGTGATTAGCCCTGTCCTAGGCTACCTCATAGAAATGTCTGCCACACAGCACGTGCTCCGTCATGCCGGAAAAAATTGTTTACCAAAGGGCTTACCTGATCAGAGCATTGTATGAACATGCAGAGGGTGCTACCATGAATTTCTACAGTCTCTCCTCAACAGATTTGTACGAAGGAGATGGGAGGGGAGCGAGGGTTTTAAAACAAGTAAATAGAAAACAGAACGAGACACTTTGGAAAATCAAAAATTAAGGTGGGTGGTCTGGCAGCTCAAATAACTCTTGTAGATGACCTTATGAAGCCGAGGTGTGAGTCGTCAGTTCCATAATACTTGTGATATGCAGTATTTTCCCTGCTTTGGGATAGGCACCAACCCAAACAAAACCTGACCTGAGGAGGTTTGGTTCACAGAGGTCTCACCTCTCTGTGAGAATAGGTGGAATTACAAGCCTCGGTACCAAACAATAATACGGTACCATAGACAGAGACTTTATTTATCATGTGGCAAGTGAAAACAAAGCTTTGTAATAGATTTATTAGTAAAAGGGAACAGAAGAATCTAGTATGGACAAACGACATGTTCCCTATGTATTAGCTGCCAGGACTTGCTGCCCTCGGGCTTAGATATATTTATCTGGTTGTAATTCAGTAAAGTTGTGCGATTTCAAGCCATTCCAAGCAAACAATACATTTAAGATATCATTCAAGGATGTCCTGACAATGCAATATTTCACATTTCAGTTTAAAATAAAAAATGGAGATGCTAATTAAATGCTCTCACAAAGATTAGTTGTCCTTCTCAGAAATTGTTTTTATTAATTTTAATTTTTTAAACAGTTTAAGGACTGTAAAAATTAAAATTATGACAGATTTATCTGGATGAAATTAGTATAATGTACATCACTGGGAGAGAGAGAAAAAGCATATGGAATATACATATATTCAGAGCTTGATTGTGCTGTTTCTTTGTATTCAAAGGCCTCTTTGACTTCACTGGAAATTTTACATATGTGACAGTTGCAGAAATGAGTCTTCAAATTGTAGAGAAATCAAATTTCCATGTTAAAGAGTCCCTGTTCCTAATTTCACTTGGAAAAATCACCATTTTTCATATGTCCCCCACCTCATTATTTTTCCAGCCTTTCTAAACATTGGTGCTTTTTATAAGTGAGGGACACTGGAAGGGGGGAAAAAAAAAAAAAAACAGAGAAAGCAAAAAAAAAGACTTTGTGTTTACCGGGGGACAAATATGCTACTGGAACAATGTTTGGTGTTGAGTGTACTGTCAGGAGTAAAGAGAAACATGGGTAATACCATTTGCACCCCAGTGCTCAAAATAAAATATTAATGGCAGCATTTCCTGAGAAATTAGATTACTATAGAAAAAAAAATCTTAAAAATATGCATTCCACTGCCTTGTTGAAAGCCCTTACACAAATTATGGTCAAATTAATATTCTTTTGTCTTCGGCATACATACTTTATGACCTTGAGAGATGTTCTCGTGTAAGTGTCTGAGGTTTTCTTATTTAGGAATAGTCGTATTTTGCGCACGCTTACTGGCCAAAAAAAAAAGCACAACCATTAGCTAGTTTTATGGGTTTATGGGTGGAAGTCAGCTGGTTTTTTGCAGGATTCATGAGATGATCTGGTATTTATTTAGCTTCCACTTAAACCTCCAAAATGATTCCACTTTACCCATTCTTGACATAAGGGCATTGATGCCGACGGGTTAAGGCTGACCAGATCTGTTTGTCCCCAGCTGCACTGACAGACACTCACACTCCTTTTATTGCCACACTTCACAATTTCTTTATGGTTCGTACTCAACCATTAATAGTGACTCACTGGTTGTCAGATAACTACAGTTCTCACTAACCCGAAAATAAAAATATCAAAACCCATCCTAACACTAGTCCTCTATATGTGACAAATTCTGGCGGCTGTGCCTCAAAGAAGACTCTTATCTCAAGTTTCCAATGCACACTGTATGTTCAACATGAGTAAAAAGAAGAATTAATTTCTAGATTATGACTATTTCAAAAAGACAACCACGGTGTAAAGTGGGGAAACATTATGACTCATACTTTTCAGTTTTCTATTGCCTATATTCAATTTTATCTGAAAAAAAAAAGAAGAAAAAAATTAAAGGACATGCCAGTAAATTGAAAATGTTAGTACGTTTTATACACATTAAAGTCATGTCTCAAGTAGCTTAATAATACCCCACCAGCCTCATAAGCATTGAAGGACACAGCCCTCATTTGCCCTGACTGCGTGACACAGGAACAGGCTTGCTCCCACTGAGACTATGAGGGGGCTAAAACTTTCCTTTCTCTAATAAGGTCACCAAGAGAGACAGATATTTGGGGCATAAACCTGCAATCAGTTTAATACTGTCAAACGAGGAAAATATGTGTACCTCATATGGTGCTTAGCATCTTGTCAAACACTGGTGCACTGACTTAAGGAGAGACCAAGCGTCTGTTTCCTGCTCAAGTCTTTGCAAGAAGACTATCCCTAACGCTGTTACCATTAAAATCATATAAATAAGTATCTTCCACAGCCATAACTATTTTTTTCCAGCGAGATTTTTCACAGTTGTCCCCCATTTTTTGATATAATCCACTCTGCTAAATTTCAAAGACAGTTTTGCAGAATCGATGCAAACATGGTTAAGCCTAAGATCCCACAGCAGTGTAATAAATATTCACCAATACTGCATTTGCCTTTATCCACTTCCCAAGCTTCAAAATTGCTAAATGACACAAATTTGTTACAGTGGTAACAGCAACACAATTATGGTTAGTGGCCTGTCGGTGCTACCATTCAAATTTCAGCTTACAATAATATAAAACTCTTGACAGGCCATTCATGGATCAAACTTGTAATATAAGGGGGGAAAAAAGAGACTAGTTTTAACAACTGAAAGTTTATGGAACTGCCAGATGACAAGCTAGCATATGGAAAAGGAAGTGTAAAGTGAGAAAAAACCCAAAGAACATGTGCGTTGCACATAGGTTTTATACACACACACAGTATTTACCTTGACACTTTTAAAAACAAGTACGTTTCTTAACGGAATGGGAAGAAATGAAGGGGGACGTTCTCCTCCGTGTCAGAGGTCCAAACCGAGCTCAGAAGAGAGAGAAGCTCATCCCTCAGACACGAGATGAATGATTTCTGCCCAGCTGGGCAGTAGGGAGTAACTGGCCCTGGAGGTGGACGTCTCGGAGGGAACCCAGGCATAGCTTAGGCTGCGGCCGCTGCCCTCCTTGCAGGCAGCAGCTGCCTAGGAGAGAAGCTTTCACTCTCTGATCCATTACCAGACATTACGCCAGAAACAAGATGGGTAAAAGGTACATGCAGTTTGGTGTTATTCAAGCTCTAGGCTTGTTCTATGGACAGGGAAAGGAGGAGGAAGGAGGAATTTGAAGGAACAGGAGAGAGAGGTTTCCTCCAGTGAGAGGCCAAGAGCACTGAAGTCAAGCTCCTGCTCTAACCTGCCCAGGATGAGACTATCAGAGTGCTATAATGGGGGCTTTGGTTACTAAAACATAACTTTTTAAAGAAAAAACATTCGATAGCTCCATGTGCTAGCACCCAATGAATTATTAACACAAATAATTAAAACTAATATGTGGTTGTAAAAATAAATGAATAAAGCATATTTCATTATGCGGTATCTTTGATTTTTATGGTGTTTGATTACTCACTAATTTGCAAAATGTGGTAATCTGCAGTATGCATCCCAGTCATTAGTGAAATCCTACTGCACTTTATTCAACAGGCTGACATGTTGCACCAGCAGCAACCATTACCCCATATAGAAAAGTAAAAATTAGTTAAAGGGCCTGATTCTTGTTTCTCTAAAAGCCAGTTTACAAGATTCAGGCAATGAAGAGTAACCACTGAGTTTCTGCAAAGAGGCTTATGGTGACATAATGAACATTAAAGTAAATAATCATCTGACCAAAGACACTTATGGCTTAGGGGTTTTTTTTCCCCCACATATTTTATCTTCTAGTACCTCTGATTAAATTTGATGAGAATATCTAGGTGACACCTAGAAGACAAATATAACTCTGCATGGATCAACAGCCTAAGTTCCAACACCCAATTGTGAGAAACATATGTTCTTTTGAACAGATATGTGGGTGTTATCATTGGCACGGCTATAAACAAATATTAAATCTTCATCAGTCAAAATAAGGAGTACTCTAAGGTTTCATTTTCATCAGATAACAACACCACCTCTGGAAAAACATTAAGTCTAAATGATAGTGTATTTATTATTCGACAAAAACTATCTTACAAAATATTTTGTTTAAATTCCCAGATGATTTACATAATAGATTATAACAGCTGCTATAACAATTCCAAAGTTGTTTTTTTCTGAGAACCCTCGGAATCCTCTAATACTACAAGTGTTTTTCCAGGTCTTATTTTTAAATTAATGTGCCTTGAAAAAATACCTGCATGTATTTTCCTAGAACCATGCTAGCTATTGATCTCAGCTCAACAAAAGTGGAAGAATTCATAGATGATTTCAAAGTCACCTGCTGAACTAAGGTTCGGAGAAGAAATATTTCTCCTTCACCAGCCTAGAACCTCTACAAGACCAGCGGGCAGTACAAAGGCTTTGCAGGGCACGGGCGGTTGCAGCACACAGCCAGGGCAGAGCCTCCTGGCAGATATCACTGTATTGCAGCATTGTAATCTGGCCCTGAAATAACTGGTTCTATCCTGAGTTCCTTCTCAGGCAAAACTCCTCCTGCAGCGGTGGTGGGCCTTTTGTTTAATTCTAGCCATGTGTAAATTTATTTTGGGATGAGCAAATAATTAATCTATTAAAAGGTTCCATGGGACATCCTGAAAGTTGCCGTGAAAAATTATCGTCAGTGCAGAGCTAAGACGCTGCTTTATAGAATTAGATCATAAAATAGTATCATGTGTAATTGCATTCATGTTGTCACTGTCTGTTTGTAAATCTCTGGAGATTTACAGCACCACACACTGGAGCAAGACCATGTAATATTTATAATTTTCATTATTCTCATCTACTTGGAACAAAACCTATGGACTTATAGAAAATGCCACACGGTGTGTCAGAAATAGCAGTGTCCACTTGCCGGATTTATAGCAATACACCAAACACAGGCAGCCACAATACAGCAGCAATTGCAGGCTACCAAACAGCTGCATGGCATTTACTCAAAATACTTTATGCATTTAACACACTTAGTGAGCGGAACTTGAGATAGGCTCACTATTTATTTGGGCATGTCATAGGGGAAAAATTGTTTCTTTACTGGACCTACAGAGTATAAACAGGTCTGGATTGTAAAGCCCTCTCATCCTACTTCTACAGGTAAAAATAATATTTTATCTAATGACAGCTTTGGCTGGGGAAAAGTTAAAATGCTTCAGAACTTTTCCTATAGTTTAACTCAAAAATCCTGCTTGGAAGAGGACAGCCAGATTGTTCTTGCACAGCTTTCATGTCAGAAGTGAGTTGTTTCCAGCTTTTTGAAACATTCAGCATTTCTTCTTAACATTTCCTAATTTATAACTAGAAAAACCAGGAGCATGAAGCTTTCTGATTGCTACTGTCAGCCAGCAGACAAACACTGCAGCAAGAGTAGAACAATTTCCTTGTAATTGATGGGGTCTTAAAATACATGTCCAAGCTTCGTAAAGAGCATAGCACTGATGTCAAGGGGAATTTTGCCAGATTAAGAGAGGAAGAATTTGGCCCTTTCTCTGCAAATAGTGACAACGCTGCACTATTTTCTGTTCTTAGGATTTTTTAACTAAATGTGTTATTCTTCAGTACACGATAGAACTTAAAAGGAAAGAGTATCTAACTATGAAGCTAAGTTTGTGAAGGATGATCTTAAAGGTCTCTTCCAGCAAAGATGATTCTGTGATTTGGTGAGTCTCTAGGTCCTTTGCAAATGAGGGGAGAAAATTAAAAATTCCAGAGATACTGAGATTTTCTAGAAAAGCAAGTCCATATATTTTTAAGGGGTGGTGTTTTATTTAAATTGCTGTATTTTTTGCTACGGTCACTCAGTATCATGAGAAGGAGAAACATGATATTAAGAAGGATCTGATCCTAAACTTACAGCTCCAGTGGGAACAGACTAAAACCCATTTATAGCATATCCCAACAGAAACACTCCATTTGCTGTAGCCATGTTTACTGCATCTGAATTCTCCCAGCAGAAAACAGCATTTTCACAGACAAGTTTCAATAGTAGCAGGGAATTAATTATTAGGTTATATTTGTAGGACAGTTCTCAGGTTGTGGGGGGTGGAGAAGGGGGTCCCTCATTGCTGTTGCTCCTTGGCAAAGAAGAATATAGATTGGGTAATCTGGTCAATTTTCAACTTTTAGTCATGTGGCAGAAAAAAATGGTTTACTGAAAAGGACCAGATGATGTCTTTTAGATAGTTGCTGCATTCATATAAAAATACACCTTTATCAAAAAGAACAGTAGTTTAGGAAATATCCTGAAAGCGATCATTTCTCGGATAAGGTGAACCTTGCATATCATTTCCATCAGCTCTGCAATATCAGTCCCATGCGATCAGCGCTTACATCCAAACCCAGATCTTCTTGGGAATCGGTAACTTTATCTAGCTCAAGAATGTTACCTGTACATAATGTGGTGTAAACCAAAGCAAAACTAGAAAGAGATGAGAAGTGCTGTACGTGTACAGGCAGTCGTACTGTGCCTGAAGCCTGTTCCAACTCAACAGGAGTCTCCCATTGATTTCGATGTGGTTTGGTTCAGTGCCTTATTTCAGCCCTCATGTGTTTCACCAGATTACTGTAGTTACACTTTCTGGTAGCTTTTGTTCATCGCTCTTTATAGGAACATTCAACAATTTTCTATATGATTAAAAATGTTGGTGGAAGCATGAACCTCACCGTATATTGATCCAACATACAGATTAAACAAGTCCTACAAATATCAAAGCAGAAAACTCATTCAGCATTAAAAGAAAAAAATTTAGTTTTAAAAAATTATCCCAAGTATTTTAAACAAGCTAGTCAGACACTTCTAAATGCTCGTATTGGGGATATTTACCTCCGGGCAAGTCCTGCTACAAGCAGTAGTGGTAAATAAAAATAAATAACTACATCTAAATGGATCAAAAAATATTACTGACACTAAAATTGCTGTAAGCAAATAACCTGCTTCACTCACCGGCGTGAAAGAAAATGATTTTGATTTAAACATAGACACTTGCACTACAAATGTAACTGCTTGTATCATAACCCCACTTCCTAAACCAAACCTGCCAGTAATCAAAAGTCTAAGGGTTCAACAGCTTTCAACAAAGCATAAAGTTAAGACAAGGAAATGCCAAGCTTGAATAATTAAACATGTATTTTTATAAACAGGAAAAAGCATATTGAATGCTGTGAGCTTGGCATTGCATTTACAAATTCCTGATTTATCAATCATATCATATTTACAATGTTTCTTGGTTTGTGTTGCAGAGCTGGTGGAAATATATTTCTATTCAGCACTCACATTATCTCGCAGATTAGTATTTTGGGAGTATCTCCTAGATTATAGTTTTTTCTGATGTCAAGCAGAAACTACGCTTGCTCTGTTAGGATTTCTTTTTTTTTAAACGTGTAATACCTTAATACCTAAAATTCCGCTGCAACCACCCTCCGTTACAATGCTTCATGATGACTTGGGTGTAAATTTTCACCATTCAAGAAAGTCAAAGAAAGGTGGCATTTAAAGTGCAAAATAATACTTATTTGCAGGGAAAAAAGAAAAGAATTCTTCTTTCAGTAATATTACAGCTAGTCCAAGTTTATTTCTAACTTGTGAGCTGTTTGAGCTTGCTTGGCCTGCAACCTGCAAAGGTATCCTGTTGGAGTGGCTGTCCATTTTTTTTGCTATGAATTATTAGTCAAATCTTCTTGAAATAAAATGAAGGAAGAGATATGCAGTAACAGCTGTGTAGGGGATTTATCAGCTTCTGAGATGAGCATTTTACATTCTGGCTGTAAAAGTTGCACAGAAAATGGGCCTGAGAAACAATTCCAAACCTTACAGCATTTGGTTTGTGCCTTGACTAGAAGTGAAGTGTCTGGCACATCACTCATTTCCTCCTGGAAGGTGCAGATTTGAGGACGTGTTTGACCCTGCCCTAAGTTTCAAAAGTTTCAGAATTAAAGGAAACTATTCCCAAAGTCCCTGCCCTCTAGGTCTGCCTTTTAGATAATGAAGTTTCCGAAGGTGGTGTTCAGCACAGACTGACTAAGGAGGAAAGAAAAATAAAAGTGGGGGGTGGGAGAAAATGACAGAAAAAGATACGGATTTGCATTTCTTCTGAGTTTATTTAGAAATAATAGCCATCTGGGTGAAACAACTAGCTGTCCAGCAAACTAATGGCCTGATGATTCAGGGAAACACTGAGCTAGGTTCGTAGTTCTAAAATGCATGTAAATGGAGAAAGGACTGCATGGAGGTGAATCTACTTTGGCAGGACAGACATTTTTCGCAGATTAAGTATTAATTTGGAAACAATAACGTCCTAATAAAATGCCGACGTTACAGCAGTTTTATTAAAACACATCTTCAAATAAAGGATCAAATTCTCTCGGACTCAGCTGCAGACCGCTGAGGAACCTGAGCAGAGTCATCATTTATTAGCAGAGGCGGCTCATTAGAGAGGGGGAAATCGCTGTCGGCTGGGAACTCGGTCCTGCTTCAGATGGAAGTTTTGCCTAAGGAGCTCAGGATCGGCCCCTTGCCGTGCCCCTTCCCCCTTCCGCCCCGCTGCAGGGAGGGAATGGCTCTCACCTCCTCCCGTGGGGAAAAAAGGACATTAGCCTGCGCTTGGAAAACGCTCCGTTGTCTCCAAAACAGCAATGCCCTGGAAAGCCTGCGTGAGCAGCGCAGCCCTGTCCGCAGATGCTGAACAAATGATCGGTTTAAAAACACGAAACACAGTTTCCTTCTCTTTTTTCCCTTCCTTTCTGTTTTCTTTCTCGGGTTTTTGTTGGTTTGGGGGTTCTTTTTTTGTCAGCAGCTTCTGGGGTTTAAGCCCTCTGCAGAGTTTCTCCGTGCCTTGTCATGTGAGTAACGTCCTGCGAAACTTACCGAGATAAACTCTGACAAGCTCAGAAGGCAGGGCTGGGCACTGCGCTTGCCGGCACCCTGGTACCGCGTCCCCGGGGCCGCCGTCGGGCTCCGCGCCCCCGCTGAGCGCAGCCCCGCCGTAGATCGATAACCGCGCCGGCGGGGAGGCCGCGGAGCGCCTTCGTCTCCCCGCGGCCGGGCAGAGCCCCTGGGCGCGACGGCAGCGCCGAGCTGGAGCCGCCGGGTCCGGCCCCGCCGCTCGTGCGCACCCGCGGCCTCTGCGCGGCTGCGGAGCGGGGACCTGCGGGAGGGGAATCATTCTCATGCGGTTACCGGGCTCGTTTCTCAGCGACGCGCAGGGTCGGCTTTCGGTAAAGGGGACGTGCCCTGAACTTGGCGGTGCCCGGCGGCTCCCCGCGCCCCTCCGCCGGGACCGTCCTCCTGCCACCGCCCTGGGGGCGTGGGGTAGCCCATGCCCCGGCTGCTTTCGGTGGGAGCGGGCGCTGAGTATCGCTTTACCCGGAGAACTAGAGCGCCTAATTTATCCAGTGCTCATTTGCAAACGGTCTCCTGCTAAATTATGTCAGCCAAAGGTCAGCCGGACTCAGCGGTTCTCTTCATTTTCTTAATTTTTAAAACAAACCCCCCCAAAAAAAAAGGGGGGGGAGATGATGGGGGAGGGAAGGAGAGAAAACCCAGCAAGTTATTCAAATTCAACCTCATCTGAATAATCGTGAATTTGATCCAGTCAGAGCTGCAGACTGTACATTAAAAATAAATGTCCGGGAGGCATTTACTGTAGTTGATTTTTTAAAAAAATATAGAGAAGGGTTTTAAAATGCAACGTCTCTTCAACCCCTCCCCCCAAATATGGAGTGAGTTTTCAGGTATTGCACGAACCTTGCGGAGTGGTATCAGTGTGTCTGCAACACTTAGGTTGAATGTATGAACTCCCAATCAAAATTGCATGTTCACAAAGCACATTCGGCAGCTGCATTCTTTGTATAGTTTGTTATGGTCTGGTGTGTAATGGAAATATAAAGATCAGACCCAAAACACAAGCTCGCTCTCCCCAAATAACGAAAAAAAAAAAAGTTGCTTTGCAGACTTAGAAAGAATGACATTAGTGCCATGCTACTGTCTGAGCCAGCAATGATTATTTGGTCTGTTTGCTCCCATTCAGAGTTAACACACGACAATAGTTTTACTCTGTGCTGCTTGACGTGAAACCTCTGGGGTTGGGCAATTCTGCTCCAAACAAATACAACTTCTACACCCATCCCTGGGACAGCGAGCCGAGAGCTGAGCGAGTTTTGCAATGGAGAAAAGCATCACTTACCACGGCGGGGATCTAGATCTCGGCTAATGCTGCCAGTAGGTCTGAGAAGTGAAAAAACTGGAAGGGAAGCGCAAAAGGCAGAAAGTTGGAAAGGGGCATTTGTGTTTGCGTGCGTGCGTGTGTGTGTGTGTGTAAAAGCCAGAGGGAAATGCGAGCACAGCGCTCTCTGCTCTCCCTGGTCGCCACCAAAACAAAGATCCAGGAGTTAAGGGAGCAAAGCTGTGCCAGATCTACAGGCACAGCTCCTTAGGGCCAAACCTCAGTTCTCACTCCAGCTAGCGGCAAGGGTTAATGCTTCGGAGGGACAGGCTAGCCGGCCCCTGACACCATTGGCTAGGAAAGAAATCAGGTTTAAGGTAAATTTAGAGGCGCTTTGCAAGTTACAAAGGGATAATTTTAAATTGAGTATAATAATAATAGCAATAATAATGGTAATAATCATTCTGGTCCAGTTGGCTAAAAAGTGAGGGCACGTCCCCCTCCCCTGCTCCCGCAGGAAACGCTCCGCGGTGCCGTCCCGGCGCAGGAGCCCGCTCCCAGTGCCTGCCGCAGCCCTGCCGCGGTGGGCTGGGGGGTCTCTGGAAGTACAATCCAGGGACGAACCTGGGGGCAGGAGGGAAGGGCTGGGGTAGCGGAGGAGGAAGCGACGCAGCCATGAGCACTAAACGCAAAGATTCAGCCTCACACTTGAAGGAGATCAACAGTTTCCTTGAGAGTTTAATGATGCGAGCGGGGACATGTGGCTCAGGTGTGTGCCCGGGTGTCAGTGTCCCCCTGAACGCTCTCCGCGCCCCCTGGAGATACCGGGGAGCTTCCCCTTCGACTAAGAGGGCAAGTGGAAGAAAGAAAAAAGCCTGGTTGGAAGGGGCAAAAAAGAACAAAAAATTCTGCCGTACACATCGGTGTAAAGGTTGGATTAAACGGTGCCCACGGTGCGAGCCTGAAACAATCTTCCACTGGGGGAGCTGAGGTCAGGATCTGCCCTTCCTGAAATGAACAGGCGACATGATGGACATCGGCTTTATTGTCGCCTCTTGTAGTGGGCTGGGGCGCGCAGGGAGCCTCAGCCGGGTGGGGAGGGGGGCACAGGTACTCAAGGTGTTGCTCGAGAAGGCTTTCACAACCCAGCCCCCGCGCGTACACCGATGGGCGCGCGTTTATCTGCAGCGCCGGGCAAGAGAGAGAAGGCGATGTAGAGGGGTGGGCTGTGGTCGAGGGGGAGCAAAAGACAGAGGCTGCGGAGAGGGAACTGTCGCTGGGCGATTTCCAGCCAGCCTCGTCCCACCCGTCAGGGCCTTTCCGTGAACTTCGGGGCTGCCGGGCCGGGTCGCGCGGCCGCGCCCGCGCCCGCGCTGGGGCAGCACGTCCAGGTGCGCCCGGGAGCACCTCGTGGCCTCCGAGGGCTCCTGCCTCCGCCCTGCCCACTCCTTACCGGGCTCTGGAGGGAAAGAAAAACCCACCTCATTAGCAAGATCGAGAAGCACATTTCTGATAACACGGGAAGTAATTTTGCCACCGTACAAAAGGCTTTAAAATCACTTTGTACCGCTGAACAATGAGTGTTGGGAATTATTGCTATTTGTTTTAAAAAAAATCCTGCAGCCAACACACGGAATAAATGCCAAGACCCTGCGTGGGTCCCTCGGATCTATCACGCGATGTCGATATAGCAGCGATAAAATAGGATGGGCCATGCAGTGTAATGAGATTTTACCGAGAGGAGCGAGGCAGAAGGGAATCCATTACAGGAACCTTTCTCCCTTCCCCCGAGACTGTACTTTTCTGGCGACTGCGCCCGTTACGTTTTGCCACATAAGCCCACGAAGAGCAACTCGGCTGGCGGACTCCGGAGCTGGCAGTCGCTCGGTGGTGGGAGTCGGTGATTTGCCGAAGCACCCGTTAAATTTAGGTGGTCGCGTTTGCCCAACATGCCGGGGAAGGCAGGGAAGGGGGGAAGCGACTTCCCGGGCGCGCCGATGCGCGCAGGGGGACGGCGCGGCGGGAGCAGCCCCGGCCGGACCGGGCCGGGCCGCGCTCGGGGCCGGCGGGCGCAAGGCTGGCGGGCAGCACGGGCGGCGGCGGCGCTCCGCTGCGCGGGCGCGGAGGCGGACGCTGTTACCTTCCGCGGACGGCGGGGAGGCTGAGAGAGAGTCATCAATATTCAGCACGTGGAGCCGGGCCGCGGGCGCGCATGCGCCGTCGGGGCTGCCGCCGGGGTACGCGGCGGGCGGGCGCGCGCACACACACCGCCCCCGCGCACAGCCGCGATTTCTAGGAACCGTCCCCAGGCGGGCAGCCCCGTACCTACCCGCCGCCCCCCGGCCTCCCCCCGAAAGAGGCGATATCAAACACGAAACACATGTCTCGGCGGGTGGGGGGCCGGGGGCGCTTGCTAATGCGGGGTGGGGTGGTTTTTTTTCCCTTCTTTTATTTTTTTCTTCAGCTCTTGGCCGTGTTCCTCACGGGATTTTTGGAAGTGAGAAACATCCGAAGGGATCTTAGAGTCCTGACCCGCGCCAATACAAAAAGTTTCAGAATTTGGCTAAGCAGAGCCTCGCCCACGACTGGCGAACGGGCGAGTGCGGACGCGGGCTTGGGTGCGCACCGCGGATCTTGTGCGGTGCCTCGCTCCAGCTCCCCCCAGACAGCCAGTTCTGTGTTTGAGTCCCGAGGTGTAAACACATGCATCATCACAGATGCGCACACGGAGCATTTTTTTTAATAGCAGTTTCATAGAGAGGTAGTATGATCGTATATATCTAAAAGGTAATTAATTTGATTTATTATACTTGAAAAATCCCGTCTGCAGTACGGGCGTCATCTGGAAACTTCATGCTATTTTATACTATCGCTCTAAAGCCGAAATAAATGTTACGAATTGATGACAGCTTCCAGCTGCATGACAAAAATAGCCCTTTCGCTTCACAGGATCGTGTTTCTTGTTATCGAAGATGAACCAAATCTGACCCGTAGAGTTTATCAGCGGGGAAAAAAAAAATATACGAAATAAAAACCTTGGCCATCTTTAATAAACAGTGTACCCTAAAACACGGCTGCTTTGCGGTGAAACGGAATCCACCGTAGCACGTTCAGCAAGTTGAAGAAGTCTGTCCTGCTCCCAGTTCAAATTAGGAGTCTCGATTATTAATCTGTCGGGGAGAATTTGGAAAAATACACCCATTTTCTTAACAAACGCGATCTATTGTACGTAGGTATTTGCATTAAATAATGGAGGTTACGTGAGCCTTCAGAAGCACACCTCCGTGTGAACATATGAGTATGTGCCTTCCTAGAACCACCACTGTCTCCACACACAAACACAGACAGAAAGATGCGAATATATTTATAGATTCGCGTATTTTTGAAATAAAACCGGTAACACGAACAATGATTCCGGCGAGCTCGTGTGCGTCCACAGCAGTGACCGAAAGTCCTGTGGATTTACCCACAGAACAGACAGTGCCCGTTCCCACCACGGGATCCCCGCGCCTGCGGTGGCGGCCCGCAGCCGGGCAAGGAGGACGGCTGGAAAGGAGCCTCTCTGCGGGCCGGGCTGCGCGGCCGAGCCGGGCCCCGGCCGGGCCTCCAAGCGCTTCCCGGCAGCAAACCCCGCTCGGGGAGAATCGCCACATTTTGAGGCAAACGTGCTGATTTCCCGAGGAGACGCCGCGCTGCGCCGCGGGGATCAGCCTCTATCCGGAGGTGCGCGGGCGCGCACGTGTGCGCGGGACGGCCGGCTCTCCCTGCCCACGGCACGGGCAGGCACAGCCGTGCGCGGCCACACAGACGTGGTGCGAGTGTGGACGGGCTGCGTGTGTCCGTGTATGCATATGTACATTTTACAGCGGGGATACACAACGCGTCTAGTGAAAGGCACAGCCTCCTTCACGGGGATATCGCTCACAAATTCTTTTCCCTCTGAGCTCTAGTGGTAAAACGCACACCGGCTCTTTCAGCACCAGGTCACTTGAGACTCTCTGCCCTGTGTCAGCAGCCTTCTCCAGAGGGGATCTCCTTCCCCGTCCTGCCTGCTAGAAGCGGACTTTGCAGCGGGGCTACAGCTCCGCGCCGGCCGCGCCGGGGCTGCTGACGACCCGGGCGCGCTCCGGGGCTCCCTGCTCGCTCTCCGGCTCCGGCCCGCCGCCGGGCTCGCCGCTTCCTCCGTTTAAAAGTTGCTCCGCGAGAAAACTTACAAAGTCGGAGCCGTTTACCAGCGCGGCCAGGCAAGCGGTAAATAAAAGTCCCGATTACGTGCATCAGTCCAGGGACTGCTGCTTCCTCACGAGTAAAATAAGGGCGACAAAGCAGACGAGGCCAGCGCGGACCGTGTGTCCCCATTTCAAACACAGTCCGCTTTAAAGAGGCTGACTTTGTCTTACGACTGCTGGACTCGCCTTTGAAAAATGCCAGCGATCATTCACAAGCCATTAAAGCGACCTGAAAGGCAAGTCTTTCGAGAGGGAAATGGAAGCGCCCGATAATTGTTTTGCATTTAACTTTCTGCGTTCAAACAGCACAAGCGCGGCCAGGAGTTGCTGCGTGCGCCCCGCGGGAACATCACCCCAGAGGGGACAGCACACTCAGCCCCCCCACACACGCCCCCCACAGAGCCTCCTGCACCCTCCCGCCACCGCTGTCGTGCTGCTGTGGGGTAACTCCAAACGCTCCCGCTCCGCCACGGGAGCCTCCGCGGGCGCGGGAGCCTGCGGACACGGTCGTCGGGCCCCAGTGTTTTGGCTGCCACGAACCAGGCAGCGCGGAGCGGTGCCGGGGCTGCGGGCACGGCCCGCCGCGCAGGCAGACCCCCGTCCACTCCCCAACCTGATAACCCACGCAAGAAAAGCACCTCGATAGCATCTCAAGAGCCAGACATGAGAAAGAAAAGCACGGCCCCCGCCGAGAGAGACGGGGTTCGTGTTTCTCCCCGCAAGCCTTGGTGAGCAAACCCGCACAGGGGGCTTTGCTAGAGGAAAGTTGGCGTTAGAGATTGAAACAGCGCAGAAACAGCCGAGAGACGCCTCACAACCCCTCTGCCTGCAAAAATACCCCTCTCCCTGACGGGGATTTCAAAGCACTGCTTCCCTCTCCAGAGTCAAGCGAACAGCACAAGAATGTCGTGGATTTCAGCTCAGCGTTAGCAATTCCAGCCCCAGCGATCGTCGCTAATTCAGAACATATACGGGTTGGCGACGAATCAGTATTTCATCGCACGTCCCGTCCCGTCTCGGGTCGTTCCCCCCCCCAACCCCCGATTAAAAAAATCAAAAACATAAACAAACAAACAAAAAAACACCCAACAACAGCAACACTAAAATCATTCTTTCTGCTGTAGGACGCTCAACCAAAGCTCAGACTAGAAGTTTAAAAGAATGCTCATTAACCAAGAGCTGCAATACAGACAAGTTAAGATCTGTGTTAAGCGACCACTAGGGACTTTACACAAGTTCAAAGAAACTTGCAAGACGCATCTTTAAATACATCACCCCCAGCACGTTCTCCGGGTTTATTTACAGTGGGATGGCTCAGACTAGCTAAGCGATTTTTTTTTTTTTTTTTTTTTTTTTTAGCAACGCTCGGGTTATTTTTCTAAAACCGGTGCCTGGTCAAGTCGGCGGGACAGTTAACCTGAACGCTTCGCAGAGAGTAACATTTTCGGCGCATGAAAACATTTTTTTCCCCCGGCTCTTTTGCCCGGTAGGTTGCATTACCTCAAGTACCAACACTTTTTGCTAGGTCCCACCGGGCTCCAACTTTTTCTATCTCGCCAAACCCTGCAAGGTGGCGCTCTCTTCATTGAAAACTGATATTAGCCTTATAATAACAACATTTTGTGGAAAGTACAGTTAAAGCGAAGCCTTCCCACGGGTGCTGCAGGGAGCAGACGGCGATGCCGAGCTGGCAGGAGTGGGGCTTCATCTGAACAAGGCAAACTCCTTTTTTTTTTTTTTTTTTTTTGGAGGGATGGGCGGGTGTTACTTCGGGGCGGTGAGAAATCTCCGGGGGAGATCCCCCAATGTTATGGACAAAGAAAAAATACTTGCGGGGTTTTGTTGTGAGGTAGGCGGGCTGTGCTCTGGATGGGTTACAGCCAGAGCTACGGAGAGCCCGCATGGATCTGAGCAGAGAGAGAGTGGCTTCCCCGGCACCCCCTCCCCCCCGAGCGCTTAATATGGCTATTGACTTGCTGTACACATAATATTTCTTTAAAGAAGCTGTTAAAGTGTCATCTTGGTCTACTGGAAGGTCAGTTTGTGCAATTCACTCTATGACATATCACAAGCCCTCGCAGCTTTAGCCAACCTCATGATTTGTGTTGTCTGTTGATATGTTGTCTGCTTAATGGGGCGATCATGCAAGCTACAACCAGGAACAAAGCCCAACAGTTCCAACAACCGTAGCTAAGTTAGTGGAAGCAGTACAGCTTGCAAATCTATCAAACTAAACTGCAAGGAAGACAATCTGATTTAGAGAAAAGGCGTTCTGCTACAGTCATTAAGCACAAGTAATTTAGATTTTTTTATATTGTCTTCTCATTTACAAATTTACTGTATCAACGCCAGCCAATGGAACGAATTTCTTAAGTAAATGAGAAATAAATAAAAGAGATAGAAAGATAATCAAATTACATAAAATAATTCTTATCCCCTAGATTTATTTTTTTAGAAAGCTATTAACACTGGCAAAATTATAGTAATAATAATAACATAAGAAGTAATTGATTTAAATTAACATCACGTCTTAAAGAATATCAGAAGACAAAAAAGGAAGGAAAAAAAGAGAAAAAAAAAAAAAAAGCACAACCAAGCAAAAAATACACCCAGCAACAATAACAACGGCCTTCGTGAAACAGTGCTGTACTTCCTGGAGTAAAAGGCCCAAGGAAAGTCATGAATCCACTGCCTGAGAATTAGTTATGGTCATAAATGCCTTAAATTAAAATAGCAACTGAAATCTCCTCTGTTTTAAATCTCCTAATATAAGTTATCCGAATTAATTTAATTTAGGGACCCAGTCTGTGCAGATTCATGGGCAGTGTTGGAGTGGAGTGCAGCACTTCTCATGTAACAATTCCCTACATTAATATTTATGTAGCATATGCAATCTATTTCTGTTATTTTTATGGTTGTTATTCTATGTCTGCAAAGGTCATTTAAATTATACTGCGGCCGAAAATTTGTTTCATAAATTTTGATATAAATACTAATTACACACTATAGTAATGCCAGCAGGGATCCTTTCATTTATCACATTTATATCACCTTCGCTGCTTTAGTGATGACATAATGGAAAGCAGTGAAAAACTGGGACAGTTTTATTCTAATATCCTAAAGCTAGTTGGAGTTGCAGCAGGTTGACTTAGCGAATAAGAATTCCTACCACAATTCATGGGATTTAAGAATCTTTAATAAGGTACGAAATGTTACCAAACAGTTCTGTAAACTAAATTTTACATACCAATTCTTCTAGCCATAAATATTGAATATCTTGTAACATGTATAACCGGACCTTTACATGCGGATAAATATGGAAATTAGGATTTATATACATTATGTTCTTGTATTTGCCAAAAGCAACGGACAGATATAGTTTATATTTTTTTTTTTAATATCACTTTACATAAACAAATGTAACAGTTTGACACGCAGATCCAGGCTTTCACTATACGAATTTCTTGACAGGACGTGTAACAACATTTTACTGCACTACTTAGACTGGACTTTGGGACGAAATGTTGCACTTTATACAAAAAAGCACATTAATACCAATAATATTCTGTTAGATCGACGTTTAGACTGTAATAATACAAAGTAATTCACATTTTGGTACACATTTACTAGAACATTCTTGCCATTCAGTACAAATAGTTGAATTTCTACCTCTTCCCTCTGCCCCCCCACCACCTCCGCCCCCCAGCCGCTCCCGCCCGCCCGCCCCTCCCCCCACATATATGTAAAGACCACAAATCCACATATCCCCTTATTCAACTTGCGATATACCTATTTACAGAATCAAACAGTACATTTTTTTGTTGTTTTGTTTTTGAAGCTAATAATTCTGTATTTACAAGAGGGGATGGGGGGGAAGGCCGCTGCCCGAGCAGACATGCAGTTGGATCTCGAATCAGTGGTTTCCAGTAAAGCACTACACAAGTTGGCATTTGCCCTGGTAACCTTGTCTTCTTACGCATTCTCCTAACCCCTTCACCTAGCAAGCCACGGAACAGAGCAGAACAGTCAACAAAAATTTAAAAAAAAAAAAAAAAAAGCAGGAAAGAAAGAAAAGAAAAGAAAAAAAAAGGAAAGGAAAAAAGATAAATAAAAGAGGGGAAAAAAGAAAGGAAGGAAAAAATTTAAATGAACTCTTCATTTTACTCAGTCCTGGGTCTACTGGCAGCATTTTGTTTTTGTTTGCTCATTTAAATTCTGATTTCAAAGTGTTCATTATTTTTTGAGTCTTTAAATAGGGTGTTTGTCTGATCGCTTGGGGCTTTTCTGTTTTGTTTCGGTTTGTGTTTTTTTGCTGTTTTGTTTTAGCGTTTTAAACGTACCATTCGTTAAAATTTGATGTAAGCGTGCTGTGGCTGGACGTGTGGTGGACTGCGGAGGAGGAAGGGGATAAGGAGCTGGTGGTCTGGTTTTCTGTGGATGGAGACACGATGGTTGGAGGGGTGGAGGACTCGTAGCCTGAGCTGGCGGCGGGAGAAGGCTGGGACCCCTGCGAGGATGATTCATGGACCTGCAAGAGAAAAACCCAGGCAGAAATAGAGAGCGGTGGAGGACGGAGGCCCTGGCGGCGGGCGCCTTCGGCTGGGACGCGCCAGACAACGGGACTCAGCGCCGAACCCCGGGCTCGGGCACCCCCGCGGGGCTCCCAGCCGGCCCCAACCCCGGGGCCGCCCCCGCCCCGGCCACGGCCACGGCCCCTGCCCGGCGTGGAAGGCCCAACGGCCGCCTCCTCGCACTGTCCTACTCCCCACCACCACCCCGGATAAAAGGCGCAGACGGAGGCCCTGCCCGAGGGGCCTGGGCTGAGCGCGGCCGGGCGGGGAGCGGCGCGGCCCGGCGGGCCCGGGGCGGACGCTGCGACCGGAGCCGGGCCGCAGCAGCGCGGAGCCCCGCAGCCGACCGGCCCCGGGCCGCGCTCTGCCCGCAGGCACCGCCGCGCCGCCGCCCCACGGCCCAGGCGCTCCAGCCCGCTGTCCCCCCTCAGCCCTTACCCCCGGCCAGGCCCGAGGCGGCGTCCGAGCCCCGCACGTCAGGCGCCCTCCATTTACTTCATGTGCGTTCTGAGGGAGCTGGGGGTGCGTGTAGGACTTGTCACACATTTTGCAGAGATAGGGCTTGTCGGAAGTGTGCACATGCATGTGCTTTTTGCGGTCCGCTGCTGTTTGCAAAGCGCCTGTCACAGCCCTCGAATTCACACTTAAATGGTTTTTCACCTATTGCAGAGGAAAGGGGGGGGGGAAACGTATCCATTAAGCAGGGCCGGGTGGTCGCTCATTGTCCCCTTCGCACCGCCGCACGGAAGCCCGGGGCTCCATTGCGAACACTTGCAACTTTCTAACTTCAACGAGGCTCAGATCCCAAAACCTTGCTTCTCTTCTCTGTCCTTTCCGCGCCTCCGATCCCTGCTTAGCCACCATTTCGGAGTGTGTGTGTGTGGAGGGGAAGATAAATAACTTTTTTTTTTTTCCCTCCCCTTCGGACTGGCGCCTTTCATTCGCAGCCCCAGCCCTGGGCACCGCTCCCTCCACGCAACGCTCCGAGTGAGAGAGCAGGCGTGGTGGTATTTACACACGATCCTCAGTGTCTAGTTTCCGTTTTCATAGCTCATTGTCGTGATATTTTACGCTTCCACCCACCCGAGCCCCCTCCTCCGTATTTTCTCGCAATATTGAAAATTATCCGGCCGGGGAATAGAATGCGAGGTCAGTCCCACAAACACTCTGCAAAAGCGCTCGGGAAAGAGGAGCTGGCTTTCGGCGCTCGGGGGTGGGAGGCGGGGAAAAGAGCTTTCCCAGCCAGGGGCTGCTGCATTTCCACCTCCCGCGATGGGAAAAACTTCTCAGGGATCCCGGTGCCTGTCCTCCGCACAACAGTAACACACTAACGCGCCAGGCTCGGTTTATTTAAAATCGCTCCTCGGAATTAAGTATTTACCAAGCCCTGAACTGCAAAGGGAAGACGGACGAGCTGCCTGCAGTATTCAGCACAATTTCTCATAGTGCCACAGTCAAAACTGCCTACCAACAATTAATTAAAACCTATAAATTAAAACAGGACAACTTACTGAAATTTCCATTCCCCCCCCGGAACCCCTACCCCCCCACCCCCCACACACACCCCCACCCCAGCGATCCCAGCAGCAAACCTGCCTTTCTCCCCCTCTGCTTCGGCAGGAAGAATTTTCTTTTTGTTGCTGCCGTTGGCGAGGCTGTGACCTAGCTCGTTTTGCAGCGGAGCTCCGAGCCTGACTCTCTCGGAAAAATCAGAGGTCCTGGACCATAACCCTCGCTCCAGCTCGACCGCCAGCCAAGTGGCGCCCCAGCCCCCCCGGCCGCGCTCCGGTACCGGCGCTCGGCGCTTCCACTCGCAGAGAGAAAAGCTACAGAGAAGGTTACCGTACCTGTATGAGTTCTTTTGTGTATTTTGAGGTTCTCTGATCTGGCAAACACTTTGCCACAGCCTGGGAAAGGGCAGGGGAAAGGTTTTTCACCTGTGTGGACTCTGATGTGATTCACGAGTTTATATTTGGCCTTGAAAGGTTTCCCTTCTCTTGGACACTCTTCCCAGAAACATATGTGATTGGACTGCTCGGGTCCTCCAACGTGCTCCACCGTGACGTGAGTCACCAGCTCGTGCATCGTGCTGAAAGTTTTGTTGCAGGACTTTTTGGGGTTTGACAATTGTTCGGGCTCAATCCACTTACAGATGAGTTCCTGTTTGATGGGCTGCCTCATGTAACGAAAGAAGGCCCCTGCCCCGTGATGGGCTGCCATGTTCATGTTCATGTGGCCGTAGCCGTGCAGCTGGGTCGAGGCGTAGTGCTCAGAGCGGGGGCTGGTGACCTGGCCGTACTGGTCGGGTCTGCCGTACATGTCTCCGGAGAAGCCCAGGCGCATCTGACCGTTCACCACGTTAGGCGAAGCGTGGCTGGTGGCTTGTTCGTGCAGCCCGGGAAAAAGTATATGTCCGGCGGCATCGGTGTGTCCGTGGGGTCCGGCGAAACTGCCAGCGGCGGAGGCGAAGAGGCTGTGCTGGGCGCTGGCGGCCGCCGCCTCTCCGAAGCCGCGGTTGCGGAACAGAAAGTCCCGGGTGGAGTTGAAGGCGGCGCTGGAGTAGGAGCTGACATGGGTCGGGTGGTGGTGGTGCCCCAGGGCCGCTGCAGCGTAGCCGGGCGCCTGCGAGGTGAAGGCGGTCTGGCCGGCCGAGGCCAGCTCGTGGGTGCTGGGGTTGATTTTGAAGGCGCCCATGCCGTCGGCGAAGGGGTTGATCCCCAGCCCCACTTCTCTGTCCGTGACATCGCCCGTGGAGTGGTGGCGAGAGGATCCGAAGGTAGTGACTCCTATGGCGGGATACTGCGGTCCAGCATCCAGAAGCATCTTCCCAGCGTCGATGCAGCAACCAAAAAAAAAGCACGCGCGCACACACACAACGCGGAGAGAAACAGCAGCAGCAGCGGCGAAAACACCCTCTTTGGAAAGTCAGCGACGATCACCACCAAAGCAACCACATCAAAAACACCCCCTTCGGCATCAGCGCAGGGGGAAGAAAAAAAAAGGGGGGGGGAGGAAAAAAAAAAAGGAGGCTGGTGCGGAAGGGGGGAAGAGATCTTCGCAGTTGCAAATAATAATAATAAAAATGTGCCCAAAAAATATTCACTGTCTCTCTGCTTTGACTTTTCAGGGAAATTTCGGGGGGGGGGGGTGTTGGGTGGGCTCAAAAATAAACTGGCTGCAAATAACAATAACGGAGAGAGATCAACACGGGCAGAAAAAAAACCCAACAACAACAACAACAAAAAAAAAACCAACAAAAAAGAAACTTCCTTCAGTGATTTTTTTGGCTATAGGAACGTTGCAAAGTGGACGAGAGATTGTTTCTCTCTCTTCTTCGAGCTTCCCCACACTCTCCCCGATTTTTTTTTTTTTTGGGTGCCTTTTTTTTTTTTTCGCTTTGCAAAAAAAGGCGCAAATCATGCACAATATTGTCTTTTGCGGTTTATCTTCCTGGGGAGAAACTTTCACCTCCTCAGCCGGGCGGTGAACGCGAGACTGATAGCGGCAATCATTCCTGCAGATAAATGAATTGAAAAGACGACACCGTCCCCCCCCTTGATGAATGGGAGCCGGGGGCGGAGCGACGTACGGGCGGACGTGGGCGCTCATTGGCCGGCCGCGGCTCCCCCTTCTCCGCGTAACTCCCGCCGGCCCCGCCAACGAGGAGCGCGGTCGGCCGCCTCCCGCCGCTGATTGGCCCCTCCGCCTCATCAATCGCAGGTATTGTGCGCGCCCTGACATCCCTTCTGACAAACAGGGCTGCAGGAGTACCAACTTTTTTTTTTTTTTAAATATATAAAGCCTTTTTTTTTTTTTTGGGGGGGGGGATGTGTGGGGGGGAGGAGGATATTTCCAGTGCATCTTTTTGTGTGTATGTCTGCTATGGAAAAAAAAAAAATCTTTGCTTATTATTAGGGCTATTTTCTCCCCCGCTCTCCCCTTTCTCGGTCCCTCTCTCTCCAGCACTCTGATAATGATGGTAATGATGATTTCTTGGTGATCCAGAATTTTAAGATCACTGAGCACTTTTAGGCTTTGAAAAGAGCAGCCCGTAGGGACTCGCTTCTTTTGAAGTGGTTTTCCGCTTGTTTAAAATTGAAGCTCTCCGAGAGTAGGTGCTGGGTGCATTTGATTTTATTTTTAAACACCAGGCGTGATTTCTCTGAGTAGCTGACTCTATCCCTCCATAAGGTTTCTGACATAAATCTTGTTTTCCTGCACCCATCAAAACGCAGGTGGGTGAGAACTCTTAACTTTCTACTTTTGTTATTGTCGTTTTGCCTCTTTTTTGTTATTTTCTTTCTCCTTTCTCTCTCGCTTTTCCTTTCTCTCCCTCTCTCTTTAAGGAGTCTCTTTCATTCAGGTAAAACTATAAATTTCCCAAACCTACATTGTTTCTCCTCCTGCTGCATGAAACTCCCGGCTCCTTCCTCTCTATGTCTCTCGCTCTCTCCCTCTTTTTTTTTTTTTTTTTTGTAAAAAATTATTTAAAATTCTCGATAGGAGCAATGTAAATTTTCTGACATTCAAACCTTTTCTAGTTCACAAATCAGTCACCCTTGTCACAGTTATTGAAATTCCTCAACTTGCCACACCAGGACGGTGGAAAAAAGCAGGCGGTGTCTTTGTTGCTGACCAGGCTTTTGATCGCCAGAGAAAATTTACTTACCTTCAGATGAGTGAGCAGAAAAAGAAATAACACTCCCTTTGATTTAGTTAGAAAAATGCAGACATTTGGATTCAGTGCAAACATACAACACTTGTTGTTTTCTAGATGCAACCCTCGATTAACCTGTCTTTCCCCAGCTCAAAGTCTATTGAAAAACTGAGGATAGTTCTTTTTTGTTCTCGCTACAAAGAGCCATTGACTATATATTAAATGATTGTTGAAAGGTATAAGTACGGTATTTAAAATCAGAAAAGCTTTGTGGCTTAATCAATTAAGCTAAGCAACATTTGTACAATATTTAAATGATGCTTTGGCACTAAAAAAAAAAGAGCTCGTGGAACTTTAAAAATATAGATGTCTTTGTGTGCATATGTATATGTACACTTACGTATGTGCCCGTGTGTGTACATATATAAAACGGGCAAATTATTTATTTAGTCAGTCCTCCTGCATATTCATTAGCTCTAATTATTTTCTAGTAACGAAAACACCAAAAGCGCACCAAGAGTCGGACTCCTTCCATTTCGCCTTTGTCCAGTCTTTCGCTTGCCTCCTTCGCAGCTCAATCCGAGCCCCTCCAATTCCTAGTGCCAAACAAAGAAACTTTAAACTCATCCTCCCTAATTAAAGGCGCTGGTAAGCAATCCGCAGCGCAGGTACTGGGGAATCAGACCAGCAGCGCTGCTGCGCGAACCCTTCTCGGGTGAGAACAGCGTCATTGCGAGAGGTATAAAAATGGCCATTGCGCCCAGAAACAAACAAACAAACAAACAACAAATAAACTTCGGTACGCCTTGAAGGAATGTTCGGGGGAGTTTAGCTGCAGATGCAGTTTGTCTGTGCTCGGTGCGTGGAGACCGCTTTCAAAGCAGATGTGTTATGTCATTTCCCTTGGATCTTGGGAGACTTCACCGGTTTTTTCAGAATACTGCTGGGCTCAACCTACACATTTGCATTTATTCTGCCAAATCCGTACAAAGGAATTGCAATAGCTTATAGCAACAGGTATACGTGCTCTAGGAGCGCGCCTGTGTGTGGACATGATCTTTAGGTGGGTGTTACATTACTTTCTGTATTTGGTGCTAAAATTAAGCAAAAGACAGAGTTGTCAGCGTTATTGTGAAGTCTTCAGGGCGATGGCACTAGGAGATCCAGAAAGTTAGGTAGTCCAGCAGTCCAGGGCTAGTCTGCCTCCCAGTGCAGGGGGGAACCCAGTGATCATTTCTGGTCGGTGAGAAATATACGAGAAGGTAGACAAGAGGGTATTGTTAAGAAGCGTATCTAAATATACAGTGTAAGAGTGAGTGTAAAAAAAAAAAATGTTGTGGGTTGTAGAAGTTATCAAGTGGGATTTGCGGCGCGCTCTCTGCAGGAAACGAAAGCTGCTCCAGTTCAAAGCCACATGCACCAACGTGACATATAAGCCATTAAAATATCATCCTGACGGCTCATTTCTGCTTCATCATACATTCCCTAACTGCTTCCAGAAAGCAAGAAAAGAAGAAATGAAGGATGACCGCCTCGATGGAAGCGCCAAAGAGGTGGTGGGTCCTTAGGGGGGGGTTATTGTTTTCTTCTTTCAATCTTTCTTTTTTTTTCCTTTTCTCTCCCCCCCCCCCCTTTTTTTTTTTCAATTGTTTTTGCCAATTCAGAAATTAAGGGAAACCTTCAACAGGTCGCAGGGGTAAGTGCCTGGGAGAAGGGGGGTGTCTGGGCAGCCCGGGCATCTGGCTAGCCCCCACCGCCTGTCCCAAGAACTGAACTAATGCTCCCTGACCTCGGGGGGGCCCCGGCGGGAGGAGGCTTCGCCACCCCGGGGGAGAAGGGCTGGAGCCCCGCGGTGCGGGGGGGCAGTGCCTCGTCTGCCCCTCGCCCACGTGGGGACGGTGGGGACGGCCCCCGGCGGCACCTCGACGGGCGGGGGGGGGCGGAGGGAGAAGCTCCCGGGATCCGTCAACGGGATGTTCCAGCACCCTCCGCCGGGCGCCGCGCACGCCTCCGTGAACCCGAGGAATGGCCGGCCCGGCCCGGAGGTCCGCGCAACGCGGGACGGCGGGGCTTCGCGAAGCGGGGAGGAGGCGCTCGCAGCTCCGGCAGCGCCCGGGCTCGGTGGGGACAGGCAGGCAGGCGGAGGGTCCGGCTGGGTCTTGCGACCGCCCAAGATGGGCCGGGGGCCCAGGGCGCCAGACATAGGGCGAGGAGCGCTGATAATGGCGAGTCCCGTGGGGAGGCGTCCTGGGGAACGCGCTCCCCGCCCAGCGCCTCGCCCACCGCCGCGCCCGATGCCACAGGGGAGCGCCGAGGGAGCCGGCGCTTCGGCACCCCTCGCCCTTCTTTATAGGCAAGTACAGGAGGGACGGATCCCGGGAGCCCGGCCGGCCCCCTCCACCACCCCCACCCCCCCCACACAGCCCCCCCACGGGCAGGGCCGGGGGAGTTGCCAAAGGAGCTGGGTGCCGCAGCCAACTTCGCGCAGAGACCGCGGGGGGGGCAGAGACCCCGGTCCGGGCCCCGAGGGGCCGCCCCACGCCCAGCGCCAGCTGAGGAAGGGGAGATGCTCCCAAATCCCCGTCGAGGTCGATGCCCCCGAGGGTGACGAGGGTGACCTCTGACACAAGCCCAGCTCCGTGTTCCAGCTCCGGGCACCGGCACAGCGTCGGAACGGCGTGGGCTCCTCGCCTACACCACCGGCGCCCCTGCCCTACTGCTCCTTTGTCACACACAGTCCCTCGGTCTCGGGTGCCCAGCCGGGCGGGGAGCCCGTTCGCTGGGCTGGGCTAGGGGGTCGCTCCACCCGGGGCCAAGGAACTCTCTGTACCAAGATCTTCCCAGCGAGTGCTCTCTTAACTCTGCGCTGCCGCAGAAAGCACAGGTTGCGTGACAAGCCGGTGGCGGCGGCGAACACTCCCCCGCCGTGCCGCACGTCCAGCCCGGCTCACACATCCCCGGGAAACGCCGTTAAGCCTGTCTTTGGCCGCCGGGCTCCCGCGGGCGCGGTGGCTGCCCCTGGACCCGCTCCGCCGCGCACCTTTGGCCGGGTGTAGGAGTGAGCAGCTGGGGAAGGGGGGCTGTGCCCAGCCTGCGCTGGCTGCAGCCCCTCACACCCCCAGTACCAGCGTGAGACCTAGAGCGGGACTGGCACCCCTCACCAGAGTCCCGGGGCTAGCCCGGCCGAGGTCAGACCAGTTCGGGCAATCGGGCTTCCTCACTTTTCTGGGGTGGAGACCAGTGGCACTGTCTAGATGAGAAAGACGTGAGAGGTCGAGTCAGAGTATTAGCCAATATTTACTCGGAAATCTGTTTTGTCTTCGTCTTTTGTCATCTGGTAACCATTTGAAATATAAATGCAGCGATTGTTTTGGTTTGATTTTTTTTAATTATTGTTCAGTTTCAAAAGGTTTTGGCGAATGCTTGGGAACTGAGCACTCCTCAGCCTCCCGCCCCTAACCAATAATCACAACTCCTGCAAACCTCGTCGCTAGCGGGGCAGCACTTGCTGCTCTGACTTGATAAAAGTGTGAAAATGAACGGAAGTTGACTAGAAAATAGAATTCCTGAGGGGTTCCTCTAGTTCCTTTTATTTCGGCAGTAATTTTCATTACAGCTGTGAAAATACAGAGGAGATAAAATTATTTATGACAGACTATGACTGTGATACGCTGACGAAGTTTCATAATTAATATCATCAATTATTGTGTTAGTATAGACTTCTATTTACCAGCCCTGGAGTTCCTATAATAATAGTAGCAAGAACAATCACAATAATGTCCTTTGAAGGAACTGATTGCAGATTCTAGTGTGATTTGATGTATTAAAAACAATCAAACAAACAAACCACAAAAACAAACAACAAACAAACAAACAAAACCACCTGAGACTCGGACATTACATCAAACCCCAGATCTGCTCTTGGGGTTATTGCTGCCGCTCGGAGAAAGCCGTGCAAAGTTCTGCCTGCAGTGGTGGCAGGGCTCTGCCTTGCAGAGTGCAAAGAGCAAGCTGAAATTATAGGCAGGGAGAAGTGCCAGAGTGGTACTGTACTAATCCTAGCTGAGACAACTTGTGTTGGAGGCTAGCAGAGAATCCGAAATGTAATTTCGGGAGGGAAGGATCTGTAAACAATATAGTCGAGTTGGTAAAAACCTGCCTTACAATAGCCTGCCAGAAGGTGAATGTCAGTTCAAAGGAGAACTGAAAAGATGTCCTTTATATTTCCACCACCACCACCCCCCATCCCTAAATCAGCCATGGAAACTTCACGACTCCATAAAACATGTGCTGCTTTCCTGGGGAGTCAGCTTCCAGTTTCCCCTCGGAGAAAGCTGCTCTTCCCCCAACCCTCGCTGCTTAACTCTTGTGTTTTGTTTTTCCTTTTCTTTTTGAATCCATGATGCCCGAGCGCCTTACTCATTTCATATCATGCACAAATGGTTTTGCTCTTAACTTTCCACCTCTCTCCCCAAACAGGAACAAAGTCAGGAAATGAGGCACAAGACTCCCCTTGTAACGAGGAAAAGAAAACGACTTTACAGAAACATCCTGGAAAAGTCAAGTAAGTTAAAATATGTCTTTTTTTTTCAGTTCAAAGGAGACTATATTTTTTTCAGCTTAGTGTTTAACGTACTTGCGTAAACACAAATCAGCGACACAACTCCCCACCAGCAGCTGCCTAATCCTGCTCAATGCCTATTCATTTGGAGGTTCTAGAATTAATATTTGACGACTCTCTCATTGAAACAACAACCCCTGACCCCATGTGATTGCACTGTCACATTATTCTATGACATATTCATCTTGAATTCATTTACGGACGATTTGATTGGAATGAGGTTTGACATGTATTGGATCCTATTAAAAAAGAAGACTTTGATCTTGTTGATGGGGTTTACATGATATGTATCATCTTTACTAGGGATACCAGGCTTCCACAATGTGGTGTCTAAGTAGTTAGTGACTGACAGCTTATCTGACAGGAATACCTTAATCTTGAGCTACTGAATGAAATATTCTATTTAAAATAAGCATATGCTTTACTTGTCCTAGGGTAGCTCTAGGTCACTAAAAGTGAGAGGCGAACCTAGGTACAAGCCACGGCTCGCCTGGAAGCTGAGTTCCCATTATCCGGGAACTCTGAAATAAAGAAGTCCCCGTAAGTGGGAACGGGGCGAGGGAGTAGAAACAAAGGCAGAGTGTGCTCCCGAGCCACTTGGTACCCTTCCCTCTCCGAGGAGATGCTGGGATTAATCAAAGGCTTTCTTGATCCACCTCTTCCTAAAGAGCAGTGCCTTCTGCCGGGGCAGGCAGGGACTCGGGCTCAGGTCCTGCGCCTGCCTTTGTGTCTCTCGCTGCCTCCTGCATGCCTCCCTGCCCTAATGCGAGTTTGGGGGATAAGGAATCGGACATGGTGACTTTTGGGTCCTCTCTGTTTCCATTCCTCGTTTTTTTCCCTTTCTCACAGTAAATATTAGGGTTTTTAGATGAAACCGTTTCCCTTCTCTCGTCCGGGAGTTGAAGCTGAAAGGTAACCTCTGGAACTGCTGTCTGGAGAGTTCAGGGCATCCCGTCCCCTCCCAGCCCTCGGGCACCGGCTGGAAAGTTTCTAGCTGGCTCGTCGGAAAGGGAAGTTTCCGCAGGCGCAGGAGTGCGAGAGCACGGAGCTGGGTGAAAGTCAGACTTGGCGCTCCTCAGTGCCTCCCGGGGCAGGAGCTGCTCCTTGCACTGAGCACCACTTTAAGGGTGAGCAGGATTTGGCCCCAAGTCAAAGCACAACGCTTGGTTTTCGAGGACTTTGCACCTCACCTTCACTGCAAGCCCTGTCTTCGGCACAGGTAGAAATCTGGATAAGCGCCTTGCTGTGTAGGTAGATTCTTACTAAAAAAAACCCAAGGCAAAATGTGGTGAATCTGTAAAGCAGTCCAGCAGCCGGGGCTGTCCCCATCCCCCGGGGGTTACCGCAAAGGGGTGTGCAGCGCAGTTTCCATCCCGCAGGCCCCGGTAGCCGGCCGGGGCGGGGCTGCAGGCGGGGACCCGAGGGTTTAGGCTGCCCGGCTCAGCCCTGCAACCCCGAGGTGTAGACAGGCAGAACTCTGGGTCTCCCATGGCAGGGCGGAAAGCAGTGCCTTCTCCCAGCACTGCAGCGGCTAGCTCGCCTCATCACAGGGAGAGCCGGGTCGGGACAGGGCCGGACAGGGACGAGCGAAGAGGAAAAGAGCTTGTGGCTCGTCCTTAGAACGTGGCACCTTCCTAGAGCAGCCCTCCAGAACGGGCGGGTTTTGGGGCCGGGGGCTGCAGACGGGGTTGCATAAACACAGCAGCTACTAGAAAAATTCTGCTCAGGGTCAATCTATTCATGTTGATGTGGCACTCAAGAGAGCATCGCGGTCCCTCTAAACTTCACTTCCCTTAAGATACGGTCTATCCTATAGATCTTATATAAGTATTGTCCTATTGACCTGCCCTGACGTTTCAGCTTCAGCTCAGAATGTTTCTGTTCTGCTGCTTGAGTAATCTTGGTTTCTCCCTGGAAAGGCTCCTGGTCCACCCAGCTCATGAGTCCCGAGGGTAGTCTAGAAGGGGATGCCCTCTACCGTAGCCAGGTGGGTTGGAAAGGAAATACTAACAAAAAGAAAAGAAAAGAAAAGAAAAGAAAAGAAAAGAAAAGAAAGAAAAGAAAAGAAAAGAAAAGAAAAGAAAGAAAAGGAAAGAAAGGAAAGAAAAGGAAAGAAAAGGAAAGAAAAGGAAAGAAAAGGAAAGAAAAAGGAAAGAAAAAGGAAAGAAAAGAAAAGAAAAAGAAAAGAAAAGAAAAGAAAAGAAAAGAAAAGAAAGAAAAGAAAAGAAAAGAAAAGAAAGAAAAGAAAAGAAAAGAAAAGAAAAGAAAAGAAAAGAAAAGAAAAGAAAAGAAAAGAAAAGAAAGAAAAGAAAAGAAAAAAGGAAAAAAATGACCCTGCAGAAGCTGATGTTGACACATTTTAAAGTTTGCCGAGTGCCTGGCTTATCTGGTCAAACCCGGCTCAGGACGCTGCCAAGAAGCAGGAAACCTCGGCCACCCCTCGAGTGGCAGCCAGCCGTACGAGCCTAAGCTGCCAAGGAGCTGCACAGACAGGCATTCAGATTTTCAAAACAGTCTGGGAGATGCGCGGAGCTCGGCTGGGTCTGGCCCCGCTCCCCACTTTCCCAGTTTCTTCTCCGCCTCCCGCAGTCATGTGGCGGCCCCCGTCCACCCCCTACCCCGCTCCCCCCCCCCCCCCCCCCCGCCAACGCACGCAACCGGGTCTCACACCAACTTCACCTAACAGAGGGACACTGAAGGACAGGTTTTCCTGCACTGCCTGGAAAAGGGAGTGAGAGAGAGCCCTGAGGGGCGAGCTGAGAGCCATGAGTGTCTGACGAGAAACCGTCACAGTATTTTAAATGAGCATAGGGTAAACCGGTTATGACATTTTTTTTAATTGATAAACTGTTCCAGATGTTTTCTCCCTTGACTGAAAAGTGTCAGAATTGGTGGATAACAAGTGTGTAGAGATGCAGTGTTTTGAGGAGGTATGAGGAAAGCAGCTTTATTTGGAATTCACAGTCTCAGTACATTTGTAAGTAACAGATTCATACTTCCTAACGTTTGTCTCTTCTTGCACTCCTGTTGAGATGGTCATGAATAGGACTGTCAAATCCGTTTCGTAGAGCAAGTAGACTTGAGAGTTGAAATATTGTGAGGATGATGTGTGGTTTAAATTGCCTCTGTAAACATGTTATGTAAGGATGAAGAGCTAATCGCATAATTTGTCACTTTTCATCATCTCCACTCAGGAAGATGTACGAAAGGGTGTACCTGTAGCTAACTACCTGAATATCAGCTTTGTGGTACAAGGGAAAGATGGTGACAGACAAGCAGAGCCGGAAGCTGTAACTGCAGCCAGCCCAGAGTATGCGAACCTGTGACAAAATGTCCCCTATGTGGTTATGTATGTCCTACACCTTAATCTTAACGGTTTCAAATCATTGGCTGGTAGCTTCTGTTATGAGTAGCTGGGTTGACGTTGCCAAACAGTTTCTTGCCTGACTACTTAACATGAAACCTATTGATCACCGATACTGTTAAATTTTATGGAGATGCAAAATTACACACTGGGAGCTTTAGCTGGCGTGCGTGTGGTAAAGTATCCACCAGGAAGTTAACGGCAAGTCAATGTATTGAAATGCTGAGCATTTGACAGGACAGATAGAGGATTAATTGTTGGTTTATTTTGTGAGACTGCCTGTTCATTGGTGGAATTATTTTTATGACAGAATTTTAATTCTGTGGTAATACGGTGGGCAGATATTTACAGATGTGTTTTTCTTTCTTGAAGCAGAAGAATCTTCTCCCATGTTTTGTTTACTTCTTTAAGTTCACAATCACCTTCTTAAAAACTTAAGTCGATGTTTCCTTCTGGGCTGAAGTCCTGAGCTTTTCTAAACATGTAAGGCCTCAGTGCATAAAGCTGAATCCCTAACCTACACTTTCATGGCTAGCAAAGCAAACCTGCAGACTATGTTATTTCCTTCAGGTGAGATGTATCAGAACCAAATCTCTTACGAATGTTTTGCAATGCTTTTCCTTCAAGCCAAGGATGGGGATTTTGTGTGGAACTACCCTGCAAGTGTGCATGAGAGAGAGAGAGAGAGGGAAAAGGAGAGAGACTCCCTCTTCTGGGTTAAACACTCAGATTCAGTCTGAACATCACGATTTCTCTCATTGCTCCGGCAGCCAACAACCAGATAACTGTTAAAAACTTGACAAAGGAGAAGAAGGGGATGGGAAACCTTCCAGGAATCCTTTGTCAGGGCTCAGGTAACAGTACAATAGCCCGAGCACCAAGCCAAACGCGTACTCCTAGCAAGGGAATTGGCTGTGCGGCTCCGGCTGCTGGTTTTGCCGGGGAAGGACCAGCTCCCCGGGCTGTCAACAAGTGTCAGGGACACGCAGTCTCGCCCGGGCCTGCTTACACGGGGGACGCGGGGCCCCCTCGCCTCCTGCTGCTTCGGCCGGGCGGCGGGTCCGCCGGGGCTGCCGGTGCTCGGCCGGGGGGAGCCCCGTGGGCTGCTCCCCTTCTCGGGGCAGGGCAGAGGGAACGGACAAAGGCTGAGAGGGGCGGGCGGCCGAGGCGCTCCTCCCCGAGCTCCCCCCGCCGGCCTTGGCTTTGTTCGTCCGCGGCCCGGCGCCGGAAGCTCGGCAATGGCCCGACGGCGGGGCGCAGCGCGGCGCGGGAGAAGACCCCGGTCAGGGCCTCCCGCCGCCGGGTCGGGCTGCGGCTGCGGGCTCCGCCGTGCCCTGGGGCCGGACAGAGGGGCTCCGAGGGGCGGAGGAGGCCGGGAGAAGGGGGACGCCCGACTGCTGCGCATGCGTAGTCCTTCCCCCCACCGTGCACCGAGCCACCACCCCCCGCCGCACCGAGCGATAACCCTTTCAGTCAGCAGCGGCCTGTCATCGGTGACGTCACCCCAGCGGCAGCCAATGAGAAGACGAGGCGATTGTTTGGCCGGCGGGGCCGGCACCGCGGCCCCGACGCGGCGCTCGGCCGCCCGCGAACCTTTCCGTCCCGCGGCCGCGCCGCGTGGGGCTGCCCGCCGGCCCCGCGGGAGGACGGGCCGCGCGGGGGGACCTCCCCTGCCCGCCGCTGCCAAAAGCGAGCCCCCGCCGGCCCCGCCGAGCCCACCCGCTGGCAGCGCCGCCCGTGCTCCCCGCCGCCGGGGCAGCGGGACCAGGAAACTTTTTGGGGGGAGAAAGAAAAAAAAAGTTGTAGGGTGGTTGGTTTGGTTTTTTTTTTTTCCCTCTCCATGTCTCTCTCCTCCCGCTGTCAGGTGACTTTTTAGCGTTAGAAGCTAATGAGCGTGGATGCTCTGGGGATCCCAGTGATGGACCCTGCTGCTCTCTCCAGGCGGAACACGGCGCTGAGATTAGTAGACTTGGCGGGGGCTCCTCGCCGCCACCACCACCCCCCTCAGAGCATGACAGGCTTACCGGGCTTCGCCGGGCACCCCCCCGCCACGGCGCCCACGCAGCCGGGGGAGCACGTCGCCGACTCCCGCCTCGGGCCGCATCCGTGCCGGCCAGAACACATGGGGCACCGCCACCATCCTCATCCTTCTCCTCAGCATCACCCCGCTGCCCTTAAGCTCAGCCCTGCCCCTCATCCCCACCACCAGCTCCACCACCACCACCACCATCATCATCATCATCTTCATCATCATCATATGGCAGGCCAAACCGAGGTGGTCTCTGGTCAAACGGGAGCGTTTGGCCCGGCGCAGTCACCAGCATCCCCTTACCCCGTCTCTCACCCAGCTCAGGCTCTGGCAGCAGGTAGGGACTTCTTCATACGCAGAGACCTGCCAGCCCCCCTCATGCCAGGGCTGACCGAGCAGCACCCCGCTGCAAGTTCTCACCACGGACTGTTTGTCTCAACAACAGGTAGCTACCCCGGACACCATGGCCACCACCACCACCACTCAGAAGCTGGGAATCCCTCTCTGTTCACTGGACTCCATGAGCAGCCTCCCCATGCAGCTCCAGGTGGCCATATAAACGGACAGATAAGACTGGGGTTACCTGGAGAAATGTACGCCAGGTCTGAACAGTTCACTCAAGTACCAGCCTCCAGGACAGATCCTTTTGCTGCTTCTTCGCTTCATAGCTACGGTGGCATGAATCTGAATGTGAACCTGGCTCCACACCACGGCCCGGGTGCCTTCTTTCGTTACATGAGGCAGCCCATCAAACAGGAACTCATCTGTAAGTGGATTGAGTTGGACCAGACTCCCAAAAAATTATGCTCGAAAACTTTCAGCACGATGCACGAGCTGGTGACTCACGTCACGGTGGAGCACGTTGGAGGACCCGAGCAGTCCAATCACATATGTTTCTGGGAAGAGTGTCCAAGAGAAGGGAAACCTTTCAAGGCCAAATATAAACTTGTAAATCACATCAGAGTCCACACAGGTGAAAAACCTTTCCCCTGCCCTTTCCCAGGCTGTGGCAAAGTGTTTGCCAGATCAGAGAACCTCAAAATACACAAAAGAACTCATACAGGTCAGTATGTACAGCTCTCTTTCCTCTCTCTCTCTCTGTGTTTTTCAGAATACTGTTTTGCTTTATTTTGTTTTTAATGTATCCTTTGCGTTGTTATGTATGCACGCCAAGTACTTCCAGAAAATAAATTCTCAGATTTGTTTGCCTCTTTACCGTTTGGAGGATGGTGTAGAAAAGGGGGGAAAACGGGAGAGCGAGAACAAATCTCAGAATTCTCGTCTATATTTTTTTCTGGTTGTGCGGAGAGTCTCCTGTAATGTTTATGCGGGTAGGTCTGTGTAAATATCGAGTGATATAGCTACTATTTCTGCTTATTCACATCGGCAAGGGTTTTCTTTTAAATAGTTAGGGAAAAAATGAAATCATTGTGCAAGCTCACAAATTAAAAGTGAACAATAGGAGTTACAACTTGTCTAGTCAGTTTTGACTGATGTTGCTGAGATGCTGCTGCTCGAACATTGTGAGAATAACACAGCTGCGACCTTTTTCTTCAACAGTTTTGTTTTGGGCAGAGGGAGTTTCAAATGTTTGATCTGAATAACACTGACATTTTTTAACGGGCATTGCCTTCCAACGACTCTCTGCGTTTGCAAATATGGGGACTTGCAAGTTCTAATTCTCGGGGGGGGGGGGGGGGGGGGGAGGAAGAGGAGAAGAAAATCCTGTATTGTTTCGGCCTGTACATTTTGAAATGTCATTTGCAGTTCTGTTAAGCGAAATTGGGACTTGTGTCAGACACATCTGTTAGTTCTAGTTAACCGAAAATAAGTAACTCAGTGGACGGTCTTGCAAAACTACGTTTGAACTATTCCGGCCAGGAAAGCATTTATAATTAATGAAATTGCATGTAGAAAGTTTTCACATTCCCAGGAGCAGTTTGTGAAGTTGTATTAATGAGTTTAGCAGCCAGTGTTTGTAGCGCTGGCTTTCTTTTTCGTGGTGGTTTGTTTTTTTGTTTTTGTTTTTGTTTTTCCCTCTGAAGAAGAAGAAGATAAGAAATAAGCCCTTTTTGGAAAATTTAATCTGTTCCAGTGTAGGGTTTTCCACCTCCCACCCCCTTCTGTATAGCCTTATGCACTGCGAGGGAAACTACATAATCCTATTGTAAGATCTGCTTACAGCCAAACCATTTTTTTTTTCGCCTTCCAGTTCATAAAACTCCCCTTCCCCCATGCTCGGTGCAGGGCTTGACCTTCCAGGAGTTCGATTTTTATGCTATAACTCGACGTGATAGAATACGCAGAACGTATACTGGTTTCGTATCGCTATCGTCTAAACATAGCACAGAGGTTTTACTGCGACCGTCACTCGTCACCTAATTATTTTTCCATCGCTCTGTGAATAGCTCGTCTGTGTGCAGGAGGTGGGGGGGCGGTAGCAAAGTTGTATTCCTCTGCCGCCTTCTAGGTCCCTTTTTTTAAGAAGAAAGGAGTATCCCTGGGTCACAGAACTTGTACCCCAGCCAGCTCCTTGCTGGATCAGCACAGGTACCGACATGAACCGGGAGAGCTCATCCCTTAATGACGGTGTTTTCCTTAAGTAAACAAACTTTTACTGCTCTTTAACGGGCTCACTGTTTGAAGTCTCTGAAGCAGAAAACGGTTAAATTCTTGGGAAAACTGACCTACATCGGAGAGGCAGGTTCAGGGCAAACCCGAGATCGGAGGCTTGCGTTTATTAAACATCATTGCGCGCGTTTGTACTTTTCGCTTTAACTTTCCCGGTGATTAATTGCTGTATTGTGAAAACTCCTGCAGGGCCTTTATGGTTCCACCGTTTCTATTAAACACCCAGAAGTTGTCAAAAACGCAATGTTTCTGAAACCCTAATAGAAGTCTCTAGGAATTATTCATGAAGACAGTTCTAGATTCAACAGAAAAATTATTGCCTTCTCAAATATTAATGACTTTTGATTTCTCCGAGGCTGGGGAGCAGGCAGAGGGATTTCTGGCGATGTGCGAGTTTTCCAGGTTGGAGGATGAGGCCGTTAAGGCGCAGGCAGCGAGACGAGCAGGACGGGCAGGGATCACCTCGCCGCCTTCCCAGCGGGCCAGGAACAATAGTACGAGGCATGGGACGGAGCCCCTCTCTCTCCCGGTCGACCCCCACCGCCCCCGCGCCTCGCTCGCAGCCCGGGGGCGGCCACCTCCGGCTCCCCTCCCCACCCCCCCCCACCCCACACACACACTACCCCCCCGGAGAAGTTGGTAAATACCTTAATCCACTCCCGGAGACGGGGGATTATGTCACAATTTCCAAGCTGAATTTCACTGAACACTTTTGCCCAGCTACAAGTGTGGGGGGGAAATGGCCATTGGGATTCTGCGCTTCTCCATCGCCCAGGGAACTTTCTGCGGGGCTGCACCTCCGTGCCCGGCCTGCGGCAGCCGGGACCTGTAAAATGTCCTCTCCCTGACCGGTAGGGATCTCCACGTAAGAAAACCTGCTCTCGCGAAAGGAATCCTTGCAAATCGCTCGGATGGCTCCTCTTTATTGAGGCGTCCAGAGAACGCGAACCGGGCAGCGGAGAAAACGCTACCCTCTTCCCACTTGGAACCTGACTGTGCAGAGGGATTTTTCGGTGGCTCTTTCGGGGGGTTAAGCGAAGTTGAACATTTTTCAAGGGTCGGGAAAGCGGAAAGCGCCGCAGCCCGCTTTTACCTCAGTGTAACTCACTTTGCACAAGCACAGTGCTTATGAGGATGGCTTTCCCTGGGGTCTCCTAACTTACTGCTTGCTTGTACTACACTAATATCCCTGATTTGTTGTCTTAACTTGTATGCTGAAGGTCAAATTGTTTCCTTACGTGAAACTGTAATTAGATTATATGCGTGCGTGTGTCTATGCATATGCACCACTGTACGTCGACAGTATTTGGTTACCGGGCCCGTATCGCTTTCTAAGAGACCTTATTTTTAACCTCTTCCTCCCTTCCCTCTAACACCAGGTATTTACCTATCCTCTGTGCAAATGTTACCGGTGGAGGATATGAGAGCTCCTCTCTGATTATTACAGTGCAGGAGGGACATACTTTAAACGCGGAGCCATGAGCTTTTTCCCACCCACCTTGCGTAAAGTGCATTCATGTGAAATATTTGGAATGCCTTCCTTTATGTGCCCCTGCTCGCAGCCGAGCACTAGGTGGGCTGCGTCCCTCCGAAATTTAATCGTGACGAACTGAAAGGGGGGGGGGGAAGTGGAAGCTTTTATAAATATTGGAAGTCCTTCCGACCACATACGCCGTGGTGGTAAACACAGTGGCTTTGTTTGCACCTCACGTTTAAGATTCGGCCGTATATTTTTGTGGTGTCCTCTTCTCCTTAATATTTTTTGGCTTTTGACGGATGAGAAGGTTATTTTCATACTCGGTAGGCGCACGACCTGGGAACTCCTTGGCGAGCAGGGTTTTGCAGTTTGCTATTATCAGTGACAATAATCAGTGACATTTCATCCCGAAGCTGTCTGTGGCGTGTTTACTTGAAAGCTTCCGTGTAACACGCCCGGTCCACATGATCCGAGGTTAAACATTCACACGACTCCAGCAACACGATTATAGTCTATTATGCTTAACGTCATCCTCCGGCTGGATCTCTACCATTTTGCTTCCCACCCCCCACCCCCCCCACCCCTTAATGCCTTTTTGAAAGATTTTGTGCCTTAACACACGGTATCATCAAGCCAGTGATTGGGAAAAGGAGAGGGGATGCGGATATTCCACGGGATTGTAATCAACGCAAGAATGGACTGGATGAAATGTGATCTAGCCAGGTTTTGAGTAATATTTCCACGTGCACCTGGAGGAGTGTGAGAAATGTGTTTAACGTAAAAACCTTCCCAGGTATAAATCACTGACCGCTCTTTCTGCAGGACGTCGGAGTCTGCGGGGGCAACACACGTTGTTTGCTCGGAACAAGCACTTGGTCTCTAAGTTTTGCTTATCTCGAGGCTTTGTCTTTTGCACAAAACCCCATGTTAACACACAGGGCAGGGGAAGGGGGAGGAGAAGCTGGCCGCGACAGGGCGCTCCCGGTGCCGAGCCGGCTGAGCAGCCGGGTGGGCACGGGGCGGCGGCGCCGGAGAGCTCGGCGGGGCGGGCGGGGAAGGGTAGGGCCAGTGCTGAAGGGACAGGGAAGAGGCCGGACGGGAGCTGTCACGGAAAGAGGAGCCGTGCCAGGGCCGGAGAGAGGGGCCCGGGGAGGCTTCGGGCTTGTGCGGGGTGTCGAGGTACGCCGCTCGCCGTCCCACGGCCGCCGTCTCTAATGGCTGTGCTCGCCTATTGCCTCCTGCAGGGGAGAAGCCGTTCAAATGTGAATTCGAGGGCTGTGACAGACGCTTCGCCAACAGCAGCGACAGGAAGAAGCACTCGCACGTCCACACCAGCGACAAGCCCTACAACTGCAAAGTGAGAGGCTGCGACAAGTCCTACACCCACCCCAGCTCCCTGAGAAAACACATGAAAGTGCACTGCAAATCCCCTCCTCCCAGCTCGGGCTACGAATCCTCCACGCCCTCCTTGGTGTCCCCCTCCTCGGACTCCGGTCGGGAGCCCCCCGCCTCCTGTTCCCACGCCGAGCCCTCCGCGCCCGCGCAGCCCGCCGCCGACCTGAGCGAATGGTACGTGTGTCAGGGCGCCAGGCTCCGCGGCACCCCCGCGAACCCCGCCGCCCCCCCGCCACCGCGCCCCCACGGCGAGCCCCGGCCCCGCTGCTAGGGCGCGCCGCGGGTGGCGGAGCGGCGACGGGCGGTCCTCGCCCGGCCGGGGACGTGGTGCGCTGCTCGGGACACGGGGAGGCCAAGCGGGAAAGGCCGAGAGAGGCGCTTAGCAGAGGGAGAGACGACGCGCTGCGGAATACGCGGGTGGGCCGGCGGCGGGCCCCAGTCTGCGCTTCCGGCACCTCGCCCACGGGAGGGCTGCTCCCACGGCGGTCGGAGTGCTGCCGTCTCCTCCCTCCGTGCCGCACACACCCCCCCTCTGACCGTCTTGCTCCAGTTTGTTTACAACTCCACTGATTTCCCTTCCCTTCCCTTCCCTTCCCTTCCCTTCCCTTCCCTTCCCTTCCCTTCCCTTCCCTTCCCTTCCCTTCCCTTCCCTTCCCTTCCCTTCCCTTCCCTTCCCTTCCCTTCCCTTCCCTTCCCTTCCCTTCCCTTCCCTTCCCTTCCCTTCCCTTCCCTTCCCTTCCCTTCCCTTCCCTTCCCTTCCCTTCCCTTCCCTTCCCTTCCCTTCCCTTCCCTTCCCTTCCCTTCCCTTCCCTTCCCTTCCCTTCCCTTCCCTTCCCTTCCCTTCCCTTCCCTTCCCTTCCCTTCCCTTCCCTTCCCTCCCCTTCCCTTCCCTTCCCTTCCCTCCCCTTCCCTCCCCCGAAGGACCAAAGCGATTTCATACAGATTTGGGCTGTATAGATTTGCTCTTGTCACCAGTACAGTGTGCTGCAGTGTTCTGTTCCCCCACTATTTTCTGTGAGAGTGGGTTTGGGGTTTTTTTAAAGAAATATATATATATATATAAAGTATTATTTGTTACCGAATTGTACAAAATGGATCCATTAAATTTTTTTATTAATTAACCCGTTCGATGGACGTTTCTGTAAAGAATCTCCTGATTTTTCCCTCTTGCTGTATATAAATACATATATATATTTCCCCCCACAGTAGTCGTTAATAAAGAAAGGCCCAGGGGGGTGCGCTGATTGACTGTCCGTTTTCGCTCCCACTGGTAATGACTCCTAATACCCAAACACACCGGTCCCCACCCAGAGCGTGGCTCCTGTTGAACTGTGGGCGCTGGGGCTCCCGGGGAGAGAAACGGGGGAGGGGGGCAGAGCCCCCTCGATGACGTCACGGCAAGGGCCGGGGCCGGGCAGACCCCCAGCAGAGCGGAGACCCAGGGCAGCCGCTGCACCGTATCTACCCTGCGAATAACCCTGACGGTAATTGTTTGTACCGGTCGGACAACTCAGCTTTAGCACCTTCATCCCATCCCAGAGCTTCAAACCAGACCCATAGGGTTCACTCCTCTGGTTCAGAGAAAAAAAAAGGGAGGGATAAAACCACCCCCAAATAAATAAACAAACCCCTCCACTGGGGTATCTTGAAACTGCTGAATGGTGCCGGTTTAATTATTTTAATGACGTTTAAGAATACCAGATATTACAGGGAAATAAATAGCAGGGGCTGCTGGAAGAGGTTTCTGTGGCTTGCTGAGTGCAGACAGAGGCTGCTGTAACCGCATCTTCTCGTGTCTGACACCTCACCTCTGCACCCAGGTGACTGGGGTTGGTGTGTGTGTACAAGTGTACACACACGCACACACACATGTACGTGTATGTATAGATCTATAAATATAAAAGCCACAGGAAAATAAACAGCTGGTCAGTAGCTAGAAACACCCCAGCACCCAGAGCCTTCCCCACTAATGCAGCTTTATTTTCCTCCTAAGGTACCAAGTTGGGGTTCCCTTCTTCACTCACCCAAACTTGACAAGTTTTGTATTTAAACACCTTGAATAGTGACAACAGTGCATCGCTGCTGAGCATACACGTAGGGACTTACCTAGGTGAGAGAAATATGAGAGAAGCCTAAACTAGGGGAGAATTGTGACCCTCTGCAGCCCCTGAAACTTGTGTCATGGAAAGCAAGAGGTACAGAAGCCAACTGTGGGCAAGGAGGATGTTTTCATCGTGTCCTGGGATCTGTTTATTTCTTTATCTCTCTATTTACAGAAATATTTGGATGTGCAGGCTAATCATCTTTAATTTTTCATTTGCTTGTTACAGATGTCTGCCCCGTTGCTCTCAAGGTAATCTAGACAGATGCAGCTGAAAGCCTGAATCTTATGCCTTAGACATCAAAGCAAGCTCGCACAAAGAAGTATTTCTTCACAACGGTGAATCTTCATGGTAAGTTAGGATTTCTATGGCAATAGGCAAGTCATACTTAAATAGTGAAAGGCCAAGTCTGGAGCCCGTCCAGGCTTTTCATTAAGGACATAATATTTACGTCTAACAGGCCCTTTTTCTTGTGTATACAAGTATATATTTTTGTTTGACACGAACTAAATCATTTTCATTTAATTTCCGGTAAACAAAACCCACGCGAACAGGGCACTTGTTCCAGACCATAATAAAAATGGATAAGACTGTCAGGAAGAAAAGGCCCGCTTGAACCGTCGCCTCAGCTCACTTTTGTTTCAGCTTTTTGCCTGGATCAGAGAATGCGTTTGGGATTTGAGGGCGAGTTTCTAAAGGCAAGGAAATGGTTTTTAAGGGGGAAAAGAAAAGGAGAAAGGTCTAATCAAGCTCGGGTTGTTCAAAGGGCCTGATTTTGGGGTTGAAAGTGTGAGTTTTATGGTGCATCAGCATGCCACGTTAGGATCGCTATGGTAATGAGGAGAGCAATAGCAAGCGGCCTTCAAAGGAGGCACACTCCATTTGAGACAGTCTATTAAGATACATTTGCACTGACCTTTGGTTTCATGCTAGCTTAATACACTCAATCTGCTCCCCACTAGAGATACACTTCCTCCACCTAATGCACTTCGTCCGAGTTGGGGGTTGCTGCGCTTCTCTGTGCCCTCGAGACGGGCTTCACACCAGCCTTGTAGCCCCACTCTCCTTTTCCCCAAAGTTAGGGTCTGCCAGGCAGGCTCGGGGCGAGATCCCTTCCCCGCTCCCCAGCATTTCTTATCAGCTTCTCGCAACAAAACCCAACCACAAAGCCCGAGGAGTGCTTCCCTCTCCTCCCCCCACTCCTTGCTAGGGAAGATAGGATGGGCACCGAAAGACACCCCATTGGGCTGACTCAGCTCCGTGAAGTAGGTGTGCTGATGGAAGTCCCCCAGGCCCCGGGAAAACGGGGAAAGGGCCGGGGACAGCTGCCAGTGCCCCCCTTCCCACCCCACCCTGCCCGGCCAGGGCTGCGTGGCAGTGAGCTGAGGTTCCGCGGAGTGGGGGAACTTGACACCCACACGATCAGGGCCATAGGCGCTGGGCCATGGGCCCAAGAAAGTTAGAAGTCCATGTTCCAGTAATTGTCTTGTTGTTTATTTTATCCAAGTACCCTAGTGAATAGGGGAAAAATAAACACGATGAAAAAAAAATTCAAACAGTTGAGTCGTCTTTAGTGCCAGCCCTTGTGGTTGAATAAAAAGGATGGTCCAATTTCTATTGAGCTGAGAAATCTTTGAAGTGGGAGTTATTATCTGAGAAATTCCTGCTCGTCGTCCTAACAACGCTGATGAAACGTAAAAGGTTCTTTGTCAGCGATTTGTTCTCCTCTCTGTCAAACTCACCCTGCCCGTTAGCTTTAAACCGTTTCTAAAGAGATAAAATCAAAATTTTAAAGATAACTTTAGGGGCCCAGAGGGTGCAGAAAATACCAAACTATCGACTCCTGTGTATAGACATACATCTGGATATATGTGGCTGTGGCTGTGTGAAACTCTGTCTGTGTACAGATCTTCATAGATGTCCATATGAACTTACTGTTTGAAAGTTTAAATTATGTCCATTTTTTGCATTTAATCCTCTGAACTTCTCCATCTAATCAATTATTCCTACACATATGCTGCACAGAATGTGATTCTTGGGAGAAGGCAGAACTGTTTGGTTTCATTAACACCAGTATGTGACCAACAAACGTTTTCTTTCCAGTAGAGTGAAAGCAAGACCGTAGACATAAGAGTAAAGGCTTTGATCATTTTAACAGTTTGAATACCTATTAAGCATGTATATACTGCAATGTATCGAAGTTGTTAACACATTCAAAGCGATGGCTTCCATATGCTCTCATGTTTTATTGTTCGTAAGTGTAAAAATAGTCAAACTGCATCGCTTTTGTATCTTCATTTTATAAACAACATGGTGTATATCTAAATGATTCCCCGATCAAGGTTTATTTAGTAGTTTCTCATTGGAGATCATGCAATGCTATGTTAGTAACACGAATTCCTTGAAGTTGTAACTCATCAGTGTACTTCTGTTTTAGTTGCTGCAGAATGATCTGAGCCCAATCCTGCCATTCTGAGCAACCCCATTAATTTAATTGGACTTTTCCTGAGTAAGGACCAAGTCAAACTGCAGTGGAGTGGCTATTATTACTATTATTATTCTTATTAATTCTAGTCTTGTCATACTTATGGGAAAATCTAACACATTCCTTGTGAACTGTACAGAGAACAAGCCTCTGTAAATGTAGATTGCAAAAAAACATTTGCAACCTTGATATACTGTATCTTTTTCCAGACTTCTTATATTCCATATTTTCCTTAGTCACGTTTGGTAATGAAGGAACGTTCTGTTGTGTGTTTGAACATACTATTTATTTTTAATATTTGGGGTTTTTTTACAATAAATATTTATAAACGTTTCAATTTTATGGTTATTTTTACGAATGTGCACTTTTGAAATATGTGTTTGTCCTGACGATACGGAGCCATTCCTAAACTACTGTGTAATCAACCTTGTCTTTCTATTGGTATTTATATTAGTTGAAAAAACGTTTCCCCAAATCGGTGTACTATTAATGTGGAGTACAATCAAGCACTAGCCCGTGGTTTTTGTTGGTCTTCGCCCTCTTTAAATGTTAATCGTTTTAGGTTGGCATTTGCATTAAAAAAAAAAAAACAACAAAACAAAACACTTCCTTGGCTTCATTTCTGAGATAACATTTTTCACATCGGAGACGTCAAATGAATTGTATTTTAAATATTGACTGAGGTGCAGGGTGTGAAAACGGAGTCCAGTGTCACCCAAGCGGAGCCCTGTTCCCCTCAGTTACCCCTGCAGTGGCACCCTGAGTCCTGCACGGGCATTTTGCTGTTCTGGAGTCACTAATACTCTGGATATTGGCGAAAGTTTCCAGCCGGAGCCGTCCCCGAAAGGCTGCTGCTCCCCTCCGTTCCCGAGGGTTATTGTTTTGGCAGGACCAAGGATGAGGGATGAAACTGTTTCTTTGAAGAATTTTCCCCCCAAAATGAGTCTCTGTCACAGTAACACTTTTTATAAGATTCCTAGGAGGATTTAGGGCTTTTTGTTTCTTTTTAAGAGAAGAAATTAACTCGTCAGCTAAGGTAATCTGAGGAAAACCTTCACCTCGCATATTCCCCTAACAGATTTTAGTAGCTCGCCGTGTTTCGCAGCTCTCGAATATGCCCAGTTTTCTTCGCATGGCATTTCAAACTTCAGCTTTGCAATTTGGAGAGATGCAGCAGCCTCGGGCGCATCGCGATCCTAAGCCCGGCGGGCGTCGTGCGCATGCGCGCTGCCTTGACTCCTTTTAAAAAAGGAAAACTTGAAAGAAGTTGCCTAACACAAAAAGTTAGCTTTGGCTGGTAGGAATATTGTCAGTAAAGGATACGTTTGACTACAGAGAGAGCGAGCGAGCGAGAGTGAAAGAAAGAAAATAATTAAAGAGAGAATTCAAGAAAAAGTACCGAAAGAAAACATTTTTGATGGTCTGTAAAAGACAAAAAAAGGCCCATAGAGGAAAGGAGGGTTAACAGTACATGCTAATTAAAGAATACAATTCTATGGTCTATAATGATTGAGTGAAGACATGTACTTATTACACTTGACTGTCAACAAGGGAAGGAATGTCCCCTCAGACAACATGGTGAGAGACGTGTGGGCATTATTAGTGTTCCTTTTATAGACACTGCCTTTTCTTTCTCAATGCTGACAAACCATTTTGGAGGGATCCATCCCCTGTTGCTTCCTATCATCGATCCCCATGCAAGCCTCTGCATTGTGCAAGCGCATTAATTAAAGACCATTCATTTCACAAAAGCACATTGTATGTTCAGGAAAGGAAGATTAGAAATATGAATCAGTAACCGAGACCCGTTTCCGCCGCCTTATCAGGAGAAGTGGAGGGGAAGGGGGAAGCACCGTGCAGTTCAGCACACTGCAATTCCCCAGCCTGAGCGGGGTCCCAGCCACCATTTAGGGTCTTTGGGACAGAAACCCTGAAATAGATTACGATTGGGGAGGGGGGAAAAAAAAAAGAAAAGAAGAGGTTGTTGTCAAGTGTCTCTGTGTGCAACGGGTTGCTCGACCCTCCCCTGCGCCCCGTCAGCTTGCCCGCTCCGAGGGCCGGCCCGGCCCGGCGTGACATGGCTCGGCTCGCAGCGCTCCGCGCTGCCGCCGTCTCCCGGAGCCGGACCCCTCCACCCGGGAGCGACCGCGTCCAGGGCCGTTGTGCTTGTGCATGCACACATCCCCACGCACATCTGTTGTGTCAACGGTGGTTTTCCAGCTGCACGTAGAGGCACAGACGCACGAACGTGTGCCCACCTCTCCCCATCCCTTCTCTGCCTAGATTTTTCCAGTCCGAAGGAAAAACAGCCCGTCCCCCAAAGCCAGTCGCGACACGAGTGTAACTTGTCGTGAGAAGGTAGAAGGAGAGCGCAGGGAAACAGAGATTATACGGGAGTGGGGGAAGAGAAGTCGGATTCCTACTATCACCCACATGACTTGCTAAGCGGCTCCAGCTTTTCTAAAATTAAAAGCTTTTAGTTAAAACCCCCAGATTTTTAATGCTGAATGACACATTGACTCAATTTTCTCGTAGATGATTTAGAGTGTTTGCAGGATTACACTGGGGGGGGGGGGGGGGGGGCGACAGAAGTCACTGCAAAAGCAACTCCTTAACAGTTAAAACAAAACAAAACAAAACAAAAGCAGATTAAGGTGTTCCTAAGGATGACAACAGCTCAGAAAAACCTCTGCAGCCTTCCCGTGAGGATGAATTTATTCTCAACTTCTGCATTTGGAGTTTCTCGCTCCGAGGCAGTGACCGCGCTAGCTCGCCTGGATTAGTCGGCGAGACTCAGCGGCTTCGGGCACCAGCTCCCGCGCTTGGAAATCCGCCCATCAGCTTCGTTTTCTTCTTCAACTGCGGCAGTCAACCCCATGGCCGGGCTGAAGCACGCCGGGCTACAAGGAAACCTTTTCCCTAAAATAAACAGGACGCCCTAACAAATCGGCTGAGTTGCTTTTTGTTTGTTTTGTTATTTTCTTTTCCTCCAAGTCAATGTTACCCAGAGGATCGGCTCACTGATGCTGCAAAACCCACCTCCGCGCCACCGTGCTGGTGTGAGCGGACTGGGGAAGCCACCCTGGGGGCACAGCCGATCACCGGGGGAACGGGAGCCGGGGTGAGCCGTGAGGAGATGCGCGGAGCTGCCCCTCCCGCCCGGGCCGGGAGAGCCGCCCCCGACTTGCCGGGACGGCGCTGCCCACGGCCAGCGGCTCCCTCCTGCCCTCGCCCTGCCTCGCTGATGTCCCTGAGGCTACCTGATCCAGCCCGCCCTGAAAGCCCAAAAGCGCGGATCCCTCCCTTCATTCCACATCCCCCACCCCACCCTCACCCCGCTGCTTTGGGAAGACACACACAAAAAAATTTATTCTCCAACTTTTGACTTGTCACTGTTGGCTTAAATTATCCTCTGCCCTGGGGGGACAATAGTGGAGCAATGGGAGCTCCTCGCTCCGTTGCCTGCTCCTGCGAGGGTCTGGGTGCATCTGAACTCGGGTAAAACCGGGCTGCCCTCACGCAGCCCTTTTCCCTCGTCCCCCCGGGGCTGGGGGTGGCCAGGCTGGGAGTCCCAGAGTGGGGAGTCAAAGGGAAGTTTCAATGGGGGAGGTTTTGTTCACCCTACCTGAGGACAGATTAATCCTCACGTATACTTGATGAAGATCTTGCTGGAAGGAAGGGGCGAAAATGGATAGGAAAAGAAAGAAGGAGTCATTGGATTGTTATTGTCTAGAAAACGGGCCACCTTTAAAAACCTGTTGTAGAAATACAGAGACTCCTTTAAGTGTGAAATATCATTTCATTGTAAATAGTCAGAAAAAGAGTCGGTAATCCAACTTCCGGAAACTGTTCTGAATTATTTCAGCAGACTCTTTTAAAAGGGGATTAGCAGGGCTTTAGGGGCAAAATCCTTCTGTTTTATTCAATCTCTGAATTTATGTTATAATTACTAGATGTAAAGACTCGCGAATTAGTATGCAGGCGTCGTCCAGACATTATGCAGGTGCTATTCTAATCATTCAGCTTTTTAATTAAGGAACGAGGTAAGAAAACAGAATCATAAAAACACTTTTGTGAGAGCTGAGAAAATCGTGAGCGACTGCATGAATAAAGCCTTTATACCTTATCCTGACAGGTCAGACACCAATTGCCTGACTTACGACCTTTTCTTGCTGAAACAATGGTTAACAGCTTTCTCACCTTGTTCCCATTATAGCCTTTATTCTCGCGGAGAATTTATGGAAATGGCCTTAAAATGCTTACACTAAAGAGGGATGCAAAAAGGTATTGCAATTTTAATTGGTGCATGTCCCGTACAAAGATACTTTAACTCGTGTCGGTCGGGAATGGAGGGTCTTAGCCCGGCACGAGGATTTGGGTAGATCGACACGGTTTGAAGCGCAAAATTCTCCGGGAGAGGAGGGGACACAAAAAACCAAAAAAAAAAAAAAAAAAAAAAAAAAGAAAAGCCACCCAAAGTTGCCGGAATGCCCGAGCAGCCGCCGCGGCTGGGACGGCGCCGGGACTCCCTTTGTTCAGTGCATCAGAAAGCATCGTGCTCCTTGATCCCGCGATGCAAACTTAAAGCCTTTGTGGGGCTTTGTTATTATTATTTAATTTCTTTCCCTCGCCTTCCTCCTCTCCCCCCTCCCCGCGCCTGGCACTACTGCATCACGTGTATTAACATATGAATGAAACAACCAGAGCCAATGCACTTAAGGTAATACCTATGCTCCGCTCTCGCCTGATTATCTTTTTATAGAAAGTTACATTAACTAATGACATTTACATAAATATGAATAATTAGTAAGGTAAGTAATTCTGCTCCGACGGGGGAAGGCGGAATAGAGAAGAGCCTGAGACCCGAGCCCAATTTTCGGCTCTGCAGACCTAGGCGCTGCTTTGCCCTGGCATCGGGCAGGAGTCGCGGAGTCGCCTGCAAGGAGGAGGGGAACTGTCACATTTATATTGTTTTCTTTCTTTCTTTCTTTTTTCTCTAATGTGAAACTTTTCTCTTGTGCCCTGCTTTTATCTCCCCTCCAGACCTCCAGTTCTGAGCAGAGTTCAGTGGCTGTAAATGATAGGTTCCCAAAAGCATCAATCCGCGCTCTTCTAGTACTTGGTCGGGAACAATGCGAGTATTAGGATATCAGCAGCACTCGAAATGATCACGCGTTAAATTATTTTGCTTTCACGGATGAGGGGGCTTTTTTCCAATGTAAATCAAGCGCTTTAGTTATTAAGTCTGAACACTAATCTCCAACAACCTTTACATAATGTGGCAGAATGTGCCACACCACTTCGCACCTGCACTCTGAATAGAGCCGCCTTTTCAATGTAAGACACGCTTGTTGCCCCTGGGCTCCAAAGGAGTTGTGTGAATAAGTCAAGCTTTTTGAATACCCCTACTCGCTTTCTCTTCCTCCTTTGATCACATAAAATGTCTTCTAATTTGTCCTTTTTCATTGTAACAACGTTTTCAAGTCTCTTTTTATTTTCCAAACCACATATTTATAAAGAACATAAATCGCCCCAGAAAACAAAAGTTCTCTCCTCGCCAACTGGCCAAGAAGCCTATGATCACTTTGTTATTCACAAGAAGGGGAAAACAAGGTTCGCGCAAAGATTGTTGCTTCTCGAGTTTGTCCTAAACAAACGTTTAACTTTGGGACGGGAGGCGGGGGGATAAACATGTTTGTATTGGTGGTGAGCTGCGCTTCAACCTTTTAGGTACCGGCAATAAATGGCGTGGAAGAGGACAGGAGGGACGGGTATCTCTCCTTGCCCACTGAAGTGACTGTAGCCTCCGTCTGCTTTCTGAGCCCACCAGACAGCTCATGGCGAAGCCAGCTGTAGCGAGGGGGTTTGCACACATTAATTCTTAGCTGAGCTGCCTACTTTACGACCTTCGAGGATAATGAACTCTAATTTATAAATCCGCACAAGATGTCAAAGCTAATAGGGAGCGGAACCGCTGGGGAAAAAAAAAAAAAACAACCCCAAAAAAACACCCAAACCCAACCAAAAAACAAAACCCAGAAACAAAATACCAAGTAACCCACCCCAAAACCCCCCCAAAACCCCCAAAACCAACACCACCACCAAAACGCTGGGCTCCTTTCGCTGCTCCCAGCTCCCTGACCCTATTTTTAACTCCGAGGAGCTGGACAGCGGCTGCCCCACCGCCTAGAGCGCGGTGCCCGGCCCGGCTGCTCCGGGCTGCCCTGCCCGCTCCTCAGCCTCGCATCAACTGCAGGGGCAGAGGCTAGAGCACAGCAGGGATTCCACCTCCTGCCTCCGTCTCGGCCCCGTCTCAGACATTTCCGAGGTGTTTTGCCCGGGTGTCTACTAAGAAGCAGTAGGTTAATGGCATTTTAGTTAAGTTGGTCTCTCTGCAGGCTAAGCCCAGCCTAGGAGTTTCTCACTCCTCCTTCTCACAGACGGGTTTCCGGACGACTCTTTAACATCCCTATTCATTAGCACGTTAATCAAGGCTGTAATCCCAGCGAAGATGTGCCCGTGCATTCCTGCTGCAGCTAAAACCGCCTCTCGAGCGTGCACCTATGTGCAGCGCTGCTCAGCGTCCGCTCCCCCCTCCGACGGGCTGCCTCCTCCGAGAGGCTGTTTTCTTACATTACCGTAGGCTCCGGGTAAGAAAACTAACAAACCCTCCTAATACAGTTTAAAACACTTTGATGTCTCGCCAAGAAACACACTTCCTTCAAGAGACAAGTCAACATTTGTTTTTCACATTAAATGGCGTTTAGTTGCCACTGAAAAAATGATGCTGAAGGACCACTTTTTAATTCGATGTATAACAACCGCGGGGGTCTAAGAGAAAATAACGGCGAAAGCTATAGACACAAATAACTAAATTACCAAAACGTTAGTATATCTCCTAGGTTCATTAATATGTAACAGACTCCCCAGTTAATCTCCAAAAGCCAGTGTTCCCCCTCTAAAATAGCACTCAGGGACGAATTGTACAGGAGATCAATCACTGCTAATGCAGTAAGGTTTACTGCAAGGGGGAAAAAGCTATTTACACCTTCAAATAGAAGCTTTTGAGATTTAAGAGTAAGGGTCATACATCACCAAGAATAAATGATTATGAATTGGTAAACGCGCCCTCCAGCCATTAGCTATGCGACGCGATTTATCATTTCTGGGTGTTTTTCTTTTTAAAATCATCTGGCTGTTTGAAAAGAAAACCATGACGGAGAAAAAAAAAACACCGCGGGAAAGTTTGTTTTTGTATATACTATAAGTCATCAAAACATTCAGAAATAAACGGGGTCACTTATGTACTGCTTAACGAGAGACAATAAAGACCTTGCATTGTTCACTTCTAGGGCTAAGGGATCGGTGGGCTTCTGCCAGCCCAGCCACCGGCCCATTCTGCCTTTTTTCCTGTTTTCTTTGCAAGTTACAAACCCGCAACTGTTGTAAGAAATCATTTACGCCCTAAAAATGAGTTGCGGTGTCTTTCTGTTGCCTGGCATACATTGAATTACAGGGGACATTTTGCCAGTTTGCAACAATTGTTGGCCAGTTGTTAGCCAAGAGGCTCACAAATAGCCGTGTAAGAACTGGACGGGAAGGACCTGACAGCAGATGTGGGATGGTAGGACAGGACACTTCTTATTCCTTGTCTCCATAAAAGAGACGAGGGCTTGCTTGGGTGGAAAATCTTGCAACTCCTGTCGGTAGAAGCCGGCTTAGCCCCTCTGGCTATGTTTTGAGAGCTCTTTTCCTTGTGTGCGCTTGCATTTTTTAATTATTATTACTGAAATAGCTTCGAAATGCCAAGTAAACCTTTTTCCACTTAGCTCAGGGCGGTGGGAATGTTGCTCATCAAATTAAATATTCTATAATAAACCATGTACTTCAGAGCTGGGAAAGAATGACAGCGTGTTGTCGAAGGGCAGGGGGAAGGGAGCTGGCTGGGGGGCCGGGGTGGCCATTCCCAGCGCCGAGCAGCGCTGCTGTCACACCCGCCCTGCTGGCATTTGGACCTGCCATCAGGGGACACAGCCGAGACCACCGGTGGAGAGGGGTGGATAAAAAAACGGGGTTCTGAATCACCTGCCATCTCGTCGAAATCTCTTTCTCCTCTATAAATAACTGAGTGCCAGGCCAGAGGCAAGGTGGGCACTGGGGACCGGTGAGGGGGACCTCTCTGGAGCACCTCTCTGAACGTGGCCCTCACAGACACTGAAGCCAGGGCAGAGCCTTCAGGCCCCTCGGGGGAGGCATGTTAGGGACCTCCAGTCAGAACGCCCTCTGGGGAAAATATAAAGTCCCCTAAACTGCTGCATCCCTCTGCCCTGATATGTCGGGTTTCAATTGTGACAAGTGCCCGTGGTCTTAGGGTAAGAGATTTAATATGTCTGGTGAAAGGGTCTGTGGGAGTGAAGCTCACAGCAGGTAACCAGCTCTCCTAGGGGGGTTTTTAGTCCCACTTCTAACACTCCTAACATATTTGCAAGATTTGGGAATAAAGCAACTTGCTTGTAGACTCGAGGAAGAGATGAGATTTCTGGTTTGTTTTACAGCCTCGTTACAGGCACGTTTGGCTAAAGGGCACTGCTTTATGTAAAGACAAAGACACAGAGCCTGGTTTGGGGAATGCAGGGCTTTCACAAAACTCTGCTCCGTGGCTTATTCTCTACTGGGTGGCTTTGGGGAAAAAAAAAAACCCAAACAAACAAACAGGCAAACAACAACAACAACAACAAAATCTCCGGCGGTTGCACGCGATGGGTTTGCTGACCCTCTGGGTGCAAATACCTTGCTGGAGGCACCTGGCGATATTTATAAGGTGATGTTCTCCCCTCTCGGTTTCTGGGCGGCTCCTTGCTCTCCACGGTAAATAGCGAAGCGCTCCTGCGCCAGCCGCGGAGAGATGAGTGGAGGGAGCGCCAAAAGGGGCGCAGGATCCCATGCCGGGGAGTCACCCCGTGCCCATCAAACCAGTGGCAACCTTGGCGTGGACTTCACTGGGGCATGAGCAAATGTGCGCTGTGCTGAGGAGCGGGGAGACTGTGGAAACCTTCCTTCAGTCGGTCCTGTCGGGGGTGGGGGGTGGTGGGGGTGGGGGGACGGGCTGGCAGCTGCCCAGGCCTGCCCGCACCCCGGACCCGCTCAGCGACTTCCGCACGCGTACGCGCAAAGCAGCACCTCCTGCTCCTTCTCTCCCTGGGATGAAGAGTGATAACAAACTCGTAATTCCCCATTGTCACGGGAGAGCGAAGCAAGGCTGACGCTGCTCCTTGCCTCCCCAGGATCCCCACTGGAAGGTCCATTTCTTGGTCCACCAAAGAGGACTGGAGTGCAAGACGTTTTCCCAAGAAACCCTCTTTTCTTTAAGAAACCTACTTAACGCAGAGGAAGGAAAATAATAATATTCTGAGATTATGAAGTTCTTTGGAATAGATGAGATTGTTTCCTTGGATATCTAATATTGCAATTCCAGTTCGAAGTATACCCATTTCCTCTTTATTACACCATTCCGCATTTTATTTCTATGATTTTATGTTTTACTGCTGTTTCTGTGAAAGTCTGTATTTTCAGCGTTATAGAAAGTCTCTGAAGATCCATAAGATTATTATTTATCTGACTTTCTGTGTCTCCGAGTGCTGTATACGTTATGTAATTGCTTTAAAATGTTTTCATAAATTACATTCAGAAATGTCATAGTAAATTACCTTTGTAATAAAATGTAAAAAATGCAAATGGCTGTTGTCTTTATTACGTTTTAAACCATTGGTTTATCTGCACTATTTCACTTGTCAGTTGCACAATATGTTGTATAAAGGGAAAGCACAGTTTGATAACAGATAGATGGAACCTCGTGTGTAATCTAGCAGGCACGTACAGTTTGGGTCATTTCCTTATCTCCCGCAGAAAAGACATTATCCCACTCATATTTACATACTTTTCAATATTTGTCAAACAATCATAAATTATAAATTAATGAAATGTTCGACAGTCTTCAGAGATCAGACTAATGAAGACATTTACCTTTTTGGTGATTTGGAGTCTCATCTTTGTAAGTTTAATGACATTTAGACTCTCACGGTTTATTAGGCTTTATTAGATTTGTCCTTCACTCCTGCTGTCATTCAGATGTCTCTGCATAAACATCACCTGCTTCAGGTACAAGAACAAATCGACTTCTTCCAGGAAGGCTCCGAAGCAGCAGCGCCACCACGCCTGGACGCGGAGCGGGGCGCCGGGGGCCGCGCAGGCCGCGTGGAACTGGCCTCGCCCGGCGCCCGCAGGCTGCTCGCCGCCCCGGCCGGGGCTGGCAGCCCGCTCCCAGCCATCCCCTGTGGTTGGGAGTTATTAACTGCCCTCCTGAGCCAAGAAACCCCATGTGCGTTCGATTACGCCGAAGCCCCAGCCCAGGCAGACAGGCGCACCCACCCACCCCGCCGGCCCCCGGGCTCTTGAGACCCTCCTTGTCGGGCTCCTGAGCCACGTCTGAGCATGCCAGCAACACGCAGAAGCTTTTATCACATTGCTTTGTTGTTTTTCTTTTTCCTTTTCTTTTTGTGACCGAATGTGTTTGGTGCTCCAGAGCGCTGGGCCGGGCGCGGCGATGCCCGGCCGGGCAGGCAGCCTGTCCCCGCCCGGCGCCGTGCAGGGAACTCGCTCTGATGGATGGTACCTGCCTCCCCAACACGATTAGGCTGCGGAAATTAAGTTGCCCCCAGAAAGGTCGACATTCGTCCCCCTCCACCTTTACCGGGAGAGACGCACGCTAAATCCCGCTGGCCAGACCCTGGCGCCATCTTCCTGGGAACAAAGCCCCGGGGCTCCCCCAGCCCCGCCGCCGCCGCCCTGTAATCGAGTTTCCTAATTGCATTACTTCGCTCGCAAATGTCAGGAGCATGTGTTGGGGCACAGTGCCCCCCCTCTCCGCACGCCTCCCTCCCCGGAGACCTCGCGGAGGCCCGTCGGCGTGACTCGACGCCCAGCGCACCCGTCCCTCCCGACTCTGCTCGCCGGCTCTGGGAGCGGGGAAGCGGGCAGCGGGGACGGGAGCTGCCTCCCTCATAGCCTTTGCGCTTCATCAAATATAGATCAGGTCTAAAGCTCGCGCTACGAACCTCGAACATTGTTTGCAGAGGCTTCCAAATATTTCCAAACAACGCTTTTTTAAAACACAATGGAGAGTTATTAAAGTGCTTGTTGGTAAAGTGAGCATGTGTTCTGCAATCATCAAAAATTGATATGTACCGCCAGTAAAGTAATTATGCACCATCCTGAGGATACGAGAACAGTACATTGTTAATCCACTTGCACACCCGTTGACTTGCAGCATCAGGCTGCAAATAGCTTAATTAAGTCATACACGTGGAATATAACCATATTGTTACATTGCATTATGCACACTATATCTCAGTTTATTGGGACAATTAATGCTGGTGATAGACCTCGGGCAAAAAATATTAACCGCAAAGTACCAAAGTTGCATTCTGGTGACATTTGCAGTACAGGGAGTAAACAGTGAAACAAGACACAACCTTCCGAGAACTGCGAGGACTTCCGAGCATGCCTCCTGCCCCCAAGCCCGTCCTTAGCAGGCACTTTGGCCAGCCTGAGGGAAAGATCTCCGCAATTCTCCGTTCCTTAGCTCTGTTCTGACTTGCGAAAACGCTTCGAGAGCCAAACCCGCTCATTCCTCTTGACTCAGGGGAGTTTGGGCTGGATCGGTCCTCAGAGGATGTGAAATCCCGAGGAAGGGGGCTCAGAGCCAGAGCAAGTCACCCCGCAGGCCCGAGGAAGGGTGACATACCGGGTGAGGGGCTTGAACACCAGCGTTTCACGGGCAGCCTGGAGTTGGGAGGAGCGGTCTGTCCAATACCTTGCACACTCGTGAATGTGACCAGATGCCGGTATTTCGCACAGGGGAGCGGCGAGACTGTGTCTCGGGCCGCCCCCTCGGGGTGGCTCTGGGCCCGCCGTGCCTCGTGCGGGGTAGAGCCGTCCCGGTGTGGCCGGCGGAGAAGAGGCACAACGAATTAAGTGTCAACAGAGCCTAGCCGGTGGTCAGGGTGGGGATGCCAAGCCCGTCCGTAAACGCTCAGCCCCCTCCCGGGGCCAGCCTGCCCCCATGCCGCTCCAAACTGCGGTTACTCCCCCACCTTGTTCGTCCCCCGAGGGGGCGCCGATGGTGAAGCTAACGCCAGGGGTGCTCACAGCATCCCGGCTCCCCGGGGCACCTCCAAGCACTCTGCACAGGCTACAGAGCCGGGGATGAGCCGGCGCTGAGATAGGCGGCGGCACCTGCCCCAGGCAGGGGGCAGCGCCGCGGGGACAGCGCCACGCAGGCAGCTCGGGGTGGGGGGGACAGCAGAGCACTACGCTGCCAGACTGCGTGTCAGACTCGTGTAAGCAGGCGCAGGTACGCTTCTGGGAGCTTGCGGCTGGGACGCACACCTTCATTGCCTGATTTACTCCCTTTCCTGCAAAACCGCCCAGGATCGATATTATTTTCTGGGGAACAAAATATCCCCCAATTAAAATCAAAACCTCGTTGTTTGACCGATTTAACTGCCTCCTCCAAATTTTCTAAGCCCCCCTCGATGGTGCGCTGTCATTCTCATCGGGATGAAGTCACTTCAAGTTTCCCCAGCCCATGATTTTTGGGGATGCGCAGGGCGATTTCCAATCTCGCTGTATTTGATTTAACGGATTTATCAAGCATTTTGGGAAAAAGGCGTCCAGAACGTAATCAGGATCCCCCCAGACTTCTCTCCTGTCCACATCGAGATGACCCGTCAAGGGCAGCCCCGGGAGCAGGCAGGAACATGGGTCAGACCCATGCGCTGGACAGCAGCGGGGGCTGAAGCAGGGCAGAGGCTGCGAGTGGGACACACGTGTCCGCCCCCACCCCGGTGGCCGGCGTTGCTCAGCCCCATACACACACACGAGTGGGGGCTGCTCCGGAGCTGGTTTTTTTCCGTAGTTTTCCCCGCCAGCTCCTTTTAACTCTTATTTCAGAGCTTCTCGCAAGCTGCTGCACCAGCGGGGGAAACGACTGCAAACCGAATTCTGCTCCTGACCGCTGGAGTGGATGGTGTCGTGGTCATCCCGGCAGCGCCTGTCGGGGAACCAGCCCCGGGCACGAAGGTCATTAAGCATCAGGAAACTGCACAGTAAATTTCCTCTTTGAAAGGTGCCTGTGCCCAGAGCGCGGCTCGCAAGCTCGTATAGACACGCAAACACGCGCTCCTTCCTCCGCTCCGTATCTGGCTTTAGGGAGGGTTACGCCTTATTCTGCTTCCATTTCGTTGAATCGTTTACAAGTTGAGCCCAATACTAGATTTTAAATCCCCCCCCACCCTCTGGAAACAGCCGGCTTACGGGGATCCCCCTCTCTCCTCGGCTCCCAGGGGCTGTCCGCAGCATCTCCCGCAGACGGGACCTCGGACAGAACATTCCACCTCCCGGTTCGCGGGCAGCACCTGCCGCCCCACGCGTGGGCACTGCGGCTCCCTCCCTGAGGAAGGGACCCGCGCACCGGCCGCCGCGCTATGTGGGGCGAAGGAGTGGAGGCTGCGCTCCTCACCCGGGGACTGCCCTGCCTGCCAGGGCACTGGTCGCTTCGGCCGTCGGGGCTGGATCCGGCCCGACGGGTCTCGGACCCACAGCGCGGGGGGCAGAGGTGTGTGTGTGGGAGAAGAAGTATCTCGGCGTTGGGCGCTTGTGGGCTGACTGCCCACCCCCGCCCCACGGACACTTGTTTTGCAAGATGGGAATAACTGTGAAATAAAGGTCAAGAGGCGAAGGGAGCCCCAGTAAGGCGAGCAGGGCACTTTTAGCCCGCATTTCTCCCGCAAATTACTCTCTCTTCTGCATAGCCAGCACTGACATTTCCCCCGGACCAGCGGCATGAAAAGCTCCATCCTTTTAACAAAGCAGGTGGAGATAGCCTCAGATCCAGACTAAGGCTCCAGATCTCTGTCCTCGCTTACAGCCAGGACAACTTTCTGGAAGCCAAAGGCAGCCTCCGAGTGCCACTGAAACGCGAGAATTGCAAAGGGTTTTATGCCAGAAGAGAACAGAATTTACTAGTGGGTTTGGGGCTGTTTATGGATGTTTCCTAACAACAAACAAAACCCACACCGAATTCAAAGCCCTGCCTCACAGAGTCCCTAGTCTGCGATATTTATTATTGTTATTATTATTAATCGTTGTTATTATTTAGATCTATTTATTACTTGGGAGAAGGTCAGGAGCTGATTCGCAGCACAGCCTGCAGTTCCAGTCTCTGTAGTTCTTTAAACTTGTCCTTTCTGGTTACGGCCGGGAATCCCTTCCTGGGGATGAGGGACTAGGTGCCGGCAAATTAATAAGTAACACCTTGCCCAGGAGCTTTGAAATGCTCTGTCTTTTCTAAAACTAAAACCCCAAAAATCCCACCTTGTCTCTGTTCCAGAGGCGAAAAGAAAAACGGTTCGTGACACATGACTTGTAAAAGTTCACTTTTGTTTATTTTTTTGTTGAGTTATTTTTAAGGTTGGGGGGGGGGAAGGGAGGAGGGAACAAAGCACGATAAACAAGAAAAAAGCTAAAAGCCTGGAGGACCGTAACTTCAGTGGATGGGGTTGAAGCGGGCAGTCTGTAGCTACTTTTGGCCATCTGGCTGGTTTAAGCTTTTGCCCCCATGCTGTATGATTTTAGCTTAAAATCTCTTCCGTTGCAGTGCCGCTTTTATTGAATTCATCAAAAGCAAACTTTCCCCGAGTTGGTTTTTTTTTTTTTTTTTTTTTTTTAAGAAGGGCTAAAATAATAAGTCGACCACTGTGACATTCTCTGGGCTTAGGCCATTTTTCATAACGCAGCTGATACGCTTTTGTGCAGCTAAGGCGACCAAACAGATGAATAATGAGAAAAGTCTCTCGAAAACTAAAGCTTCCAGCTTTTCCCATCTTAAAAAAGTTAAGTAAAATGAGAGGTGCATGTAAAAAATCCTCCCAAACCCAAAAAACCAAACCCCATCACGCCAATAATCAGGGCAATACTTTTATACCTCTGAATGGTAACGATGCCTTTTAAACAACTTACTGCACACACACACACAGAGAGGCACGCACACACACACACACACACACGCACACACACACACTCACACAAAACTTTAAAGCTTGTGAAACTGCCCAGGTGGTGTTTATAGGACCGTAGCCAGTGGCTTGTAAAGAAATCGGAGACATTTGAAGGAGATTAGACTGTTTAGAAATATATGACAAAACATTAAAAAAAAAAAAAAATCCTGTTTTACTGTGTCCAGCGTGTTTAATGCAGGGCTTGAAGGACCAAGTCGTCTGCAGCACTAGAGAAGAGTTCCACAAATTGTGATGGTTTGGCAGGCGAGGGTAAGTTTATTTAATTATTTATTTAACATTTTTTTTCATGCTTGTATGCTTGTGTTTAAAGTCTGCGATGCAAAGAAAATATACACTTGTGATTTTAATGCCATTTTAGGCATAAACCAGTTTTGCGCTTAGAATCACGTCTCTAATGTTGTGCATGTTCTTCCTGGAATTTTGTCCAAAAAAAAAAAAAACAACAACCCCCCCAAAAAACCCTCCCGTTTCTCCCAGCAGTAGAGGCAGGCAGCAGCCAGACCCCACAGTGCAGGACTAGGAGGCGACTGCCTGTGTAGCACAAGGCAACAAGTAAGAATTTCACGAGCTTTCGCCTCGGATCGTTTTTATTTTGCTTTTTTTTTTTTTAAATCCCACTGCCATATATGTATGTATGTATTTATTTATTTTGCACGTGAGACCCCTGTACCTGTGTGCTTTAAGACCACAACCGTGAAACCCGGCTTTATTATGAAAACTACTGTATGTACAGCCTGGATGGAAGCACAGCCATTGGTTCAAACAAAATGACTATTGATTCAAAGTGCGAGCCCTCCAGGCTGAACCGAGAAGGAAGGAATGGGTCGCAGTGGGTTTTTTCCTTTGGTTCTTTTTTTTTTTTTCTTTCTTCCTTTTTTTTTTCTTTTTCCTCTTAAAAGAGAGAGAGAGTTCTAAGCTGCATGACAGCCAACATACAGTCCTTTGAGTCTTTTTTTTTTTTTTTTTTTTTTTTGGATGGCAATAAGAATTTCCCTATGAGAAATATTACGGTTTGCAGGCAGATCACCCTCAGAGATAAATTCCAGCCTTTCCTATTAAAAACATGGCTTTAGTTTATTGCAACTACGTGGGGAGGAATGAGGATAATAAACTAACTCGGTGCCTTACCCCCCCCAACCCCCCTCCCCACGCACTTTCAACGAGGAGTCAAACTGCACTTTCCTGCCACTGGTCTCCGCTCGCTCAATTTCTCCGGAGTCGCTCAGCGCACTGAGCCGGCCGGCGACGGACAGCCCAGCTTCGTTTGTTCAGGGGATGGGGAGGGAGAGGATGAAATTACAGGGAAAGAAATAAATAACAAGAAAAGAGGGGGGGGGGAAAGGAGGGGAGATGGGTGGGAGGGCAGAACAGCGCAAAAAGCACCAGGTTATTGGAAGGCACTTGTTAGCAAAGGGAGGTGATGGTGCAAGAGGTGTACCCCGGGCACCCTCGGAGCCCCCAGCCCTTCCACCCAGGAGCTGTCTGGAAGCGATCACAGCCGGCTCACAGCTAATAATGCCCTTCGCTGAGGTTTGGTCTGCGGTGCTTGCAGAAAACGCAACTTTTGCCCCATTGGTTAGCTAGGTGAATTAGCACACACTGCAACTGAACAGTACTTGACCTTTGCCTTTATGTTTGCTCAAATGTTTGCCTAAAACACAATCACCCTTGACAAGAGAGCATGCTACCGTGTGACACTGCCTATTCAATAGATAGATGTTCCCTGCCACACACAACCCAGTTCAGCATTTTAAATAGCTTAGGTATTTGTAAAAGCCGTATAAATTAATGTCTGATGATTGCTAGTTGCTGGTTAAAGACCTGACCATTTAACACGTAGACTAAGAGTCGGCTTAAAAAAGCACAAACCAGACCAAACCAAGCAACTGGCCAGACTAGGATATAAGGTCAGAAAAGCGAACTTGTGGCTAGGGTGATCAACAGATTCTTATTCTGACCCGTTCACAGCGTGGCTTGTCGAGCTACACGAACAGATTAGCTTTGGGACCGGCTGTAGAAAAAGCTGAGTTTAGGCACTGTCCGGCGACTGCTGCTGGCAGAGGGATGCGCGGGGAGAGATGCATCTGTGCACTTGAGAAATTTATAGGTGACACAGGCGAAAGGATGAAGGCAGACAGGTTACACTGATACAAATCCGACCATCCTTCGTCCCACGAGCTTCTCTTGCTGACACTGGGCAAACACCGCACAACTTGGGGGTGGGTGAAGTTGCTGTTTGGCGGGAGCGTTTTGTACGTGAATTTGATCGCTGAAGTCTGGAGTCCCAGCCATCCCCCTAAAGCCTGCGGGAAAGAGACCTGGAGCCGGGCTGGAGCCAGCCGCAGGCAGGGCGGCGATCGGCGGGGCTGCTGGGCGGACAGGGCGGCGGCCGGGGCTCCGCGCTCCTCGGCGTAGGCGGCGGCGGCGACGGGACGGGACGAGACGGGACGGGAAGGGACAGGACGGGCGGCGGTGGGAAGGGAATAGAAAAGAGTTAGCCTTCATATTTAACAGGCGGAGCACTATTCATTGATAAAATGACACCTGAAGTGTGGCTTTTGTTTGAAAAGCTACTTTATTGTTCGGAAGCATGCGATACAGCTTCTATTCTCTGGAACAGAATATTTATACCAACTGCAGTTTATAGTGTAAGCGGATACCTGCACATCTTGCCAGTACTTCCACTTGGTAAAATACAGCGCAGCTCAACAAGAAAAGTAGAAGTGATATTGCAAACAGTTGCTCTGCTTTGATTTACCTTTACTGTCTTCATCTGGAGATTTTTTTTCGATGACCGATTTTTTACTGTCTTTCAATTTTGGGAAACACGACTTCCCCTTCTTCTCCCCCTCTGTGTTTTATTTTCACGGCATGATTTAGTCAGGAGCATTTTGAAAAAGTTAATTCATATTTATACGAACATCCTGCTTTAGATCTAATGTTATCTTGGCATTAAAACCAAATAGATGGGCAGAAATCAACGATGTAGCTTAGAAAAAACGGTCGTTAACAGGAGCGGGGTTGCAATGCACAGAGTGAAATACTCAGCTGTTACTCGTTGCCAGTTATACGGAGAATTTCATTCTATCAATCACTTCAATTTTTAAACCAACAATTAGATTATCTCGTTTACAACTCTGTAGTAAATGGTGTTCAGAAAAATGGCAATCGGACTTCACAAATAAGACATTTGCAAATTATAGGAATCCAAATAAAATTTATTTAGAGCCTGGCTGCTCCCCGGTGAGTTTATTTCCGATCACACAGACAGGAGTAAGGTGGGTGCCCAGCTCTGCCCACCCGCGCTCCTGGCGGGAGCTGCCACGGCGCAGCGGCTCTGCGCCCACTCGGGGCTGATGCTCACGTCAAATTCACTACAAAGGTCAGAGCCCCGAGGAGCGCCTTTCCCCTGGCACGACACTACCTTTCTGTCGAGGGTGAGGAGCCCTGGCTTTGGCACTTCCCGGCTCCACTCCGCTCTGCCTTTTGTCAGAGTCAAACTTGACCTGGCGGAAACAACCTTCCCTATAGGCTGAACTGATACCTTGGATTATTTGCTTCTGTGTGGCTGCTTTTTGATGTGGACACATGTTCACTTAGGCTTATAGGTCACTAGTGACCTAGAATAACATAGCACGTACCCCTAGAGGCAAAACTACTGAAGTGAACTTTAAGGCCAGATGATATTCAAAGCGAAGTTGTGTGGAAACCGCCGGGACTCGATTCAGCCAAGGAAAGCAGGGATCAGCCCCGCGGGGACGGGCGGTGCGGGGCTTCCCCCACGCACAGCTGCACACGCCGGGCACCGCCTCGGCTTGTCGCGAAGGAACTCGTTGAAAAACTTCACCTGGAAGAAACGAGAATTGAGAAAGCCCTCGAGTGAAATGGGCATCGACATCAGGAGAGTTTTAAGGAGTGTTTTCCCTGATTTTACTGGGAGTAAAAGTCTGTTGGAAGGAGGAATCACCGGTTAAAGGAGAGACAGATAATTCTGCACGAGGAGTTTCAATAATGATTTCAAAACAAAACAATTTGTTAAAAGAGGACGAATCTCTATATAAGAAGTATATATTTCTTTAGGTTTAGAGAATTAATCATGCCTTTTTTTTTCTAAAGTAAAGAAAAGATAATTTTAAATATTATAAACTCAGTAATAAATAAGGGCTTGATGTGTTTCCGAAGTGATTGTTGTTTTCAGTTAATTTTGGCCGGGCGCTCTTTTATACTTACTAGTTTCCTCTTGGAAGAGGTAATTCTCTGGGCACTTTTCTCAAGTTTTTTTTTTTTTTGCCAGCAGTCCCATTCCGGGCAGAAAATCTGCTCGTTCTGCCTAGTAAAACGCTATTCCAGAGGCAGAGGGCACAGCTCAGCATCATCGCCTCTTTCAGGAATACCCACATGGCTTGCTTTGCCTTTATATCTTTAATTTTTAAAGGATGAGTTTTACTGGAAGGAAGTTCAAGGATGTGTCTCTCTTCTATATATGCTGTGCAGGTATCTCTAATTAGAATAAGACGCCCAGCACAATGAGGACCTATTGTATGAGAATTTGAAGCACGACAGTTCCTCTTCTGGTTGAGAATCGCTGCCTACATTTATTCTCCGATTTCCAATGCCTATTATGTATACAATCGAGCCTATAATTACCTGCTGATTTCTTTGTAGTAGTTAAAGAGAGTTTGTACTGTTCGGGCAATATTGTCCAGTCGTTATGTCTGCAGAAGCCGTCACGAAAGCGTGAATATATTCTGTACAATCTGCAAGTAATCAATGAAATTTACGATCTGGGCACCCCCCCCCCTTTATGTGCATTTCCTGCCCAAAGAAGAAAAATTGAGATATGAAGGTGTCTCCTTCACAGCACCTCTTACATGGAGGCTTTGGAAGGGAAATGAGTGCCAGGCTCTGAGGTTTCACACGGGAGCAAGAACCGGGTGGGAGTTTCCCGAGGGACAGAGCCCCGAGAGCGGCGTGACTGGCGATAGCCCGGGGGACCCTCCGGGCTCGGGGCGCCCCGAGGGGCTCTAGCCGCCCCAGCTGGGACCCTCCGGGCCGTCCCGCCCGCGGGGGCTGATGCTGCCCTGAGGGGGGCGGCGGGCGCTGCCTCGCCTGGGGACGGGCTCCACCCTGCGTGCGGCCGGGCGCTGCCCCCGCAGCCTCCGCGCAGCGCGCATTTGCTGATAGCGGTGTGAAAGGGCCAGGCGATAAGGGGCGGCGGGGTGGTGGGGGGGACTGGGTGAACATCGCGGCGTCTCTGTGCCCGCTTCTCAGCCGGGCTGCGCGGCGCTGCCGGCTACCGGGCAGGCGACCCGAGAACCGGGCGATGCCTCCGTCCCGGCCGTGTCCGTGGTCCTGTCCCCTGCGCTAAAGTTAGCGCCCTCGGCCCCGCTCGGGGCTGTGCGTGGCTCTCCGTGACGGCTCCTCTCCCCACGGTCGGGCCACTGCTCCCCGGCCAGGGCTGCCCGCAGGGCACTGAGCCGCGTCCCTGCCCCCGCCCGCCCGCCCCACTCCCTCCCCCCGCCTGCGCCTTCCAGGGCTCTGCTGCCCGGCGGGGACCCGGGTCTTTCCGGGGAGATGGGGGTCACCAGGAGCAGGAGACACACAGCTAGGTGATTTTCACCGTGTCCCCCCCGCCCCTTACATCCCCCCCAAGCTGTCCGGAGTGTATCTGTGTGGGTGTCAGGGAGAGAGCGAGCTGCTCCAGGCATCTCACTGCTTTCCTGAGCACCAACCCGCTGCGGCTTTTTTCAAACTCTGTTATTAAAACAACATTTAGGGAGTGTGCATAATTGTACAGTGAAAAGGCATGGCTGATGCCTCTCAGCCAAGAAGGTCGGATCAGGGTAGCAGCCCTCTGCCCTAAAAGGTGGAGGAAGTGGGGAGAGAGGGCAGCCTGAAGTTTAAGTCCCTCTTAAAAGAAGAGAAAGGCACTTGCAGGCTGACACAATGGTGAAGCCGCCCTGACCCAACAATTAATCGTGGGAAGAGAATGTGACCAGATAGAGTGGGAAGCCTGTTCCCCGGGGAATCGGGGGAATAGGAGGAGGAGGGGGAGTGATCGTGGGCCCCAGGCCTGCTACATCTTTTCCCAGTAGCTGTCTTCCAGACAGGTGAAATATAGCCCTCCCCCATCCCTTCCCCTTCTCTCCAAGGCCCGGATACTGCAAGTGGATGCTGTGGTCCCCAAGTATCCCAGTGCCATGCAAACCTGCTGCAGTAACCATTTTTATGACAGGCTCACCTCTGCAGTCCCTGAGCACGGACCCTGAAGCATGGGGGTACCCCAGATGGTGAAGGGTCAGCTCCTGGGCTCTGAGCTGAGGATGTTTGTGGGATTGGCATGGGACCAAGGTTCAGAAATCCCAGGCAGCTCATAGGCAGTTGCTGGGAGACACTTTTAAGGATGAGGTGCTGCCAGGCAGATGCAGCTGTGGAGACTTGGCTGTTCCCGGGTAGCGGGTGGTGCACCCAGTTGTGATCTACAGTCACACCTGAAATTGCCACAGCACACTGCTGGGACATGCAATGCCCTAAAAATCCCTCGTGCCCACCCATGAATCTCCCATGCTGGGAAAAGGCTGAGTGTTGCCCCTGTTTCACCTCTGTCTGACATAAAAGCAGGAGCGAGGACCCCGAGGCCCATGAAGCCACACCACTCCCATCCACTGCCCTCCAGTGAGAGGTGCATCTGCTTCCATTTGCAGTCCATAGCAAGTGTTCCCTGGTGGTGCAAAACCAGACAGGAGGTCAGATGCCTTGTTTAAATTAATTGACTTTAACTAGGCGTTTTGAAACTGGTGATTTTCTTTCAAAAATAACTCAGAAAAGGTGTCCAGAGAGAGAACACCCTTTCACCAAGGACATCTGAGTTTCTTTAATAAACCTTCTGTAATTTCCACTATCTCCCCAACCTACTGTATTGTCTTGCCCGGAAATTTACTCCTTCAAAGTAGGAAACCAGTCTGTGATGGAGATAACCACTAAATCGTGTGGGAACGTTTTAAATAGGGCACCAAAGTCATTGTAACCAAAAGAGCACAGACCGGTCATTTCAGTTGTTTTCTTTACTGGCATTTTAATGAAAAAGAAGTAGCTATAACACAATCCTTTTGGAGAAATCAACACTCCCTGCTGTTTGAAGCAAGGCAAGGAACCGAGCTGAACTTAAGCGATTAGGGTTAATTCCAGGAAGGTTACGTGCATAGAGTCATATGTGAACCCCACCATCCACTTGTCCTTGTGGAAAGAACCAGAACTAGACCAAATTTTCCATCTAGTATTACATCTAGCCTGTCCTACACGTGCATGACAATGCTTGTTGCGGCTTACGAAGGAGTCAAACACACTCTTGCATATTTTCATGGACACTCCAGTCTCTTTTCTTTGCTGGCATGTAAACCCAAGATTTCAGCATCTCAGAGCTTCACACTGTCCAGATCTGTCTGGTTTCTAAGAAAAGGGTGTTAGTCTCACGTTCATTCCTCTGACATTTACACCAAATCATGACTTGGAAAACAGCATCGTTTTGCATCATGCGTTAAAATATACTGTGATGGGCATGCTATAATTTGCACACATCTCTGCTATTAACGTCAGCATTAATTAATAAGCTTGGGGGATTCTATCTTGGCCCTGGGTGAGGGTCAATGCCACCACAGAGGTGGCCTGGACCTGGCAGGTGGGAAGGCCCCAGCCCGCAGGACAGCTCTCAGGGCTAAGGTCGGGAGAGTGGGGGACACCCGGGATGGGCAGCATTTGTCTCTATTCCTGGCTGCTTCGGGGGAGAGGAGGGAAAAGGGAGGGGGGCCTTTGGCACACGCCATGCCTGGGGTCGGTAGAGCTGGAGAGAGCCCAACACACGAATAAACTACCCTCCTTCCCTGCCCCAGCAATCCTTAGGCACAAAAGTAGACCCAAATTACAAAAGCCTGTTCTGTGCATCAACAACAACAAAAAAAGCTCCCTATTCTCCCCTGACTTTGTTCTTTTGATTTTTTATAGATCAAAGGCAGGATAGAAAAAAAAAAATTGGCAGGCGAAGATAGACATTGTTCTAGTGACAAGATGAGGGTCCCGAAAAGAGAATGCTTGCTCCATCGGAAGTGGCTGCGTGGCAAAGAGAGAAACCTCACTTTTCAAGCCCCTTTGCGAGGCATTGTCTTTGGGGCTGGCGCTGCTGCCATACAGTAGGGTCCCCATGGCAACGCAACCTGCTGCTGCTGCTGCCCTTCTTCCAGAGTTGAAGGCACTGAAAGGCAGCTGAAGTGACTGGGCTTAAAGAGCAACAGAATAAACAATATTTTGATTCATTGGGAGAAGAGAGAGAGGCTCCCGCCCCCCCACCCCCGCCCCCCGACCCATGAATGCTGGCATTGTCCATGCTTTTCTGAATCTGATTTACCATATCATAACCCCTAGGAAGAAGAAAACATCAATATCCCGAAGGAATGGAGATGTTTCTATGGAAAACCTAGGAATTTTAGTCCATAAAAGATCTGGTGTAAAAATCAAAGAGATCAAAGGCGGCGCTCCCAGGAGCATAGATGCGTCTCTGAATTAAAGATGGACGATGCAGACTACAAAGTACTTTTTTTCCACCCTTCTTTATTCAGGCCTCTGTTTCCATTTCAAGGGAGGCGCTGTCCCAACATCATATCTGAGCCCAGACAGTCACGGCGAACAATGCTCACGAAGGGGGAGAAACGCTAAAGAAAGCAAATCATAACAACCATCCGGCCTCGCGGGGTTGTTTCCATTACAAACCCGAGTGCCACAATTAATTACGAAATTGTTTAAAAAAGAAAAATAGGGTGTGGAGGGGGGAGAGGCTCAAGTGAAGGGATTAATATAGATGATGCGGGGAGCGGTGCTCGGTGGTTTGGGAGGGCAGGTTGCCTGCTCTCTGCCACATCCTGCACCCCAGCCCGACGGACCCCCGGGCTCTCAGCGCCTTCCTGCCGGCCCCGCCGGTGCGGGCTGCCCGGGCTGCCCTGGACGCGGGTTTTGCTGCGGAGCGGCCCCGACCCCCGCGGCTCTACCTGAGGCAGGCGGGGAGGCTCTGCCCGCGCAGGCAGCGCGCCCGCGGAGGGTGTCCGCGGACCGTGCGCGCCGGCTCCACCCGGCGCTCCCGGCCAGGGCGCTGGGCTCTTGATCGATGGGCAGCTCTGAGGGTGGTGCCGGATCTTCTCGGGCTGGCAACAGTCCACTGAGTGTCATAAAACAAAGCAAAACCACATTTTAAACATGACGGGGACAGTCAGCTCGCCCATCTACCAGCACCGCTTCACCGCGCACGGCCCAGAGCCGCTGCGCCAGTCGGAGCGACGCCGGCGGTACGGCTGTCCCCCCGGGGTGCGGGTTACCCCCGCATCCTCATCCCTCTGCACAGCCACCCCTTCCGAAAGGTGACGGTCTGTCCGTGCAGACACCCCTGGCTCTTTTCTCGGAGATTGGGAAGCGTGGAGGGAGAAACCCCTTGTTAGAGCCCAAGAAGATGAATTTTAGAGAAGTCAATTAAGTTGTTTGGGGAAAAAAAAAAAAAAAAAAAAGGCAAAAAGCCCTGCGACTAACGTTATGAAGAAAGCCAATTAAAATGGTTTGATAAGCATATGTATTAGCAACAAGTGTAGCACAGAGGTCAGAAACAACACTAAGTAAACAGAGTTGACAGTAGAGTGAATCTTTTGTGGTGGGTGCGCAGCTGTCCAGCCTCCCTTTGTCCGGGCTGAGGCTGGGTGCACGCTCCCTGCTGCCCTCTCCCCAACTCAATGCACAAAAACAGATTGGGATGTTCTGCATGCATAGGCAACATTGCAGCTTCCAGTCCTCCCTTTTCTGTTCCTTCTTTAGGAGACAGGGCTCTCCAGACATTTTTTCCTGCCGGTAACAAAGCGGGGCTGTAAAACAGTTCAGAATAGGAGGGGAGAAAGAAGAGAAAGGAGTCCCCGAGGGGGAAAAAAGCGCCATGTCACGGGACAAAAGAATAGGAAGTTGAAAATAGAAATAAAACTGAAAGCAAGAATTATCTTGTTAAACAGAGGTGCTTTTTGTCCAGAGTCGTCTTTGTGAAAGTTTTTAAAGTATCACGACGTGGAACAAGTGTGTAAGTCCCCACACATACTTCAGTCAAAGATTCATGAGCTCCCGAGAGCCTTGACGGCTTATTTATGTGTCAGCAAATTCTGTAGCTTAAATACGTTTTAAAAAACAGATCTAGGGTTAGTCGGAATCTCGCAGATATAGCTTAAAACGTGCGGGGCGGGCAGGGGAGTTCCTCCCAGGCCAGGCAAAGGAAATGAAAAGATCAAGAAGCAATGAACCGGTTTCTTTTCATTTCAAGTCTGGCGAATAGACACAGGCCGGGCTGTTTTCTGCCGGCTCCCTGCGCTCACAGGTAGTGGGTGCGAGTGCTTCAGGATGGGGCCGGGAACACCCCGTCCAAGCGAAAGAAAATCTTTTCCTGGCAGGCCAGGTGAGGTGCCAGGGTTCAGCTGTCCTGGCCCTGTCAGCCGGGCTCGGGGGTGTCGTCGAAGTATTTTTCTTGGGGAAATCAGATACTGTCGTGTGAAAAACCATCACTTTCTCCTGCCACCTCTTTCTGAGGAAAGGATGTGCATTTAGGGAGTGATGCCACACTTCGTACTCAGGCAAAGCCCTGGCACCGCCACCTTGAACTCGCCTTCAGTTCTGCACTTGTTTTTCTTGGTTTAATGTCACTGGAGAAAAAAAAAATAGTTAAAAAGGAGGGGGTGGGGGTGGGGGGGAAGAAAGTTAACCCGGGAGCAACAGCAAAGCCCCAAGTCGAGCAAACACACCACCTCCCTAACTCTGCTCATCCTCTATGTCCAATATTGAGCCTTGCTCGCCTTTACCGAGAAACCTTCTTGGAGCACAACTTTTGTTAAACCGGAGCTGACAGGGAAACCTCAGGAGAAACAATACAGCTCCATTCCCAGGGACAACATGTGTTGCCCAACGTTGCCCAGATTGTCCGCAACACTGTCAGAACAACTAGGCAGCAAGCGGCTTTTCCAGTCGCCCGAGAAGTCGGTAGCTCTTGCACGCTTTTGATCCTGGACTCTGGTTTAGTCAAGTTTCGGTTTGGAAAGACGAATGCGAAAGTCTAAATTTTATGACTTCGGGATTTGAGTATGAATGGGCACGAGAACACACCAACCCACTGCAAACCAGAGGGGGAAAGTCATTATAGCCTGTCATTGGAGTTGTTGTTCTGCCTTTGAAGCACATTCCAAGCACCAAGTTTTCTGATGAATCGAAGTCGTTAAATTTTAATGCGGATGAGTTATGGCTTAGTTTCCAAAATAGTAAAAATGTTTAATAAAAATCATCTAATCTGCGGCCTTTTAGAGTTGTCTTGTTTCACCAGCGAAAATTAAATTTGGGACATCTCACCCTTTTCTAAATGTCATCTTCCCAGTAAACCGCATTTATTAACATTATCAATTTTCTCTTTCAAGTCTGTCATTCTCGTGATTTAAGGTGACTCTTTGTCTTAAAGTGAAGATTTCACAACTGGAAAAAGCTGACTCGAGTCACACTGCTGTGTGATTTCGGAAGCGTAGACAAACGGCCCGGGGGTGTGGGGGAGTGCTGATGATCCCACGGCTTTTGTCCGTCAATGAGACGGGGGGGGGCCCGGCCCCGCCGGTCCCGGCCAGGTGCGGGTGGGGGGTGCTGGACCCCCGGTGTGCCCCGGTGCGAATCGCGGGCTCTGCCCGGCCGGCGGCGCGTAGTGTGGCGATCGTGGGTCTGCCGCGGGGTGCGCGCCGGGGTCAGCTGCCACCCGCGCTCGGGCTGCCGTGATCCTGCATCGCACTGCCGAGCTCGGCCGGCCCCGGGGCGAGGCACCTTCTCCGGCGCTTCGCCCGCTCCCCACTCCCCATGCGAGAAGCAACCGGGAGCGCTGGGGTAGTGTGCACATTCGACATGAATTTCAGTGAAACCAGATGCCATTGTTTAAATTAATACTGGTGTTTTGCAGATTCTATAATCATTAAAGCATCGCATTCATTAAGTCCTGCGGCTTTCTTCAAGTCGAATGCTATCTCTTTATTCCCATCGATGGGAGGCGGGTCAGCGCACTCGGGCAGTCATCAGATGATACTTTCCAGAAGTTTATCTGTACATCAGAACACGTTCTGAACCGATTCCAAGAAACCTCTGCTTCTTATCCATGAACCCTGCAAGCTCTGGAGTATGGTATAAATAGCGCGGACAAGCCTGTAATTGCAGGAGAGCAGACCCCAGCTCTCCCAAACTGGTCATTTTGAGGAGTATTTGGATTTCTTTTTTAATTTTTTTTTTTTTTTTTTTGAGCAGCACTTTCCCATAACCCCGCCCATCACAGCTAGGTAAAGTCAACAGGAGAGGAATTAGCTGGGGACCTCTCTCGTTCACTCCCTTACAAACAAAAATTAGAAACTTTCCTAGAGCACAGGAAAGCCTGATGACCTTACAATTCATCCCGCACATTAAAACAGTGGCTGCACGGCTGCCTGCCTGAGAAGAAAAAGCAATAGACTTAAGAGGAAATTGAAACAAGGACATTTCTACTGAGATCGGAGTTGGTCTGGTACATCTTTTGGATCAGATCAAGACAACTGGGTTTGATTTTGCTTGTCTCTAAAGGGAACACTAGGAAGAGAAAACCGCATCAAGGTGGGGCCCAGGGCTTCAGAAGTGAGCAGCTGATGAGCCCGGCTCTCCACACCAGGGCGGTGCCTTACGCTAAGCAGAAAAGGCAGGTACAGCTGAGCCCCGCTCCCGGCTTTCGCCAGTACCGGAGGAGGAGGTCTCTGCCCGGGCTGCGGACCCCTTTGCTACACGACACACAGTCACCCTCCGGCTGCCTGGGGCCACGAGTGGACTCTGTGCCCCGACCCCTCTTCCGCCCTCTCCTGCGGAGCTTCAAAGCTTGTCCTTCCGCGGGGGTTTCCGCCGTCCCTGGCCGCTGCCTGCTCGCCCTGAAATAGCAATCCCATCTGGCGCAGGGGGATCTCGCCCCGAGGTTTCCTCCTGGGAGGAAACTGCAGTGTCGTTACCGCGGGAAAACAGGACGGCCCGCTTTGGCAGACCACTTTAGGGGAGACAACGGCAGGCTAAAATACAGGCGAGAGGCAGAGACAGGGTTCTTGGGGCTGCTGGGGATCACAAGAAGAGGGCTGCCTTTTCAGCAGACTTTCAGAGAAACCGCGGGAGGAGGGAGAAACTTGCTGCGTAGGACACTTGAGTACTGGAGAGCTGTGTTCAGCAGTGCCCGAGCAGCGGGAATGAACGCGCAGCAACCTAGGCTTTATTCCTCCCGTGCCTAACCCCACGATTACCACTACCCCTGCACGCCTGCCCCTGCGTGTCCTCACTCAATTAATAAAAGAAAAAAAAAAAGCCCAGTACCAGAGGCCTTTAAACAGTTGAGTGCATCCCGGTGCTGGCGTTAGGCACAACGCGTCGCGTCGCGTCGCTCGCCCGGGCTGGGGCAGGCGCGGCCCGGCCGCCGTGCGCGTCCGCGGAAGGGCAGCGCGGAACGCCCCGCGCGGCTCTGTCCTGGCGGCGCCTCTCACCTCCACCCCGATATCGTATCTATCGCGACACGAGGCGGGCCCCGCCAGCACGACACCCGCCTGCGGGTGCGGGGAGGAGGCTGGAGACTGCTCCCCCGACACCCTCGGAAGTGGGAAGGTCTTCTGGCTTCGCATGGCCAGATCTCGGTCTCGGCCGAGCTCGCCAAGACCCACTCAGGAATGCAAATTTTTCAGTTTTTCCTATGAGAAAAAGAACCCCAACCCTGCCCGGGCTAAGTCCCTGCGCGGGATTTTGCTGACCACGTCCAGTCCCTCTCCGCAATCACATCCCCTCGCTAAGGGTCATCGTCGAGCTCTGAGAGTAAAAGGGGAGATGAGTCCATAGCCAAGGGTCACATTTCTAGCAGCAAAGAGCTGTTAATATTTTAATTACATTAAAAAATAACTCGATTGAAGGATGCAGTTTATTAGAATAACGCGAGTGAATTTCAAAGAAATCAAATATCCAGAGTTAATCAATATTCAGACACTCGAGGCTACAACTCTAGGTGAAAACAAAGCCTTTTTCAGCAGAGTAGCAGTAATGCGCCGCACCTGATGTAAGTCTCTGCTGGGGAGCTCTGTCAGACACTACTAATTAACCTACTTTTCAACCGAGTTGATGTCAACTTTTTGTAAGCCAGGAGAAAGATACAGTTTTCATCGGATTTCATCCTCGCTCATCTCGGTCCTTCCATGCGCCGTCCGCCCGCGGGCCACCCCCGGCTCCACCGCCGCGGACCCGCCGCAGCCGGGCAGCGAGGCTCCGGGCACCTCCGGCACTCCCGCTCGCCCACCTCCGCCCCAGCGATGAGACACCTCCAGCCGCTCCCGTGCTCTTGGGGCTGGGCAGCAACCGTTAGGCAAACTGCGCGGTGTTTGACTTTTTATTTTTAAGGGCTTTTGGAACGTGTTAGAGCAGCACCGGTTGCAGTAACTTTTTCCCAGGAGCGATCCTCTGTCCCCTAAACGTTACAGGGCGGTGACTGGCCGGGGGCAGCCGCTCTTCAGCCCTCGGACTTGCAGTAAAGAAGCCGTTCTCCGCGTGGGAAAGCCGCCCCTTTTCTAGGGGGATGTAACACTGTGCTGTTTGTTTTACTTTAAGAAACTCATCAAAGCAGGAAGACAATATTAAATCATCTTCCACACGCCCAGGAGCGCCTCTCAGGGATTCTTTATTTCAACAACACGAAAATCTCTTAACTAGTGCCGCCCTCACCCCCAACCAACCCCTCTAAATTTCCCATACAGAAAGAGATAAAAGGGAAGAACTAATCTTTCTCTCTACTGCATCTTTCCTAAAGCAAAACCAAAGAAAACCATCCCACCTCCTCTGAATTTACATAGCCCTTTAATTAGGCACAGACCTCTGCCAATTTGTATCACCTCTGGGCCTGGGCCATGGCTCTATATATGAGAGCCTTACTTTTTCCTGTTGACTGCTCCTGCTAAGGGAGAGGGAAGAGCAGAGAGCTGGAAGGTCACTGGTAGGTAGTTCAGACCTGGGCTATAAAGGAAAATTAGACTTTTGTTCAAGAAATCAGCAAGTTCGACCACATGATTTGTGATCCTCTCATGATTTGTGAGGAAAGATAGCACAAAAAATATTTAGTGTAGAGAGGACAAAGCTTAGAAGTACCTCTGAATGTATAAAAAGTTATTGGTAAGGGAAAGGACTAAACATTTTCTTTCTCCACAGTAGACAGCAGAAGAGAGAGTAGGCTTAAATTGCAGCAAAGAGAGTTTGGGGTAGAGGTATAACAAAATCCCCAGCTTCAAGGAGAGCCGAGTGCTGGAACTGACCTAGGGAGCTTTTTGGGTCTCTATTCCTGGTGGAGAAGCCAGACAAACATCTGCTAGGGATGGTGTGTTTGTAGGGATCCTGCCTTGAGGCAGAAGAGTCATACTTCAGTTTCTCTAGCTATATCCTATGTATTTTAGGTAAGAGAAATATCAGGTTAAGCACTAAAGAAAAATAAAGTCAGAGAACTCAATCTTGTAGCACGCAGTTCCTCTGACAGTGCCCCTGGCAAGTGGAACCAGCTTTGAGGGTACTAAGGCAGGTGTCGGCAGCACAGGGAGTATTTTAAGTATTTAATTATGCATTTACCATATTAAACAATAGGACAAGCCAAGTGAAAGGGTGACTTTTGCAAGGTGGGAGGACTGGGCAGCGCAACTCCAACTAGTGGCTGAAGTTATAAGGTCCCCAACTATTGTGTGCATTACTGAGGTTGATTTGGACCATGTCCTGAGGTGCAGGGACACTCCTGACTTAAGAAACCATTTTACCATTGAGGTGACTGCTTTCCCAAAACAAGTAAGGCTCTAACCTTTGGAATCAGTGCTAACAACGGGTGCTAACAGCTCTGAATGTTGGTGTGAGTATTTTGATTTGAAACATCCAGGTCTGATTCTTCTACCCATTAGGAACAGGATTCAGCACATGCTCCAATGCTGAAAATTCAACTGATTTTACACCTGTATGTCTCTGAGATCAAGCAAACAGCTTTTTTAAACTAGTGTCTGAGGAAAAAAGTATGTTGCCTTGAGAAATCAAGCTCCAATGTATTGGAGGAAGTGTGCAAGGGGTGGTCAGAAACATGGAGGGAGCTATTTCTAACAGAAAGCAGAACACAACTCTACAGTGCTCTTCCCTGGAATTTAGTTGTCATCAAAGTTTCTCATGAGCAATAACATTCCAGATATATCCACCTGGTAGCACTGGCTACGGCTTTTGAGTTTAAAATGATTTTTTGCTTATATGAACCTGAAAACATTCTTTCTACTGGGAGACAAGCTGTTTGGTGAAGAACTCCCACTCTTTCCTCTGCTTTGATTTAAGCTTTTTTTTTTTTTAAATTTATTAACATACTTATGGAAATAATTTGCAAACATATTGTATCTTTTAAAGTTGGAGGTATTGCGCCGTTTGTTCTTATGCAGACTCTTAAGTGAAGTCATTGAGGGGGTTCTGCGTAAACAGTGAATGTGAAGAAAGCCTCATGTATTTCACAAGTTGATGGGTATGGATTTTGCTACAGCATTTCCCCTCCTGTTTGTTGCACACTTGTACATTAACTTTTCCCTTTTCATTTAAAAGAAATAACAAAAAGTTGAGTTTCACAGCCTCAGTCATAGTGATTGCTATATAAAAATAACCTTTAATGCATTATTGCCATTTTGGGTTTGAGGGAAGTTGACATAAGATGTAGGTAGGAACAACCCCCTATATTTTAACAGATTGCTAATTCAGAAGCAAAATCCAGATTGGGAGGAATGCCGTATAAAATAAATACCATACGCATGACTTATCAGCATGTTGTTTCTTTTCGTGTTTAATTATACCAAGGCTTCAAGACCTGTCATCTACCTTAAGCTACCAGGAAACACCCAACTTCTTTAACAAAATGAAGTAGAATGTGGGGATTTCAATCCCATTTGCTCCATGAAAGTATCCAGGACACTAGCTACATGATAGAAAGAACAAACTTTACCTGTGATAGTTTCATTTGGAAAAGTTTTCCATGCATATGTTTAAATATAATCACAAGCATATGAGCAGTGCAGCAATTACGATGCCAGAGTCATTTGTATTGAATAGGTCATTTAGAATGGAGATCTGGCAAGTGTAAATGTCTGCCATGCCGCTTACAGCTTCTCTTGGGCACAATAAGATTTCTGAAAATGTTTTCTGTTTGGTGTTTCTTGAACAAACATTTTCTTTGGAGGAGTCAGGGATGTGTGTCTTTTTCTTGTTTGTTCTTCCCGAGCACAAATGGCAACATAATTATTGCATGCAAGGTAGTGGTGGTGTTGAGGGATTTTCAGCATATTTGTAATCTTCTCTTAATTATTTTTTTTTTCTTCCTCTGGCTAAAATTTTCCAGAAATGTATTAATTGTCTGTAGAACTCATATATAAACCCTACAATTTATGAAATTACTATTATTATGGAGGATGGATACTGACATTTTTGCTTTCATATACCAAGAATTTATTTGTTCTCTTGTCGACTTTATGAAATCTCAGAGCTTTATGTCTAGAAAATAGCCTTGCAATTGAGGTTTTGCCTGTACCAACACCCACAGGAAGGGGTTCTTTTTTTTTTTTTTTGGTGGATAAGTACACTTATGTGACAGTAAAGAGGAAGATATGGTGTGTTGTTAGTTGTGATTAAAACAGGATACAGTGTGGTACTTTGTGTAGTTGGGAATAGGATTCCTTAACCTCTTTACTACTACCTATATCATAAGTTATTTAACGAGATTTTCTGATCATGTTCACTACTGAAATAAAAAAAAAAATTGTGTGAATCCAAGGATATGTAAAGGGGAAACTACCTTTCTGTGTTCGAGTTACAAGTTGTAGACAACTCTGAAAAAAGAGAAAGACTGTGCAGCAAGAGATCTCTTTTAGTGCAGTGCAATGTCACCCTGAGGTGCTACAAGTACCTAATGGTGGCCTGAGACCCAGCTCTCCAGACTTTCTGTAACAGAAGCAGTAATCACATCCAGTGCTTCTCGTGTCCTTTTGAGTCATGAGTTCATGAGAGAACAGTAGCATATGTCCAACCTACGGGGCAAATATCATTCTTGACATTCTCTGGAGTCCTGATTGCTGATTATCCAGAGAGCAAACAAGGCTGATGCATGCCATGATGAAACCAGTGGAGATGGGAAAGACTCATGCTTGTGCCTTGGCCCAATGCAATCATGATGAGGATCCTGGCATAGGCTGCAAGCTGGAGCTTGAGCATGCTCCTGCGTTCCACAGGCTGCAAGAAGTAGCTTGTCCTTTCCAGGCTTTTCTCCTGACACCAAGGCTGATATCCAATTTGGGAAAGAATAGGTGGCCTCTTTTGGCAGCTCATCATAACTTAGTTCAGAAGTTAGTGGTCAAGGATGACCAACAGCTTTGGAGAGCACTGTGACAAAATAAAGAAACAGCAGAATTCCTGGATCATCCACTTTTAGACAGTATATGAAGGGGAAAGAGTCATGAGTTGTAGGAGTTTACAAAGAACTTATTTTCATAATTATTGTCTCAGGTCTATACAGAACCACAGGTGAGGCTGAAAGTAACAACTGCAAATCCCAACACACAAATGCTGCAGAATCTTGTGGTGAGGTGTATTTGTATGGACACTTACGTTTTTTGAGCTGCCGTTGGCTTCTGTGCCGCGTGAAGTTGAGGTTGTTGAAAAAAGTCGTAGTTGGTACATCTGGTTCTGTTAAAGTGCTGGTGATGGCTGGTGCAAACAGCCTTGCTGACACCTGCATAGTTAATCTTGTCCTGAAAAGTCTGCTTCATTTTGCCTTCTGATCCACAGATTGAGACTGACTGTTCAAGTATTTACATTTCGTTACACATCTGCTGCCAGGCGAGGAGAGAAAAATGGCTGTCTGCTGCTATGTCAGAAACACGAGTCTGCGGATGGCTTCCTTGAAGAGCATTCCTTTAGCAGCCATGGCACTGGGTACAATGGTTTAATTTCAGAAAAGCAAAGCTGTTAGTGATGTAATGCCTGGGCATTCGAATGACTTGTGGTGTTCTCTCTAGCTCATATTGCCGGGTCTATTGCTGCTGTTTGGGGCAGAGGACAAGGCAAAACACATTTTCTGGTCAGCAAGGTCCTTGTAAAAGGATTTCTCTGGGAATTCCCTTACTTCACATACATTGTTTTTTCAGTGAATTTCTACTTGACTTGTTCTTGCCCTCCATTCAACACTTTTAGGGTGAGGGACCATGCCCTTGTTCTTTAGGAAAAGATGTCTTTTTTATTTTTCTGCACGTTGTTATTTTTCTTAAACCTTAAAGGTAATCTCCTGGTTACTGTGTCACCCTTGTCTTGCTTGGTGTTCCCTAAGATCAGCTTGCTTTGCTATAGTGAATAGACTGTGGATTTGATCTAGTTATTGTTGCTTTAGGTTGCACACAATTTTTTGAGGGTTATGGATGGTATCATTCATCACATTAGATCAGATACCAAACACTTTTTTTTCTGAACATCAGCTATATAGAGAGCCAATGAGATAAATTTCCAGACCAAAGATTTCTGATGTACTAGAGGCCTCTAATTCCAGATCACTGTCACACTGGTGAACAACAAGGACCTTGGCAGACTTCAGATTTATGTGTAGCAGAGAAAAAAAAAAAAGCCTCTAGATATGATATGTCTGGCCTAATTCTGGTATGGTCCAATGAGCTGTGCAGTGTTCTGCTTGATTTACCTCAGTGTAAACAGTGTCTGACCTCCTCTACCATATCGGCCTGTTCCCCCTCCTTAGGTAAGGAAATCAGGATAATTTTTGATCCGTATAGTCAGAGAAGTGGCCTGGCCTCCCACAACTTGTTTTATTTGAGGGACTTCCCAGCCAAATCTCCCGCATTCAATTGGATGCTGCTGCTTCCAGGATGTGCTGTTCATGTTCACCCTGCTGCGCCGGCACTTCTCTGCATGCCTTTGGAATGTCTGTGATGTTACGAATATCCCAAGATATACGGATAGCCTTTATCACAGTTTGCTTGAATTCCTCCTTTATTTTTAATGGATCACATAGATCTGATAAACAAATTTGTTTTCATCTAAATCATAGACTGGAATGCCCTTTTGGCCTTTTGGCTCTTTGCTTGTGGTGTGTAAATTGCAGAGTGTGTTGTAGAAATTCGGTACTGCAGGAAGAAAATACCTTTCAGATGTGTTTTCACTAAAAAGAAAAAAAAGTCTCATTATTTTCCAACATTATGCATATTTATGGTATTCAGATTTAATTACATACAGAATAAATATAACGCAGACCCCAAACTGGTGAGATCAGCTTTCAATCACAGCAGGCCATAAGCTCTAGTAATTAACCATACCTCCACAAACCATCCCCACTAATAAATCCAGAGAAAAAAGAACACAGCAGAGGAAAAAAGAATAAATGAAAAATGCAAGGTTTTATAGCGATGGACCAAACAGCACCTTGATGTACACAAAATGTAACCCTCAGAAAGCAGACAGTGGTAAAGTTTGTTTTCCAAACTGAAGTGCCTGAAGCTGGGGTTCCGTAAGAGAGAGCCAAGGTCTGTATTTAAGTCAGCATTTCTTTGAAATGAAGATGTGTTGGAGAGCTGAGCAGGAAGACTGTGTGGTGATTTGACTCCCTGCCCCTTCATCCATCCACCTGTGAGCTCCTCAGAAGAGTGGGGAAGATGAAGAGCCATGAAGGTAGCTAGCGGATGGTGTGAGCAAACAGCTTTGTTGAGGAGCTGACTCAAGGCAAGGAGGTCTGGAGTGCCCTGACCAGATGTGGGAGCTGGCAGCACCACTGCAAAGCCTGAGTCAAGACACAGAGTATATACAGACCATCCTTTCCCATGTCGGATGGTAGAGCTTCACATGAAACATCACGTTAAAATTTTCCACTCTGCTTTTGATGTGGCACACACAGCCTTTCAAAGTCCCCAAACTGGAGTCTTAACAAAAGGAATATAAAGCAAGGAGTCATTCTTCAGTTAAAAACCAAATTAAAGAAATTCTAAATGAAACAATGGCAATTGTAGAAAGATCACCTGTTTCATTCCAGTCAGGCCCCCAGAGATATTAAACACACTTACTTCACAGACTTAATTGCCTCAGGATGAGGCAATCCTGTATATCTTTTTTAGAACCATTAATAACCTACTTCACCTGATTGCAGCAAGTATTTTATTAGAGGATTTGTCAAAAGGTAAATGCAAGGACTTTATGCACAGATAAACAACAAAAATTGACCAAATTTAGCTTCCACTTACAGCTAAAGCTCATTTTTATTTTAATCTTCCATTTAATTTGAAACTTAATAGCTTTTCAAAAATTAAACCTACGTGATTTTTCTACAACACTTATTTTGATTAAATCAAATATGCTCATTTCTACAATGCCTTGTTATCAAGTATTGTTGAACATGTGCAATTTTATATCTGCTCTTTTTAGTTCTGACGTGACACAGAAACAAGCAGAAATTCTTAAAAGACTACTAGAAACTAGCAATCCACAGTTTATATTTGTAGATAAATACATCTAAATTTGAGGACAAGTGTAGAGTGCTGCCCTTCAGAAGAAGTCAGGGCATGCACACAATAGAAATGTTAGCCTGGTTGCCAGACCTGCAGAAGAGGGTCTACAAATTTCAGGACATCTCACTGAAAACCTAAAACAATGCAATGATGCTGCAAAATATGAAGCTGCCATCACAGTGGGATTTGATGTTTCTAGCTGCTGCATCCTCTCTGCTGCATGGCATCCAGCCCTTGTTGGGTATGCTAAGAGAGAGGGAAGCAAATTGGTGGGAATCCAGAGAAGAACAGCAAGAAAAGCAGGGACTTGGCAAATGTCAGCTACAATGAACGGTGGTAATAATTTGCTTTCTTTAATATTAAAAGGAGGTGAATGAGAGGCCTCATTCATGTTTTGGGACAGAGAGGTTACAACAAAAAAAAGCCCATCCACCGTTTACTTCTGTGTAAGAATTGGCTGATATTTACAGGAAGGGAAGATTAGGTTGGATATTAAGGAACAATTTCTAGCTGCTGGGATGGTGAAACAGGGAAAAGCCTGTCAGGGTATATGTGGAAATCTCCTTGATGGAAATCTGAAAAACCAAGTCAGACCTCTGCTGTTTGGAGGCTGTTTGGAGACAGATCATGCAGCTGCCACTCTGGGGCTGGCCTGGTACGTCGCTCTGCTCCTCAGCTCTCTGTTCACGTGGTCTGTCCTACAGCAAGGTCGGGCAAACATATATGCAGCGCAGCAGAGAGACTTTTGTGCAACATAGGGGAAGTCAGCATGCAATACACAATTCTGGCTGGGAGTTAAGACACGGACTGAGAATGATATCTGTCTCCCCTACTCTACAGAGGTGATACATATTCTACTATAATAGGATACATCTACATACACTGCTGTTTTTAACAGAATTTTTTAATTATAAATTTACATTGCCATATTTCTCTTTTCTTAAAATAAAATTTAAAAAAAGCTGGAATGACTTTGGCATCGCCTTCCTCACCCCCAAATGTTTTCATCTAGAATACCACTGTGGTTCATTAGAGTGTCTTAATTTACTGTTTCACATTGCTACCCTTTGCACGATTGGCCTGCATCCCTCATGGAGCTATGCAGCCAGAGCTGCTTCTGTCTCCTGATAGTGGGAAAAATGGAAATCGGAAAGAAAATGGAAATGGGAAATGAAGCTCCAAGAGAATACAACATTGTCTCTTCTTAGTCTCATTATTTTGATTTTCAGCTGAAATACACAGTAATTAAATTAATTAAAAAAAGGTTATAAATGTAGAAACTTTCCCATGGCTATTAAAACTGGTGTTCTGATATATCTGCAGATTCACAGAGATCTTCCTTGTGTAGGTTTGAATGGAAGCCCAAGAAGAGTCTATTAAAAATCGAGGAAATGTCCACCACAGAAACAGTATTTCCTTATGAAATACATTACAACTTACTCTGCTGTTGTGTATTGGTGACTTTAAGAACATTGTGGAAGATAAGGATTGGTTATAAAAGCCTGTGTTGGTGAAGATTAAAGATCCCACTTAATTCCTGATGAATTATTCTAAAAGGAAAATATGTCTCAGCAGTATATTCTGGATATCTGCTTGCTCTTTGGCATAGGAAGACAGAGAGACAGGGACTCTTCAACCACATGCTGTCTGTATTCTGAGGAGAGTGCACTGACAGTTCATCAGACAAAATCGCCACTTTGACTAACAACTGGTCAAAGGAGGAAGATATTTTCACGTACAAAATGCCCTTTAGCCCTAAGCTTCTCCCGAAGCCTCTAAATTTCAATAAGAACCCTAACCTCAGGCACCATTAATGCATTTCTTTCTCAAAGCCACCTTTATTACGTTAAAATGAGATAGGGTATGGTACTTACACTGTAAGGGGAACATGAAGAAGAGGGGAAATTTAATAATATCAACATATCATCAGTCACAAATTTAATAGCATTCATATTTCAGTGATGAAAATCCAACTGGTTCCAGTGCAGGCTGGTCCTTTACTAGTCAACAGAAGCCAGCTAGTCACATCCCGCAGGTGGCCAGCTCTGCTCTGTCTCTCTTGCAAATGGGATTGTTCCTTTATTTTCTCTAGTAAGTGTTCTTAGTGTTGAAGGTCATTCACTTCCCTAAGAGGTGTCCTAACTGCTGCACTCCTTAACCGCTGCTACACTTGGGCTCCCTTTTGGGTTCTTTTTTACTTTCTAATAGTGGTTCATGTTGCTTTCTGACTGGTGGCGGATCTTCAGCAGAAAAGATGGAGAATATCACAGTTCAGAGGAGATTGTCAGTAGGCTGTTTGCACATCCTCTGTTTTTCAGGCTTCCCACTCATCACCTCTTGGCAGGTAGGATTTGAACCTGATCTTTCTGGCTTTCAGTGTGAGTATCTTCTAGGGTGTTACCTCCTAAGACCCCCAAATAACTCTTTCTCTATCTGTGTGTCGAAATCAAGCTGCTGCAATCACTGAATGCTGTGGAGGGCTCAAGCCTAGTTAACTTGCACTCAGCAAATGCCAGCCCTCCTTGCTGGGGAAGGAATGACTGGTTTCAGTATCTCTGCTGGACTTAAGAATAAGAGTGATGCCAAACTGCTTGTCATTAGATGAAAACACAAAGATTTTCTGTGCATGTTCAGATAGAGACTTTCCAAGCAATTTACTACCTTTTTTAAAGGTACCAAAAAAAAAAAAAAAAAAAAAAATCCAAGCTGGAACACTAGATAGCATCTCTGCAGACGTTTTTACAACTCTTGACTTGTGGGTGTTTACATTCTGTTTAAGACTCATTTTAGGTGATTTGTGTTCTGTTTGCATCTGGGCCCAGGGTATCAGCAACAAGCTTATAATTTTGCAGAACTATTCTCTGCAGTAAGATTCTGAACTACTATTATCTGGAGACTTAGCTTTCTACTGGAACATTAACTTTGATAGAAAGCTAGTTGTTTTCTTCCCTTAAGGAACTGGATCATAAAGCTGTAAGATTAGAGAAGACCTCAAGAAGTGAGACAGTCAGTCCTCTGGAAACTGTCTTTTGTCTTGGTGTTGGACTATATACATAGGAGAGAGCTTGGAAATGAGGAAAGAAGTCTGGAGAATCAACGGCATCAATTGATTTCCTAGTATCGCTTGGCACCAGTACACTTGAACAAGGCTGAAATGATGTGCCTAGGTTAGGGCCAATGGGACGACTTGGGAGATGAAATCTCAGGTGACGCCATCAGTTAGTGCTTTGTGTCCCATTGTGTTCCCCAAGCCTTATGCTTGGTGATAGCAAAGTTTGCTACTGAATGTTGTAGTGACTTCAAGTTGTATCACCTCTCGACTAGGACTAATCTACAACAAAAATATAAAAGAGTAGAAATCATAAGAACTGCAGAAAAATGCCAATTAAAAAGAAAAACCTTTAAAGACATGAACGTTACTGGTTTTGTCTCTTGGCAGGAGGCACTTGTTAGGTAATAGGTTTTTGTCATAAAGGTCTAGTACTGTAGTAGCTGAGACTTTTTCATATCTGCTTGGCAGAGGAAGGATGCCATTTTCTTTTGGCTTTTACAGTCATAACAGCTGTTTGCCTATTCACATTTATACACTTAATAGTTTGGCTGTTGGGGCATTCGACTAGTTCAACATGACCTAGTGGAACAACTTCAAGCCATTGAAATATTAAAACAGGCTTCCCAATTCTTAAACAAGATTGGTTGCTATGGCAGATGAGGTGAGTCTCTGTGTTCATCAGAAACAGGTGTTGGAAATAACATTGTTCAGGTGGTGTTTCTTGGCTCACAGATCCAGAGCAGCATCTGAAGAAATATTGATTTTCTCCCCAGTGTTGTGCTGAGAGTAATGCTTGAAGATTTTAGTATAACCCAGTGTTTAAAACAGGAATGTCAGGTCTTTTCTACTTCTTGACTGGCTGATACTGTGCTTCATGGTCTAATTCAGCTTATTTAATCAGCACAACATTACCAACTACATATTATCTCTATGTCTGGACTAACCTTTCTTTTAAAAACTGACTAATTGGTATACAGTGGTGTCTTTATAGAAAAGAAAAATATATATAAAATAACCAAGCAACAGCTATCAAAATATCTTAACATTTATTCACTATCTTATTACAACATCCAAGAATGGAAGGGCTCAAGAGACTCCCGTTCATAGTTAAAAATCACCCAAAGTAAATATTTTCCGACATAGTACATAGTTAAGTCGTGAAACTTTTTGCCACAGGATGCTAAGATGTTATATAATTTGAACTGATTGGGCAATTTAATAGGAGAAAACAGTTTCAAGAGCTAGAAACATCAGTTTCATCATTCCTGAAGTGTTTAGGAACTCTCTGTGCAACAAATAGCTGAAACTGAGACTATTCCCATTCATCTCACAGTGTGCTTGGCCTCCCTTCCCAGGCACTCACCCTCAGCCATTGCTGGAATAGGATACTCCAGCTGATAAACCTTGGTTATACCTACAACAACTATTCTTGTCCCAAACTAGGTCAAATGGCCAATCAGCTGAGAGAGAGAGAGCATGTTCATTCATATAGATATACTGGCTGTATTATTACAAAAAAAAGCATCCTAACTTAGGGCCCCTCTGAAGTCATTAGCTCAACAAGCTGACTTCCATTATAAGTTAGATTGAACCCTGGAAATTGTAATAGCAAAAGTGTGAAAAAAAGCAAATTATTTCTATTAATATATTAACTCATTATGCTTGTGACAAAGTGTCAGATAAAGGGAAGAATAGACAGAGCATGGCTTTCAATTTCTTTTAAAAGGTTATAGTTCTCAAGTATATTTTTGTACGGACATCTGGTTATTTCAATATCTGATGCAAATAAGAACAAAACAGAAACCACCTGGATTTCCAAACTCCACATGTAGATGTAAATATGCAGCTTTGCCTTGCTTCCTGTTTTCTTTGATTTTTTTTTTTTCTCTTCCTGGTCAACTTGTTTACTCTTGGAAAGCTTTCTAATTGCTTTGGTTTTATGTTTGAGTTTCTTTAAATAAATGCAGTGCTGTTGGGTAGGGAAACCCTGACCTCTGCTGAAGCCTAAGGGAGGCATTGTTGATATGACTCCACTCCAGGACTTGACAGTGGTAATCACTCGGTCTAGGAGTAGAATTTTTATAGTTATGTGACGTAAGGACCAAACTAATCAAGTCTGAACTTCTGTACAGGTCAAGCCTTTCACTCAGTTTTCAGTGTTGAGTATTTCCATTTTGTTCACCTATGTAATGGACAACATCGACATACTGCTTTGGGTTTGGATATGAAATTCAGCTGTGTCACACAGTATTTGGCTCACTAGACTTCAGTAGAGTCAGATGAAGAATGAATTTGGACTGTTGAATTGAAGTAAATAAAGTTAATTTGAAGTCAGTCAATAGGAGCTTTTTGTACATATTTGAAAGAAGAACGTAGACCTTTTAAACTCTAATCAACGACAGAACATTATCCAGTTTCTGTAAGAAATGGTTTAAGAACAACAAGATAACGAAAAATGCCATTGAAAAGATTTTCACTTTCAGCAGCTCTATATTCTAGAATCTGAAAGGAAACCACTTTACATAATGGAAGGAGATACTCACAAAGCGGTCAGACTGAAAAATACCTAGAATTATAGGGGTAGCAAATTAGAAAAAAGCTTGTAAATTGTTACAGCAACAAAAGTAGTTTCAGACTGGAGAGATATCTTTTTAGAACCCAAGGAGGTGCTAATGTCTTTATTATACCAAATGGTGCCTACAATACTGCACTGAGTTTGGGGAGCCTCCGATGGTAGGAAAATATCACCAGTGAAAACAAAATGGAACAAACCTGGGAAATGCTTGGAGGCTGAGGTAAAAGTATGTACCGTACAGCCGAATGCCGGCATTTTCACTCTGCTTTAGGAACACTCATTTAAGAGCTCCTTAGTGATTTAAAAGTCAGACAAATGTAAGAAAACAATATGAATAACCCAACGTTTGCTGCCTTTTCTTTTCCTCCAGGTGGGTTTTAACCATGTAGGAAACTTTGAACTAAATCTTTAGGTGGACTGCCTGGTTCCATCATTGCATATTAATATGGTCTTTGAGAAATCCAATGCCAAATTTTTCTGTGCAAGTCAATATGCCATTGCTTCAGGTTTGTCCTTTTCTCACACTGATCTACATCTCTTGCCTTATTCTTGAAGACATTGAAATGAGTCAGACAGTTGTACAGTTTTCTTCAAACTGCAGGAGTGTCTGCACTGGTCCAGGCTAAAGGTCCATCTAGTCCAATATCCTGTGCTTGACTATAGCCATCAACGGATTCCCAGGAAAGAATATGAAGAGCAACTGTGCAGTGATACTTCTCAGATTTACACACCAAGCTTCTTAGGGGTTTTCCTCCTGTAGAGACACCATGTTTCAGTTTACTAGCCCTGTTGAGTTTCTTTTCCGCAAATTTCTCCAGATGTTTTTTGAATCCAAATAGATTTTTGACAGCCTCAGTGACTCCCAGTGAAAAGAGTTCCTTACCTTAACTATGCACTGTATATCAAGAAGGTCCTATTTTTCTTCTGAACTTGACATTTACACATTTCATCTGATGGCCCCTCAACTCTTCTAAAAGAGTAAGCAATTGTCCTGGTTTGAGTCAGAACAGAACTCATTCTGTTCAGTGATTTCACTTTTCAGCTCAGTCTCTTCTAACTAACTGCACTTCCTAAAGTTAACGACATATTTTCGCAGTCAGTGTCTGCTTCTAGAAGTGGCAGCGCTCGATGTTTACAGTCACTGCCAAGGGTTGGGGTGCAGAAAGGCTCTTGCTTGTACTTGCTCCTGTGGAGACCAAGGTCACTGCTAAATCTTGGGTACCATATTGGGGGTGCAGTAAGTGAGAGGCTGCATCTGTGGGGAGGAGCAGACAGGACAGGTGACCCTAAACTGACCAGCAAGGTGTTCCATCCCATAGATGTCATATTCGATATAAAGCTGAGGGATCACAAGGGTCAAGCTCTCTTCTTCAATGGCTGATGTCTGAGGAGGACTCTGTCTGTTCTGCCTTTGATCCCAATCTGTGCATTCCTGAATCCAATTCCAGAATCCAGCTCCTGAATCTAGTTCATGTCTGCTGCTGAGCCCAGTCTGGGACTTCCCCAGTGTCTGCCCACCACATCAGTGGTGACGGTGTCGTGATTGCCTTCAAGTGCATGTGTGTGTGTGTGTTTGTGTGTTGGTTTTGGTATTGGTGTTGTATATACTTCATCTTATTGTTATTATTTTCATTAAAGCAGATTTAGTTTTCTTTTCCAGTCCATCAGTCTCTCTCCCTTATGCCCTTTCTTTTTTCCTTTGGGAAGAGAGAGGGGTTAATAGAGAGCATCTGTCATTCGGCTGGTGGCTGGCCCAGACTTAACACTTGACAGCAATCATTCCTTACATATCCTGATCACATAATTCTGGATATTATGGAGCTTTACTATGTCTCCATTAGTCATTTAAGTAATTTTGTTCTTCTAGTTCCAGGATGCTCGGTTTATTTAACCTACCCACACCTGGAGGCTGTTACTGAGTTTTGTTCATACCTGACATCCTTCTCCAAACTGTTTCGTTTTCTATTGTAGTTCTTTGACCACTTACATTGGTGTGACTGTAACGGCTCTCATTTTGATGATCAGCAAATTTGAATTCTAATCTTGCAGTGGGAGCCAAAGGGATCGAACCTCGCTCAGCTGAATTGAGCTCAGTACGGATCCATTGCAAACATCTGATAACAGAACTGAAACTGAAGAGAGGACAAGAACCATGTGTTCCCCTTTCTGATTCCTGTGGGCAGTTTGGACTGGACTGCTTTCATGGCCTGCTCAGAAGGGCTTTTCTCTTCAGAGATGATTATTTCTTTGTAAATGTCCAGCTTAATCTTAGTTATGAAGAAAAAAGAACCCTTCTGTTCTTGTGAGTAACTGGACAAAACATATTACACTAAAATGTGAATAATAATTATTACTTAAATAATTTTCCTCCAAAGTTCCCTGATCTCAAATGCAATCTTAGGACCACTACCCCCAAAAAAACCCCAAAAACAACAACAAAAAAACCCCACCCCACAATAAAACAAAACAAAACAGAAGAGAAGATTTAGATCTAATGCCCTGAAGTTCTGGAGAACCATAAGGTGAAAAATAGTCAGCTGGAAATGACCACCCATGATTAACAGGAAAGGCAGGAATTTAAATAATGCTGGAGCAGCACTCTGCAGATGCTCACAATTTCAGAAGAATGGCTTACAGCAAGGGAAGTTCAGCATGTTCATGAGCCTTTGCAGGACTGGGGCTACATGGAGGATGTGTTTTCTTTCTTCCCAGAGCTCTATAAATGATACATCTTGGATAAAATTCATCCCTGATGTACAAGTTAAAAATAGAGATGAGAAACAATTCTTTTTAGATCTAAACATTTGCACAGGATAAGGACTATTGAATATTAAAACTCTGTGAAGTAACATAAAACAGAGCTGGACAGACATTCTCAGAGGGCTCTGTAAAAAATTACAGAAGCCTGAGGTAATGATCAGGCTAGGAATGATTTTTAAAAATAACTTTCCCAAACTTCTTTAAGGTCTGGAAATTTCTATGTATACAAAAAATACTCTCTGAACGTCATCTCAAGCCACTGGAAATAGAATCTCTCTCTGAATTTTGGTGTGAAAAGGATCTTCTCCTAAAATATCATATTTGCACACAAAGTTTATTTTACATGAGTTTGTTTATTTCTTCTGTCTTTGGGCTGCAGCGGGTGAATTCTGCTCCTTGCTAATCAGCCTGGATGGTTAATGCCCGATTGATGTGTTAAGCATTTAGATTTATGATGCTATATAAATAAAGTGCTAAATACAAATGAAATAAAACCATCATTACTACAGTTTGCATCAGGTTTACAGTGTTGTGTTCTCAAGATGTGCAACTGGTGTAGCAATTGAAGGTTATACACTTTTGATTATAAGAAGTTCAAGCATGTGGTACAGGAAGAAACATCAAAGGTTAGACTGTTATTATTAGGACACTTCAAAGAAAAGAATTTCTGAAGCCTTTAAGTTTTACAGCAGGTGCATGAAGAGGTGCCAGGTCATCTCAGGGTGGTCAAAAGTAGACTACATTGAAACTAGATTGCATAGGACTCCTTTTATCTGTCAAAGACTGTTGGGATTTTGACTTAGAAAGAGTTTTAACAGTGATTTTGAATACTGGACATCAAGCCTCTCTAATTTCAGCTCTTCTCAGCATGGAAGCTCGCAGTCATGGTCGCTACCAATGGGCACATCTGTGTAACAGAAGAGTGGTCCTCCTGGTCATGTCCCAGCCACAGAGCCTCTGGTGTGGTCTGCGGCCATTGCCGGGTCAGGCAGGCTGAACGCTCAACAAAACGCTTCAGGTTTTGAAGCAGATATTTGCTTCGACAATTATGACGGTGCAGGGCGATGACCTCTGGCTCCTACTCAATGTCTATAACGCATTTGAAGACAAAAGTGTAATTCTGGTGTTTCTTATTTAGGAGAAGTGCAAAAGAAGATTAATTATATTTGTAGTTTAAACAAACTAGCACAATAAATCCCACACCTTCTGATTAGAGTGTGATCATATTCCCCTAATGGGATATTACAAGAAGCTATATGGAGAATAATATTTTTATAATCAAATTAAGTGACAGTGATGGTTAATTTTAGCTGATTAGAACAATATATGTTCAGAGCTTGGAAAGAAAACATTTATTTCTTTAGCTTGCACAGACTTCTCTTTCCTGGAGACTTGTATCTCAGCCCCACCTGCTCTGTGCTATAACTTGTCCATTTAATACTGCTTAACAAGTATATTCTTCTCTGGAACATCATCAGCCAAAATAATGATTTTGTCGTAATAAAATGGAAAAACAAAATGAATTATATATAGCCCCAAATCCACAGTATTCCCTGCAACCAACTGCAAGAAGGTTTCTTTCTGCTAATGAATTAATACATTAAATAATAATAGTTAAAAACCATTTTACAATGCTTTGATCATTCACTTACTTGTCATTAAGTAGACTGAGCATTTTAGTGTGAAAAGGCTGTGTTTACAAATTAGTCCAGAAGACATGATTCACACTGAAGATCAGCACATATATAGTGTTTTATTACAGCTGCGCATGACACAACCTTAATATTAGAGTCAGATGATTAAAAGAACATTACCTGAGCCTTGAGAGTCACTGAATGAGCTATGCTAAATTGGTTGTTTTCTATTTTGTGATTAATTGTGCTTCTAAACCATATTTTAGTGTGCTTTGTTTTTCTGTCCCCAGTCATCCCATATTATTAAAGAGAAATTCTGCATATCTCTCCTGGAGTCCAATTAAGGATTTGCATCATGACTAGATTTTTCACTTTAATTACTGTATATAAAGTAGGTTTTGACTTATTTCCATATTTATCAAACTATGCAGAAGAAGCAAAATTCATCAAATAAACAGATATCTGTGGCTATAATTGCAGCCTGCACTGAGCATGTAGGAAGAAAATATGAGGGTCCAAATTTCATTATGTAGAACATAATAAACATCTGAATAATTAAACTGTGTGTAAATCACACGCTTGGCAGTAGTAAGAATAGAGAAGAGACACCTTAGTTTGATCAGAAAAAATACCATGTTTCTAAGTATATTTAAAAAGAAAAAACGTTCTAAACATAATTCAATCAGCAGTGAGTAGAAAAACAAGAACCAAAGCCTTAAATTTGTGGCTTGTTATCAGTTGAGGGAGGATGGCACATACATTTAGAAACATTTTTTCATTAACAGTAGAATATGCTTAGCTCTCTCCTTTGCATGTGTATTGAAAATATGTTGCGAGCAAACTAGAGGATGCAAACTCTTACATTGAAATGGCAAGTTCAATTAAGACACGCAGACAGCTTTGATAAAGTTCCTTAAATCAAAGATTTGAAAATGGCATAATTGCTAAAGAAGAAGCTTTGTCAAATTTAACTGTGAGGAGTTCATTTTTTCCTTAAATATCTTCTCTTAGGTTCCAGTTAAAAGGAATACAGGAACACTCCTTTATTAAACTATTTCTAATTATAAGCTTTAATTAATTTTCTCAATTTGCTGTGAAGTAGTATGATAATTTATTTCTATTACACACATTTTGAAGCATGGTACTTTTAGTTCTATAAAAATCTCAGGGAAATTACATTCCATATAGAACTCTGTGAAATTTTTTCAAGCTAAAAATAAAATTTTCAGGACCAGACTTGAATTCAGTGTAAAATTCTACAGTAGAAGATAGGAACATAAACTTAATTTAAGCTGATTTTCACTTAAAATAAAACCCCCCACCAAACCCACAACCCAAGCCTGTTGTTCTCCTCCTCTTGTCAAATGGATGCAAGGTGTATTACACTCAAGCAAACTTACATCTTCTTACTCCAGAGCAAAGCTGGATTTTTAATTGAGTTTCAAAAATATATTTTCAATTGCTACTTTGATTAGAATTTGTAGGGACATAAAAATATTTTTAATTTGCTGGAAAACTTAGTGAAAAAGCATTTTAATATTTGGATTTTTTTTTTTAATTTTTAATGCTATTTATGGGAAGTGAAGAGTTATTCCACTACAATTGTATCTTTTTATAGACACTACAGTTGTTCCTTGGAAACAAGAACGCGTTTTATTTATTTATTTGCCCTACCCTACTGAGTATACAAATAGTAAGCAAGGAGGAGAATGATAGCAACTCAGATAAGGGCGAGATACAGAACTTAAAAAAAATGTTTTAAATGAGCACCAACAAAAATTATTTAAGCCTGTGCAAACAAAAGAAAAGAAAGCTAATGAAAATAGCTGGAGGTAAAGAATATGTATTGAAAGGAATGCCAAATTTTAGTCTACACCCATAAGCCAATCCCATTTTTGCATGCTGTAAGAGAAGCAGATGTGATGATTGAGCAAATCATACATATTCTTCAAGAACGGAAATACGTGCCTCAGTACATTTCCTAAATTGAGACCTATCTAACAACCTGCCTATACAAAAGCCACCATTCAGCAGAAAAGTCAAAAGGGCCTTTTTTGATCCTGAAAGTCCTGGATAGAATCCTGGATAAAAGCAAATGTAGTACTCTTTCTTAAGTAAAGGAGGAATAATCATGCAACGAGCATCCATTAGCTCTAACATCTCTTTCAAGTTAGGTACTGCAAAACCTTTGACAAGATGTAACACTACCACGAGCAGCTTAGGTGTGGTTAAGCTTAGCTTACCATATTAGGGACCATTATCTGCTATTACAACTGTAGCATATCGCTTGTGTGCGGCACTTAGCAAACAGCTAACAGGTCAGACTGGGGCAGAGGAGGATAACAAGGAATGTGGGAAAGTCAGAATGACAAGGAAAAAACCCAGAGCGTGCTCTTGAGATAAGATTAGTGTACCCATCTGCCAGGGTAGTAACTTTCTACAAGGAAGGTAAGTAGGGTGACAAGAGTGTAGAGGATAGAACTTGCTTCAGCAGGTTATCCCACAAGATTAGTTGTGTGTGCTTTCCTAACTCTCCCTGGTTAGTCTTCTCTGGTAGGGTAGAAAGCCACTGGTTGGAGGTACCAGCACAGATTCCTGTTCTGACTGGGAGAATCTCAGCTAGGCAATGTGTTCTTTGATATACAAAATCAAGAGAAAGGATGGAGGTGAGGCTTCTTTTCCTTGCTAGGTATGTCTCTTCTGCTTAGAGCTGAGGAATACCAGTATGAACCAAAGGAGAAGCGTGCACCATTGCTTCATGTGGTATATGTGTACAAACGGAGGAAAAGAGGTAAAGAGGAAGGAATGCAAAGATGTTTAAGTTGCAATAACCAATAATCATAAACACAGCAAGTCAGTCTTTCAGGAAGCTGACACGCTAAGTCACCCTACCGGTATACAAATTTTAAGCCACCATAAACCTTCAATTATAAACAGCATAATAAAATCGTATCTTAACATCGCTGGGCATCAAGGACTGATGTAAAGAAATTATCTCTTTAAACCTTGAACTCTTTTTCTCTTTGAGGTACTCTGTAACTGTTAAAGTGCTGGTTTTGACCAATAACCGTAGTCGCTGAAAAGAGAAGTGTTATGTGGCAGAGGTGAGAAAAGCCAGCTGTCCTGTATTGGTCACAGTCACCGCTGGTCAAAACGTGCTCACAACTTCTGGAGGGAGATTGGTGATCTGAAGGAAATGTGATATTTATGCCTGGGAATAAGAGAAGAGTAAAGTACCAGAGGGAGCAGAAAGGTCTCAGATAATACATCTGTGCTCAGCAAAGGAGGCATACAGAGAAAGGACAACATCCTCTTGCTTGAAGAGAAACACACTATACAGAAATGCATTTAGGTTTATTGGCTCCCTTTCATCTGCTTTGAGTCTCTTCTCCCACCACTATCCTCCCCCGGGGCTCAGTTTTGCATGGAAAGTGTTGCATCGACGGCTGCGATACGGAGGAAATGGAGATCCACATCTCATATTTCTGAGACCTGGTTACAATTTGGTTGCAATGCACCAAGTGGCTAACTGTGCAGTGGAGTTTATTAGACTATCCAGGTGTTTCCTGTACTTCCAGGGAAGGATCAAAGTTTGTAGTTACAAGGGTGTATAGACTATCAGAGTGTATGAAATATATCACAAATGTATTCATTGAAACTCTGTCAGAGCTACTGTTGGAACTGTACTATTAGCCTTAGAGACTTCAACATCCATATGAGCATCAAACCAGATGAGGCAACATCTGTTTTCCTGGTAAGGCTGAGCTCCCTAGATTTTACCCAGCCACTTGACAAGCATTCCTAGGGCAGGAAAAAGTATTTGATTTTAATTTGTATATGGTCTAGTTGTCAGAAATACAAAGGGACACTTTTTGTTTGGTTTGACTATTTTCAAATAAATTTCAATGTGAGAACTATTCGTCCCTGTCTAACCTAAGCAGTATCTTCAAGGTCAGCTAGGAGTTATTATTTCTACTTTTTTTTTTTTCCTTCAGTGAAATATAAACTTCATCTTCCCAGCTTGTTGTTAGTGAAGACAACCGAATTCTCTGGGTTGTGGATAATATGGTGATCAATTGTATACTGATCTCTGTCCTTGAAAATAAGCTTGTTCAGTGGTTATTCACAATCTCTGGCTTGGGAAAGTTAGCTGACATTTTTTGACCTTCATGTCCGTATTACGAGATGGTAATTTTGACTGATATTTGGATTGTTTTTTCCAGTTTCAGTGTAATTTATTTTTAGTCGTTCCTTTTATAGGCAGATTTCTGAAAATGCAACTGCTTTTCAGATTTAGGTGTTTAGGCACTAACAATATTTCAAAGAGATTCCACCCACCTCCCACCCCCCACTTTCAGTAGACACCTTCTATTTGTTTTTCTATTGTCAATGGTAATATGAAGATGTTATTTACATTTACATTTTCGCTGCTGTAATGTTGCATTCTTCTTGTATTTTAGGGTGTATTAAATTGTTCAGTTACTTGCTATGCTCAAAAATAGAATTGTTAGCATTATTAATTGCTATTTATGGTCAGCTTACCCAAGGTGATTTTTTTCCAGCTGTTCAAACATTTTAGTCGTGATTCATACTACATTTATTTTTATTAAGAATGCAGTCTTACAAAACTGTGTTTCTGATATTCATGATACTGTTGACCTTTTTTCCCCAGCAGTGGGTTCTTTGGATATTTAATCTGAAAATCACTTCAGAAGTCAGGTAAAAAACTCATGGGTCAATATATGAGTCTTGCTGTCTTTGCTATATAGTTCCCGTTCTAGTGACTTTGAACTTGATGGTTGTGAGGCCAGCTGAACTGTAGCACACAGTAATGAAGCACTCACAGAATATGATGTCGATATCAGTAGTGACAGAGGCTTAATAAAGAGTGCTTTTGATGGTAAAAAGTGGGTACATTCATGAAAATATTTTTTGCATGAGAATGACAGCCATTTACTAATCTATCACTCTTAATGGACTGTATTTTGATATTATTCATTATTCTGCTCAAGGTAATGAGCATGAAGCAAAATAAAGTGAACTGGACAGTACTAAAAAGCTTCTCTTGCTTTGCACAGGATGATGCAAAGGCCATTTAATGCTGTTTTACACACAGAGCTGGTTTTTGCCTGGTGTGGATTCATCCTTGAACAGCATTCTTCCAGAACTTCTGGTTTAAGAGCTGCAGTGAGGCAGGAGGGAGCCTTCTGAATGCAGTAGCACTCTGGCAGTGTTGGTGAAGGGCTGCTTGGTCCCTCAAGGCAGGGTCCCGCAGAGCTCTTCTCACCTGCAGGACACAGCGCTGCAGAAACAATAGTACAGAAAGTTGTGCTGGAGCCCTCCAAGTGCTCAGTCCTATTTGACTCTAAAGTTTAGCTTGCTTGGTTGCTTTCCATGTGCTAACTTCCGATTATGTGTCTCACATGTAAAATAAGACTGCTCACAGTTGCTTTAAATTTATATGACTACTTGTTGAGAACGTAATCAGATTTTTGGTGGAAAAGAGGCATGTATGCTTTAATGACTTCTCTATCAAGGGTGTCAGCCAAATCTTCACTTCCCTCTGCAGCGTAATCATTTATAGTACAGCACAGTAAGACTTTTTGGAAAGCTGGTGCTACACTCATTGCATTAGTGTTTTACTGGAGAGAGACAAGTAGGCTTCTTCCAATCAAGAGAACAATAATTAAGGGAAACCTCTAAGAGGTTACTTTTGAAGACCTGTGTCATGCCTCAGTGCTTCATATTTCTTTCAAACTTAAATTAGTTTTTTCCAACTGTTTCACAGTGGTAAGCACATCTACACATACCCACATCTTGAGTCCCTTTCAGAGCTTTAGTTATACTAAGACTGTAGAAGAACTGAGATCACCGGAAATACATTTTCTTTAGGCTCAAATCTTTGCTAATGGTATCTTTTGCAATTCAGCTGGCATTTACATAAAACACACTATTTTAATTATATTAATTTCTACAAAATTTACTTAATAAAACACATGCCATTTGGAAGTTTTTCCCCGGAGATACTTACAGCAGACTTAAGCTGTTAGAAGTGAAGCAAAGGGAATTGGTAAATTCTAAATTGAAACTCAGCCCTGCTTCTTCTCTGGAGAATGGGGATCACATTGTGTTGACATCACTCATTTGAATATATGAAAGGCACTTTGCGTGTCTAAAGGGTCTTATAAACATTAAAGTTCTCATTACCTCCATTTATACAGTACCATGCTACAGGCAAGAACTGTCACTACTAGATGTTAGTTTCTTAATGTTATCAAGTGTATGATCCTAGCTAGTAAAAGGATGGTCTAGAAAAAGAAAATGGATGAATACCATGTGGTACTGCCAAATACAGCGTGCAGCGTGAGACCAAGCTATAAAGAGGCAGCATAAGCCACTTAACTATTTTTGGGGCTGGGAGTGTTAGCAACCTTACTCTTTTTCTGTGACAAAATGCATACCTCCTGGTTCATTTTCTCTGGCTGTAAAGTTGGAATTCTAACAGGCTGGAGCTGGTTTTTCATGTCCTACTCACTTCAGCAGGGTGGGAAAAGGGTGGGTGTGTTTGAAAGTTGTCTGGTTCCCAGATTGTCCCCTTATCATTGGGTGACACCAGTGTAGAGCTGAAGTGGTGGAAAAAGGATGATAGTATCCCTAATCTTCATTGGCTGCTTATGCTGGGGACGAAGCAGGATGCAAATTTTGGGCTATGCCTGTGTGAAAGAAGGAGTGAGGGCTCTATGTGCTCCGGTAGCTCTACTCAAAACTCTGAGAGCTGCACTCTGGAAAAGGGATCTGGCCTCTGATTCACAAATCCCAAAGAAGAGGCAATAGGAGATAAAGTTAATATATACTAATTTCAGTACAAAAGGAAAAGGCCCAGGTCTGCATAACAGCAGAAGTTGGGCAACCCTCTGCGGACTGTGTGGAGCTACACTGTGGTGGCTGTTGTACAGGCAGCCCAGGCAGTGGTGGGCCGAAGGGGGCCAAAGGCGAGAGCATCAGCTGGTGCGTGACTCCTAGCTCCCATCACAGGGATTAAATGCTGCTCCTCTGACTTTCATGGTGGATAGGATAGACTGTGTAGAAACCTATAAATGTGTCTTTCAAATGATACCTCTTCATCTTTGGATTTCTGCACATAATGCCTCTATTGATAGATAGGTGGCAGGAAAAATTCTCCACTTTTTGAACATTTCAGAATTGTCCATTAGCTATTGCCTTCCTTTTTGCTGGAAATAGCCAGTGTTACCTGCTTTCAGGAGTAGATTTCCAGTCCCAGTAGGATTTGGCGTTTCCTATTCCTTTCCAGAATAACTTCATGCTAACTCCATACTTGATTGGATAGGACATGGAAAAACAATTTAAGGAATGTTTATACTATCAAATAATATGTTTCCCAAAATGCTGTGGGCCTTCTTTGACACAAGTTCTTGAATACAATGCTCTCAACATGCAGGGTTGGTTTGTTTTTAGTTTTCCGTGTTCTTACGCTTGGATGTTGCTTAGCCATGCCAGCTTGAATACATAACTCTCTAGCCAGTACACAGCTGCATTTTTCCTTGCACCAAACACAGTATTTTTAATGCAAAGGTTTATCCCCAAGATATAATACCCTAGTGCTCGTAAATCTTATATTATTGCTTAGGCATGAAGTGATGTCCATCACTTCATTTGAACTTGGATGATGACAGAGTCAAAATTCTCCAGTGGTTTGCATTGAAGTCCTCTCTCTACCTGCCTTTTCAGCTCATCCTGGATAGCTCTATTACAGATAATCATGAACTGCATGTTTCAACAGTTAAATTAAAGTTACTCTTGGATTCTGAGCTTTGCACTCCTGTTTGTCATAATAATAACGTCCGCTTTGCACTTTCAAATAGACAGCAATGTACCTTGAAGTTTCGGTGTTGTAAAAGCAATGGTTTTATAGCAACAAACTACAGTAGTATAAAGAAAATGAGATTTGTCATCCTTCTGTGAGTTAGAACTTACTATAAATAGAAAGTGTTCAAAAGGTGTTATTTAGTAGTTTGCATTATGCAGCTGTCTATTTAAATAATTTAATTTTGGCATCTAATCTAACTCAGTCTCCATCAGAGACAAATACGAAACCATATGTGAAAGCATCTGTGAAAAACTTTCTTTTATTTATGACAGCATTAAAGAGAGGTTCTGATGTCAGTTACTTAACAATAATAGACGTTCCTTTGCACCTATAGTGCTGGGTTACTTGAGCATATCCCTCTGTGATATCTTATACCTACTGCTGTTTGCTTCATTATATACAGATGCACAGCAGTGAAGACAGTAATAGTCTTTCTTAATTAAATAAAGCTAAATGTTAATTAGTCAGAAAAATTGATTTATTTTCAGTGCATGATACTTTTCATTGCATGCCTCTTCTTTTTAAAGAACAGGCTGGATATTTATTTAGGACTTTACATTTTTTCCTTTATTTCTGTACTATATTTGGACTCTTGTGGTGGGATCTAATCGTCATAGAAAAATTATAGGTCTACAGATGTTTTCAAGATGTTACTCTGTCAGTAGCAGATTATCCCCTGTAGCAAAATCTCATTAAAGTGCAATTTACAGAGCTCTGCTGATGTTGCCATCAACCAAAATTAAAGGCATTAATTTTTCAAAGTTCACAGAAGTCCTTACATAAATGATGTAGCAGTTTGCAAGAACAATTTACAGAAGTGTTATTTGCAGAATTAACCTACATTAACAGAACAAATATTGTAAGGGTATAAGGAAGGATTGGGCAGTGAAATTGCAGCTGTTCATGGTTTATATTAGGTACTGGGTGCAAAGAACTGTTGAAACATAACAATTATTCTTCCTTGAAGCAAAGTTGGGTAGCTAAGCTGGAATCTGAACTCTGCCTGTGAAGAGTTAAGCTTATAATAGAGTGATCACCAGTTGGGGACACCCAGGGAGACCTTAAATTCTACTTGGAAACATCTGTACTTCATATCTCTTAAAATATTCCCTTTCAGAGAATGAGTTTACGTAGCTCATGTTGTGAGTATGCCTCTTCAATACAGTACCAAATGCTTATCCAGGTATTTATTGTCATAGGAGGTCTATATTTTAACTGAGCCTAAAACTTCCATGTCAAATACATGGGAAAAATTCAGGCTATTAGTGTTTAATGCGCTGGTATCAGAATAAACCTCCGTTAAATCAGTGGCAGGAGATAAATTACACATTTTCCATATTTAGAGCCATGTGCATATGTAATGACCATATTTAGGAAGCAATCACCTGCCTTTTGTAACTGTTCCAAAATGCTGGCTAATGCAGTTTGCATCGTGAAACCTCCACAGCCAGTTATCTCTTCAGTGTTTGTACGTGTTATATTTCAATACCCAGAAATTAACATTCAGCCCATGAGTAATCTCATCCCTTAGCCGCAGAGCAGTCGACCATATGCTTAGAGTTAAAAGTCACCATCGCTCCAGAACTGGAAGCCAACAGAAACATTTTAACTTCAGCACTTACAAGGGACACACTCCCCACTCACACATTGTTCTTGGTATTCATAGAAGTTTTTATACCACTAGAACAGGCCCATATAATTAAATCAACATTTTCATAATTTTTTTTTTTTTAGTCTACGGCAAACAGATAGATGGTTAGACATGAGCTGGTTAATCTGGGACCATATTAGGATGCTTTCAAGGGAAAAGCCACTTATGGCCCTGGGCTATAGTTACTTCTCTGTCCTGTTTTGGGGAAACATTTGTCTTGAAGGTTACTTTGGTTAAAGATTTACCAAAACTTCTGCCCCAAATACATCTCTCTGTCACTTGTTTCTAAAATTCTCCCACTTTATCTTCATGAAAGATTCAGGCCTTTCAGAGGTTGCTGTTTTATCTTGAGTGGTCAGTTAATTCAGGCTTCACCCCGTGTATTACCCATGACCTTGTCAGCCATGAAGTGTGAGGGCTGTACACTCCATCACTGTATGAGTGCTCTCTTGGATGATCTTTGTTCTTCTCATCCAGTCAGAGTTTCCAAGGTTCTTCACACTTCTGTTGGGATTTTAGGTCTTCAACGATACACATTTTCAGAAGAGATGCTGGATGCTGCTTTTTTGTTTTCAACATCTGGCTACTGAGTATTAGCACTTAAAATGGGACATAAGCACTCTTGAAAAATGTTCCTAAGTACTGAGCTGCCAAAAGGGAAGGCCCCCATGTTGTGCTGGCGCTTCCATGTTTGTGGCTCCATCATGAACCAGGTCTGGACTGTCCGAAAGAAACAGGGGTGGAGATGGGAGCTGGGGGGACGCTGTAAGCTCATTGAAGTGGCACACCTGCCAAATATAAAACCACAACTCAGCAGATTGCTCACGAGCTACACTTAGCTTTGACAATTAGACAACAAGGATGGTTATGTTGTCTTCAGCTGCTAGAGACAGAAAAGTAAGGGCTGGATGGGTTCAAAACCTGAAAACGTGTAGGCCATCTCTATGTCCATGTGTGCAGCAGAGAGTGCAGGGCTGACCCGTGGGGATCAGGGCTGACCTAGGAGCCTTCACCACCTTCCGGTCCCAATGGGTCTGTGAACATAGAGCAAAGAGAGAAGTGACACATCAAGCTAGATATTATTTTGGAAGAACAGCGAGGAGGAGAAATCTAGTGAACTTAGGACTTGTATCTTTCAGGCCTGGGTTTGCAAGGTAGAAATTCCTTGAGTTTGCAGCAGCTGCAGGCTGGCTGTGCGGCTGGTTGGCATCTGCCAGTGTGCCAAGGAGTATAGAACATGTTCTCAGAGGGCTTGCAGATCGGGACCTTGAGTTATGTGGCTAAAAACACTCTAAGAAGTGGCTGATGCATTAAACCCAGAGTAGACGCAACAGTGTACGTAAGGGAGAAGTTAAATTGAACTGCATTTATTGCCATTTTATAAATGTTGTCTTATTGTAGAAGCTACTAAAGCAATCTATTATGGAAAATGATTGCTAGCACTATACCATGGTACATGTGCATAAATTACATTAGAGATACAAATGTCTGCTTGTTCGTGTACTATTCAGCAATTCTACAATTTTGCCTTTAAGTTTTTGATTGAATCAGAGTATATAATTAAAAAAAATGCACATAGAATTGATCACAGTCATTGGTAACCTGTTCTGGTATTTGAATGCAACGGTAATGGTATATTATAAGATTTTGAGTCTTGGTGACTGCAGCTGAACATAGTTAAATAAAACCAGCCAAATAAACAAGCAAATACAAAGCCATGCTTTGTTTCATATTGTACTTTTTATGATGTAGTTAGTGAAGGAGAGAATGCAATCCCTGGTTTAAGATTTTTGTATGTCATTTCCCAAGAGCTGCTGTCTTGATTTCTGCTTGTGTCCATAAATATAGCATCTTGTTTTTGAAACAGTAAATACGTCAAGTTTTCTTCATATTCCAGCTGCCTCTGAGTGATTATTATAAATCATATTTGCTTTCAATAGGAATATTTTCACATAATTTGTGAAATTATGCAATGGAAGAATAGTTTGCAGAGGAAGAATATTGTGAAACCACATCTCTTTAGCAATGAATCTGTATTCCGCAATACATTTCATCATCTGTTGCATAGAAAATGTATGATAATTATTGGTCATCATCATCGCCCTTTTCCTCCCACGTATATGATAATGTTTAGGCTTTAAAGAGTTAATTCAGAAGTCCATTTTAACAACTCTTAAGCACGTCTTCCTGATTTGCAGGAAATTCCTGTAAGCTGCTCCCCAAGAAGCCTTACCTTCACGATGCTTTTGCAAAACTGTTGTTCAGCTGAAGTTCCTGTATGCAAACTACTTTTATTCTTTAAGGAGAGGCAACCTCACGACTTCCCCAGACTCTGCTTTGCCAGCAGCTCAGCTCGTACCTCCACGAGCCTCCAACCTTGTGTGTGGCCAGGCTGAGCTTGGCTCTGAACCCAGGAGTGAGGGTGTTCAAAGGCGGCTGCACGAGATGCTCCCACAGGCTGGGGGCTGCCAGCAGTGCACTCAGCGAGGCTGGTTTACGTTATTGCTGTCTGCAGCAACACCCTTGGGACCGCCACGATAGCTAGGGAGCAGAGGAATGCGATGCCCGCAGTCCATGCCGGCCCTGCTCCCACGGCCGCTTGGAAGCCTCCTCCACTCCCCATGGCATGGGGACAGTGTCCAGGAGGGTGGCACTGCCTCCTTCCCGGCACCATCCTGCTGTGGGAAACCTCCTTGGAGCTGGGCATCTGCTGGTGGGGCTGACCTGGGAGCACACGGGAGGAGTGAGTGTTTGCTCCTTTTGGTTTCCCAATTAGCCAGATCCCTACGAAGCTGAAAGATGGCATTGAAAAGTATTTGGAGATAATGTAGCTAGTCCTGTCAAACTGCACAATACTTATTGTTATGCTCCCTTAGAAAACAAACAGGAACCAATATAAATGAGTTATATTAATATTTAATACATGTTTGGCTATGTAAACCTAGAATGTGTTTTAAAAAGATGGCGCAGTGAGGAAAACTGTGAACGTTTTCCAAGAAAACAGTATTTCTTGCAGCTTTTGGTAAATGCCTAAACTTCACTTCTGCATGACTTCTCAGAAAATGTGAGAACCATATGAATTTCTGTGCCTTATGGAAAGTCATGAAATCTAAAGGCATGAACCGCTGTTCACTATTAACAAGTAAAACCCCATTCTTTTTCTCTATAAGGTCCTGATTAATGGACAAAAACCTTCTTCCTTGTTTTTTTCACATTCTTTTTTGCAGTTCCTTAAATGTAAGACAGACAAATTATTTGCACAGATCCTACTACATACCAGTTCGTATTTGGAACTTGACTGAGAGGCAGAAACAAATATGGGTATTGTGAAAACCACATTGGGTACAAAGACTGCACACGGATTGCCAGTTATAGTCAACAGCTGGGAATCATATGGGTCTTTATTAATCTAAATATTAGTGGTTGCCATTTTGTTTCTTTTTTATGGGTTTGACAAAATGATGGGAGAAAAGACACGAGGGATTCCTCGCTTTTAAGACACGCTTTACGCCAGTTTTCTTGTCCCTTTGTAAAATAGAGTGTTCCTTTTATTTTCCTTTTAACAGCCCGAGACTCTGGCAATTTGAAAGAGAGAACTGAATTTAGAGCTGTACCAAAAATGGCAGTCCTGACGTGCAGTGCATTAGGGAAGGAGACAATGGGATGAAGCAGACTGGAGAGTGGAGACGAGAAATTTATTACTGGCCATTGCCTAATGAGAGGAAAATTCCTTGGGATTTTCAAATCAGCACCAGAGAAGAGCAGTAATACCAGTGTTCATCTGCACAAACCTTCCCACGCTTCAATTTTTAAATAATAACTGTGTCTTGTTATGGGAGGACACGGACAGCGCTGGGAGGAAGGATGGGACTATGGTTAAAGTGAGTATTGGATGCAGAAAACCTGACATCTAATTCCATCTTTGGCAGTTTCAGTCAGTGGTAATTCACTCTTGGTGTGCCTCAGTTTCCCTGCTCTTAAAAAAACGTTGATTGTCTGGCTAGCCACAGGGCACAGCTGAGACACAAGTTCCAGTAGATAAAGCCCTTATACATATTTTGAAGTAACGTATACTCTAAGTGCATCGTGTTATTGCTAGATGAAATCTTCGCTTGTGACTTAAACAAAATTCTCTGTGACCTCCCTGAGAAGAGCTGCAAAGGTCAAGGCTATTACATTTGAACCATTATTACATTCCGGGTCCAGGAATAAGGAAATAAATCACAGATAATGAGAAAAAGTTTTCCAGAGGTTTTTTACAAATGGAGAAGAAACTAAAAGTGGAACATTTTCTTATTAAAAGGATGCTTTCATGCACTACTGAAATAATGACAATTTTACTTTCTATTTCTACTGTTTGGAGCTCTCACTGAAAAGAGGTGACCGCTGCAGAGCCCTCCAAATGCCCTTCGTTTTTAACGTGGTTGCTTTTTGTGACTGCAGCCTAAGACAGGATCTGCAAGATTAATCCAAACAAAAGGTGATGAAAAGAAGAGGTGAAAGTGTTCTTTGGTTTCTATCATCTAGCTCTCTATGCCCTTCTTTTTATGTCATTGTTTTAATAATTTAGCTAAATTGCTGGGAAAACAGACAGTGTTTAAATCAAAGTAACAGTCTAGTGTGGACACAAGTGTGTTAGCTATAAAGATATTTATTTCAATATAGCTTTAATGAAAACAAGCAGCAGTGGTATAAATAAAGTCCGTAGCAATAATATTCTGGTTGTGATATGAGGTGGCACTGATTTCAAACGAATCGTTTTTCCAATTGATTTAATTACTGTACTGCAGAAACTGTATGGAGGCAAGGCTTGAGGGGGCAGGATCTGACGTGAACAAAAAGCGAGCAGTAGGGTCAATCTTGACTGATTTGCCAGAACGATTCCAAAAGAATTGGGAAGAATTTTAACAAGGAAGATATTTACCCTTTGAGAAAAGCATAATTGTTACTTTTATTTTAAAATTGAAGTATGTAACATGACATAATGTTTTGGATTTACTAGTGTTTCCGTGCTTTAGATTTCTGGTATGAAACTATACTTTTTTTACTGCAAAAAGATTACAAGATTGCTTTTCCAAGTAGCTTATCAAGAAATATATTGTTGTATTTATTCAATGGTTTATGCTGGAAGAAAAAAATGTTTCCAGCTTTTGGGAACAAGGACTTTTAAGAATAAATTGTTTTATATAAAATGTTAGTATTTGAACTGACTCATTTGCTTGCCAAAGTTCAAGAACTTGTGTCATGTATGTAGAACATAGAGCATCTTTCTCCTTTTGTGCTTCTGCTCCCTGATTATATTCTGTTTATCATAACAGAAGAGTCCGGGAGTAACTTTGTAAATGAGGAATAAGAAACATTGCATTTCTTATTACAGATAAAATCCTGCCCGAGTCATAATAAGGCAAAAGTTTGGAATATACCATATACACTATACAATTATTTGAATTTTATTTTCAAAGGACAAGATTTGGTATAATTGCCCCACAGCTTCTGCTGCTTGATATTTTTAATTATATTGCTAATGAAGTGATCCCACAATGGCAAACCACGCTTTAATGTAAACACTCTGAAGGATAGAATTAAGGTTGAATGTTCATCGTTAACTGTGCCTATCCTCATTTTTATATGCTTAACTCTGCGGCTTTAATATTGCATTAACTTGGTTTTTACAGAGAACGTTTCGCCCTGAGTATAAGAAAAACATTGATCTTTTACGTTGTCAGCCAGGGCAGATGCAAATCCTTCTACTTTTTATTGAAGAATTAACCATCTCCCTCTGGAGCACAAATGCCAGCAGTACTGGTATAATTTTATTTTTAAGGCTATGGCTTGTAGTAAGCTGATTGAACGGTATAATATGCTATATTCAAATCTGCTTATACACTTCATTCCATAATGCCTTTGAAAATGTATCACGTTCCAAGACGAATACAAGTTATGCATAAAAAAGCTGTTTGTTACATAGCTCAGAAAATGTGGATTCAATTACTATTAGACTTAAGAAAACCAGGAGCCTTTTTGATTAAAAAAAATTTTTATTTTGGTTTGTAGTAAGAATATCAAGTTCCAGCGCAACACATTCCTTTCCATTAGAAAACCGACCTAAAACGATAACTCTTGAAGGGATAGTGAGCGTTTCAATTAATATCATGTCAATTTGTTTAGCCATCTGCATGTATTTACTAACCCAGGACATCTCAGAAGGCCTGCCCTAAAAATCACCGCGTTTACTCAGCTGAAAACAAATTGGAAGATTCGATTTCATTTTCATGCCATCAGGATACGTTAGCGTAAGTTCCACGTGTTGACGAATCTTTCAGGTTTTATTTATGGAAACAGCATTTGTGTGAGGGATGATAGGCTAAGAATAACCGTTACCTCACCTGATTGTTGTCTCCTTAAGGCTTCTAAAAACAGATTTGGGGTTGGAAAGCAGGCAGCACAGACGGTGTAAGGAGTCCACCAACTGGTACCGTCTGCGTTAGTTACTAGTAATCTAATCCACTTGGTATGAGATGCTCCCGAGCCAGCTTCTTCTCCCATAGACAGATAATTTTAGAATAGATAGATATAAGGGTATGTGGCAGACATATAATAGAGATATAATAGCTATATTAATAATAGGTAAGAACAGTGATAATAATAAAATAACAGATACATCAGTAAAGCGTGCCAGGAAAGTGGTGTGCAACAGAAAACAGGCCAACAAGTAAACTTTTTTTTAAGGTGCATTTCAAGCATATCCAAGCAAGACAGTTCTTTTCCTTTTTTCCTCATTGAGCACTGCTTCTTTTCAGCAATATGTGTCACTGCTTGCCTGTGTATTTCCAGCCTGGCCCTGTAGCCTGACTGGATGCGTTAAGCCAAGGATAGGGAGCCCGACCACAAGCAGCGGCTTGGGCAGGTTACAGCCAAAGAGGGGCAGCAGATGTGGGGCAGCTGTTTGGGAACTGGACAAGGAGGGGGGTGGTACAGAGCATGTGAGAGGGAGAAAGGGTGCAGGGAATGGGGAAGCAATGGCCATTTGGTGAGTAGGAAAAGGGAAATCTGTGTGTCTGCAGCAGCAGGTCCCTTTGCATAAGACCTGTAGGACTTTTATGAGGACCTTGAAATCTGCCTCTTAGGTGCGATCCTATATTTCTCCACAAAAAAATCACAGTGCTAGAGGAAAGGATGTTTTCACACCTTAGTTCTTGCTTTCTTTTCTTATGAACATCACTCTTTCTACTTCCGCATTCAGGTTTTGAGAACCCCTGAAATACAGGTCTTAACAGCACCTTGGGGCAAAACAGAGGTCTGTTTTGCCTGCTACAATGCCTCTATTCCGGCAAAACCAAAAAGCATGCTTTCCCAGGAACGCTGGTGGAAACTGTAAAAATTGCAGAAGGTTTGGGAAGGAGTTTGACTTTTTCTTGATATATCTTTTTGACTCCAGAACAGTCTCCTTAGATTTTAGTTCTTGTGTTTTTATTCAGAAAGTTAAAAAGATTTGAAGGTAAGCAAAAACCTTCCCTTGAAGTTTTGGTAGATGAGCCCACTAAATTCTTGGGCAGCTGAATGTAACTAATATGTATGGCAAATATGATGTTTTCTCTAGAGGACAAGAAAGTAGACCTCACAGGTTATTTAATAAATGACCAGAGGCTTGAAATAGAAATAGGAAGATTTTTGCTTTCTGGAGACCTGTGCTGCCAATTACATTGATATGGCGATATGGGAATCTGTGGAGGTATGCAATATTTAGGTTTGCTCAAAACACGCCTGCTTTATCCGTGATCTGTGCTTCAAACTTCTGTGCTTCGCTACGGGGAGTCTTTTACATGTGAGAGAGGTAAAGACCAAACTATGTAGCAGCCCAACATGGGCATAGGAAGGCTGTTAAACCACATGGATTTCCTTTAGAGAGTAATTTCTACCCCCTGAAGGAAAGGTTGGATGTTAACAGCTTCCGTTACTGTTTCATAGGCAGCTGGAAGGTGATTTCCAACCATCCTAGATAGAGGCAGAGAGACTGAAGGTAATTTAATACAAATGTGGTGGTGCATATGTATGCCATTGTAAGGGCATGAACAGGATCTAAATATTCACTGAAATACAAATATTTCCTAATATGTGTAAGGAAGACACATACAGAGATACCAAGACTTTCAATGGGAGGGAAGCAGCATCCAAAAAGACAGGAGGGATAAAGTGATCTTCTAATTACTAAGAATTTAATGATAATTTTAATTTAAAGATACTACAAATTATTATGAATATTTTTGTAACTACATGGATGCATTAACTGGAAATGATAGCTGCAGGAAGGATTTAATTTCTACATAACTGCAAAATTATCCTGGTTTGTGGTCTTTGCCAGTGATAACACTTCCATGGTTGCATTTGGGCTTGCTTTGACCGACATTGGTGAAGGGTCCACTGACTCCAACCGAAGTTACATGAGATGCAGATTGTGCCCTTGCCTGTGTATGGCTTCTTATTTAGGAAAGCACTTGATGTGATTCAGGTTGTACTGCAGGGCTGAAGCCCGGACTCCTTTTGCAGGACTATGATATGGCTGCACTCCTTTGAATTTATGAAATATATGAACATGAATCTCTCGGCGTTTTGGTAATCCTCCAGTCTGTCTGTAGTTCAGTCTTAACACAAGTTACATGTGCCAGTATATTTGTAAATACCTCCAAGACTTAGCAGATGAAAATATGAGATTTGTTGAACAGGACAACTTCAGGCCTTCAGCTGTTCTTGTATTTCTGAACTAAAAAAATTCTTACTGGTGAAGTCCTTGAGTAAGGTGCAGATTCTACTAAATTCAATGGGAATTTTGCTAGTCACTTAAATAAATCATGCATACTTCTTTAGGATAAAGATTCCACTCCTATTTTTTGAAAACATGTTATTATTCATAAATCTCTGTAAAAGACAGTGAATAGTTTAAAGGTCTCCTAAAGATTGAAGAAACAAGGCCAAATCCTCACTCAGTGCAGTCACCCTTAGCAAGACGCAATAGAAGAAAAGAGCCGTAAAACATTCTGTTTAAAGGACCCTTTTCAAAGATTGCTCCACACAACAAGTTTTTGTAGCCACCTAGCACGCTAAGACTGGGAGAGAAAAAAAAAAAAATCACTGGACCAGCAGGACTGCTGCCCCATCCAGTGCCGGGGATGGAGGACGTTCGGTGGAAGTTTCTCTCTGTGCTGCTCAGGGCATGTGCATGTTGTACCCCATTCAAACCTTCCTCAGAGGACACTGTTGATTGCTTAATGGCCTTATAAGGAGAATCGTTGAGCAGTTTTAATGACATATACTGGATTATAGTTGTTTCTACTTAAACAGTAAAAAAATTTCTCCTAACCTACTTCAAAAGCAGTAAGTCAGAACCAGAAGAAGAACATGAAGCCAAACTACCAGAACACATGTGCAGTGCCAAAGGCTGGCATATCACTTTTATTTGCCTCTTTTTCATTCACTTAACCTTTTGGAAATGCTCATTTACGTGGATGTGTAAACAGGGACATCTCCCTAAACAAGTGACCTCATTAAAAGTTAACAGCGTGTGTATCTGATGCTGCTTCGAAACAGGAGAGCTACCTTACCTCAGGTTTCGAGGGTATGAGTACCACAACCCCCTTTCAGGGCATCATTAACATACTCTAAACTGTTATCCAAAACAACATCGCTTACAGTAGCTCCTTGGGTCGGGGCCTCAAGGTACGCTGCTCCACGTGAGCACTTCAAGAGGTGTGGTCCCCTAGCTGAAGATCAAACCAAGTTTTCTCCACATGGAGGATTAAACCAACACATAAGGATGCCTTTATCAAACTGTGTTTGATAATGAAGGCTTCAAAAAGCTAGGTGGGTCAAAATGTCAGTGTCTTTCTTTTGGTCTGTTCAGGTTCTGTATTACCATACAAATTATAGAGGAAAAGGCTCAGAATGAGAGACGTCTGTTATTTCCCTCGGGAACTATTTCATTATTGGCAAGAACTTCTCTTCTGTGTGTTTCCTTTCCCCTTGCTCCTGACTTCTTGTAATTTTTCCAAGTGATGTAATCTGAAACAGTTCTTGTCTTTCTATCTCTTTATCTACCAGTGTCTTAATTCGCTACCCATAAGCTGTTATCCACAGATCTGTGGGCAATTCCCGAAGGAAAGTAATGTATCGATTTTTTAATTAATTAATAGAAAAAAATTAATACATCTCTTCCAAACATTCCATCACTATAAGGCTAGCTTAGGTGAAGTCATATGATGCTTCCAGTGTGTGTGCAACACAAATTATGACATGAATGCCTGTTGCTTATGTGACTTATACAAAAACGGGTGTCCATTATTGCATGGCACTGGACAGACCATGAAGCTGCTCTACAGAATGTAAAAAGCATGTAAACAATCAGAAAAGGACATTCGGAAATGAAGGAAAGTGAGCAAAGAATACCAGCTGATGAATAAAACATTTCCCAAAGTTCAGAAAAGTCAGCTGCTCTATGTTAAAGTGGTTGCCAGGCAACTCATCTTTTTAAAACAAGTACTTCTGTGGCAGATAACTCATAAAGACATTGGAATGGCAAAATGAACTGCTCTTGAACAATTTCTTCGATACATTAGGTACAAACAGGCTTGCATTCATCATCAGGCATGCATATCTTCTTGCTGTAACTTTTTTTCCTTGAACGAATACATGCGTTTTGTTCAAAGCCTTGAAATTTTAACTCTTTCTTTTAATCTCATTCCCCATGAGGGGACAGCTAGGAATCTCTGCCTTAAATCTGGTTGTTGATATAAACCTGGTTTGGATGAAATAGCGGAATTCATTCTCTGTTCTGAAAAATCGGCTCTCATTTGGTGGGATCAGAGCTCTCGCGTGTAAAGGGGAGCTTGGTTGCCGTCCACCACATATTTTCCATGAGACAGACTGAGGCTGCAGAGAGGGAGAGGCTCCAGCAGTAGATCGTAAAAAAAAAAGTCAGGAAAAAAGCAGGCAGGTCCTGGTGGTTCTCGCTGTGGAGAGGAGGATCAAGCAGTAACTGGAGGGGAAAACTGATCATATGGAATAATTTATTTGACTTTTTTCCTTGCCAAATTCTAACTGAATGAAGTTGTGGGTTTTCTGTTTTTTCATTTTCTTTTTTTTTTTTAACTGTTGTGTTCATTATTCATGATTGCTCAGTGAGCACTTTAGTGAAATGTTGAGCACAAGGGATGTTTGCAAGCTGATCATAATGCCTGGGTTTTCAGCACTTTGCTACTTGCTATTTATCATTTGTAATTGATCACCCTGTATAGTAACAACTCTGTTTTGAGATGGGATAACTGGAAGTTTTTACAGATGAGAAAAGGAAAACTGAAAAAATGTCCAAGGACTTTCACGAGATTATTGTTTTCTGTTGAATACAACAACAAAAAATCTTGACTGAATTAGAAAACAAATAGTAAAACAGCTCTTACTAATTTCAAAGCAAACCTGTAGCATTTCAAAACCTGTTTGGCAATGCTTATAAATCCTTTCTGTGTGTCAGCTCAGCTCTGCCAGTTGGAAAATGGCTGGGATAAACCCCCTCTCTAACGGAGCAGTGCAGGATCGTGCTCCTTTCCTGGCTATTCCATTACTGGCAGCAGAGCCACAATAAGCAAATGAAAAATCCTTAGTGTTTGAATTTGCCATTGGCCTCCTGAATTGCATCCTAGTGGCGATTCAGCCATAACCATTACTCCCCCAGCCAAATTCAGTAAAGCAGCGTCAACAAAACACCCCACCAAAATGACGGAGCAAAGTACGTTTTTCTGTAGAAGCTACAAATGCACCAAAGAACAGAATGCTTATTCAGATACCAATCAATGCCGTGTTGAGCCTTTTTGCTGATAGCTCACAGTCAGTCCTTTAAAGCGCTGCTGTGGGGACATGTGGCTGATGTCGGGAGACAGACCTTTCACTCTGCAGCCTGTTGCACTGCGGGGACGTTGCACGCTCAGCGCCCAGGCCAGCCTCAGCGCAGCACCTCAGGCACCGCCGCCAGCTCCTCAGCTGCAAGCAAGGCCCTGGCTTTCTCTCAGGACATAACTTTGTTATTCCAGCCTGGTTAGGAAGTAATTTTGCCAAAAGCATGTTAGGGAAAGAGATCATCTTGAAAGTCGGGTAGTGTTTCACTATAGTACACTTTTCATGCTGATGTTAAAAATGTGTAGTGATTTTTAAGGTCTGTTGGCCTCAGCCAGTCATACGATCCCACTGAATTAATTAATTAAGGCACAGACAAATTTAACTCCCACTTAGATGACACCTTGACACTTAGACAAGTAATTCTTACTGGATTTTGTTTACTCTTTATCTGGCTCTGAACTTTAATTATTTCCACTTCTGTGCTCTGTAGTCACACGAGGTGAGAGCTGTGGCATCAGTGCTCACATCTGTCCGATTCCTGACTGAGGTGCAACGGAGTGCCCCATTGCTGCCACAAAGGCTACAGTTACTCTTCCAAAAATGAGAGCTTTGCAGCCACCCAAAGTGCATGCTCCAGCTGTGGCACAGCTGGATTCATATGGCTGGGGACAGGTAACGTGATGTGCTGTGCAACATCGTCAGTGCCACAGCATCTGCTTCCCACAGCCCCTGTCAGCTGGGCAAATGATGGGTTGGGATGGGTTACTACCACCACCACTGTAATACACAGCTAACACACCATTTTCTCCTTCCTGTGTATGTAAATATGTATGTGTGTGTGTAATTAATGTACATAATTACTTAGATTGCTTGATACGGATACTTATTTTTGTTTGTAGTAAATATGTCGCAAGGCTTCAGAAACCCAAATAGTTAACAAGACTATTTAGGTATTCAAAATATACAAGATGTGAAACTTTGGAGTAGGAGGAGGTGTTGAGGGAGCTGCAGCCTGTTACTCAATTCCTGTGGTCAGACCAGCAGCAGCTGTAAAAATCAATAAGGCTTACAAAGATGAAATAAACTTTAAAAAAGAAACATTGACAGAGGATATTCCGCAAAGCCACTCTTGATGAAGCTGAGCCTGCTCATAGTTTTATAGCAGAAAGTTTTACTGTTTAACAGCCTTGGGCCAGCATCAGGAACTTGTGGGATTCTTTGGGCAAAGTTTTCCAAAGTCCAGTCTCCTGATGGGTCAAAAATGTGCCTGGGTACCACAGTGCTGGAGCACGCTGAGGCGGTATGCCTGACCGTCACTGCTTCCTGCACATCATGTTTTGATGAAGCAGAGTCCAGGTTTTTAGGTGATTGGTTGGTTTGTTTGTTTGTTTCTGTTGTTTTTGTTTTTCTTTTTCAGGACCTTTCAGAATATTAAACAAAACACAAAACCTTGCTGGTCCTGCAAGTAAAACCCAGATGTGCCGGAATTAATATCACGAACCTTGCGAGAACTTTGTATAATAAGCTAGTGGGATAAACTTTTAATATACATAGCAAACATTCTAAATAGTATTCCAAATACTGGGAATAACCTAAATCTTCTGATACCCTCATAAACCTTCCCTTCTTTCCTATTCTCCTATACCCTATACCTCTCTGATTTGAAGCTGTGTCAGATTTAGCCACAAAGATAGCTGTAATCAGTGCCTTTTTAAAGCCCCAAATAACTATTCACAGTAGAAAGCGTCTAGTACTGGAAGACGTCTTCCTGTAGAAAGAGAGTCAGAGCCAATATAGCACAAAAAAATGTTGGGCCCTGCTTTATACACTTGTACTTAAAAATAAATCCCATTTAAACACGATTTTTATTTTCTTAGAGTAAATGACTTTGTACCAGTCTACCGACTTTTAAGATCTTTTTCCTGTGTTTAAAATGACCAAGCCCAAGCATTCAAGAATGTGTCAAGCATCTGAAAAAAGATGAGTGTAATAAATAAAAAAAAGAAGGCCTGAGAAGATAATTTTGGGTCTTCTTTTACGTGCTGCCTCCTTTCATCTGCTTTATTGTTCATGATTGCTAGGTTTTCTCTGTCGTCGGGAGGGTTAGAAATTGAGAAACTGAGGTTTTCCGTAATCACATGATTCTAGGAGAGGCACTTTTAGGAAAAATGACCAAATGTTACAAACAGTTGACAAGCATGCCAAGACTGACAGCCATGAGACTGTGCTGCTAGCTTCTGGGTAAGAACTTCTAGATTTGGTCAAAGATATGAACATAAACGCACCGTTTCATTATTATGGAGTTGTATTTATTTGCTAACTCATTCCGTTGAAGAAATATTATACTCCACTTACACTTCTGAAACATCATTGCTGTCATATGGTTTGCAACACTTTTTATGGCCTCTGTAATTTACAGCAAAGTAATTTAAAATACATACCTTGATTAGATCTATATTAGTCTTATATTTTTTACATCAAATTATGTTAAAATGGAAATAATGATTAATTTTGCTATAGAAAATTTCATCGAGTTATAATAATTTCAGTCTTATCTCTTTGAGCTGCATGTTTCTTCTATTGCTTTAAAACTAATTTAGGCCACATTATATACAAAATTAAATCTTACTTTTATAGCTACACCCTTGGGGTTCAATGAAAAGGCTTTATGAGCTAGAAATTAAAAGTACTGGTTGAAAATACTATTACATTATACAGGCTATTATTAAGGCAATTTACAAAGTTGGTATTAAAACTATGAACATTTTTCATTGTTAGCACCCATATATTCAGTAAGCCCATGGGACCATTTGGTATATAATCTGGCAAATAAAATCAACTGAAAGGTAAACGGTAAGTCCAGAGCATTTCTTGATAGGGGAAATTGCGCTATAATAATTGTAAAGCTGATTTAGCCCAAGATTTTTACGAATTTAGGAGATACACAACCACATTCGTTACATGTAAAAATAAATTTGAAACTCTGTATTCCACACATATTGGAGGACATAGAGAAAGATGAGTTTGCTTTCTCATAAAGAAAATAAATATTGTATATTCCATGAAATCCAATTTGGCATAAGTCTCATTTTGCATCTTAAAGGTTTTCTTCACAGTTGACTTTTGTCCTCTCTGTACATGTTTCCAAAATTTGAAGGCTAGATAATGCCTTATTTCCACTAGGACCCAGGTAACATGGCTTAATGCTTCAATATTTCCAAAGAGTGATGTAAAAAATCTCGCAATATGATTTACGGCTAGTACAAGAAAAATAAATGGTCTTTTAATTTTAAGGACGCTTAAAGAACAGAGACCACTAAGAAGCAAGGAGGAGTATCAAACATTTGCCCTAGATGACAATATTGTGCAAGAAACAAATGAGCACCCAGTGGTCCTGAAATGATATGTATTTACATGGTCCACATTAGAGCATCCTAGCTCGTATAGCAAGATGGGACATGCTTGTCTGTATTTAAAACTCAAAAGAAGAAGGGATCTTTTCCCTCTCTCAAAGGGAAAACCACTGCAACAGCAGAAATGTTTTGGCAAGAAAGATGCCGCCGGGACTGCCTGGCTGCAGCATGAGTGTTGCGAAGAGCTGGAAGGAAGGAGCATTTCTGCAGCAGCAGCTCTGCTTGCTCTCTTGCTGCTCTGCGGATGCAGCAGTCTTGTCGGGAAGGCCAGACTGGCACTCTGACTGACAAGTTTTCCCCCCTACTTCCACTCTAATTTTACAGCAAACTACTTGACATTGTCACACTGCTGATGGAGTTAGAGGACGAGGAAGCGCATTCTTCCCTTGGCTTCTAGGACTAGGTTCTAGCTAGCGTTTGGCAGTGAGTTGAGGCGACCAGGGCTGTTGGGGTTTTACTACGTTGCCCCAAGGTTTAGGCTTGTGATTTATTCAGAGCAGCGTTTCTTGCAGGGGAGTCTGAGAAAACACAGGATTTGCTTTCCCTAGACTCTTCCCAAGGGCTGATCCTTGAGGTGGTAGATTTTAACCAGGTTAGGAGAGGGGAAGGGTATTCAGCCTGCCACTGCGCGTTCAGTGGGGAGCTGGGGGATTAATTACAAACCTCTCCAGATTCTGGGGAAAACAGGAAAATTCTTTGCGCCCCTGTGCTCCCTGGAAAGCTAGTGACTCGGGCGCTGTCTGGGAAGGAAGAGCTAGTGTAAATACGCTGCCCGGTCATGGTCATCCAGCTTTCAGGGGGTGCTGTGTGAGTGCTGGAAGACAGTGATCCTTTCCTTGGCTACTCAGCAGCCAGCCTCTGCAGGAAAAGTATGGATTAGGTGTCAAAGGTGACCAGCACACTGCATAATCAAGCCAATAATCTCTGATGTGTTACTGAGTAAAAGAAATTTTGCCTGTTCCTGTTGTGTGGGGACAGAGGGAATTCCACGTGGGATCTTTGCATGCAGCCGTTGCGAGCTGAAGCTTGTTGCTGAGGAGTCACAGAAACACGTGAAAAAACCTGACGTTGTTTACATGAGGGGTAAATAGCCCTTTAAATGAAATAACCTGATTGCAAGTTCTAGCGAGCTCACGTTTTGTCCATGTTACGAGAACTGTTTGACAGGGAACAAAATTTTATTTGCCTAACCAAAATTTCTCTAACCACCCAACTTCATGCCAGTTGCTGATTACAACGGTATGAGTTATAGAAATTAAAGCACCCTAATAAAAAAGGAATAAATGTGATATTGTATTTAATTTTGGCAGTCTCCATTATCCTCTTACTTTCCCTTAAATAAGAAGATTCTTTAACTATTACAGCATAATGCAAACGGTGCTATTATTGGATATTAATATTTTATGGCCTTGGAAAATGTTGATAGATAATTAATGTGATTATGGATAAGGTAATTCAATTTTATATGCCTACACTAATTTATTAAACACTGTAAAAGATAAATAGATCGAGAGCAAAGGGAAATGAAAGAAAACATTTGTACTCAGAAAACCATTAAGTGTGTTTAACATGTTTGTACAGAGAAAGCAAAAAAAAAAAGATATTGTGTAATACATCAATCAACCCACTGAGATTACATATCAAAGCCTTTTTATATTGAACAAATGGAGCTTGATTTTTAGTCCTTTAGAAGTATCTGAATTTACAATAGTATAAGTTTATAAATAATGCATTTTATTTTTGTTGCTATTGTTGTTATGGCCGGAGGATGAAAGCCCTAAACTAGGCATCTGAATTGAATGCAACACCCCCTAAGAATGGATAATTGCCGAAGCAAATTCTATTTATATATCTTTTCAGATCTGGATAGCTGAATTATTTTCCGAAAATAATTAAAATGAAGAAAACAAAGTTTAGGGAAGGTGAGTAAGAGAACTTACAGGACAGATCAAACTACAGGACAGTCGTGGAAACCTTTACACACATGTAACTTCTTCAGTGAGTGTTTTCCTTCACTTGAACAGAGGTTCTTCTTCAAGGAATGTTACCTATACACTGATTTCAGGAATTTGTTTGACTTAGAGATGATGTAATAGATGTTTTATAAATAAAAAGATATGGACCTTATCAGATTTCTTACTAAATGATACTTCCTCAGTAAGACTGGTGGAAGTTCATGAGAGTGGATGCAGGGATCTCTTTGTGTACGGTTTTGAGTGAGGAGGAGCTGCTAATGTAATTTTTCTCTTGTAAAATTGGGTGTCTTTCATATCCTTATCCTGAATCATATCTTGCTTCAGTCACTTTCCCACTGATGTTGGCAAAAGTGTGTCAAGTTCTTCTTAAATCTTGCAGAATTTTGCAGAAATAGGAAATATTGTATGTGCAAACTAAAGCTTTGTATGGGATTGTTTTAGATTTTGATGCTGGCAGTTTTCAGGGACAAGTCCTTACGTTCTGTCTCCCCTCGCTCCCTTTAAATTTTTTTTTTTTAATTCTAAGGAAACCATATTTATAACAATCTTTGATCCCAATTCTACGAACATGTACACCCTTACAAATATGAAGAGTCACAATAGTCAGAAATCACCCACGTAATCGCACCTACTTAAATACCTGTTGAATTGTTACTCACAATAGTGAACACGGTATTTATATAAGTTTTCTTATGCATGTAGAGAACACAACATTTTTGGTTTGCAAAGGCTGAAGGCAAAAAATTCTGCCATCCTTATCAGGAGTTACTTCCTGCTACCTTTCAAAGATGACTTGAACTTCTGAAGGCTATGCTTTTCTTACCTGAAAGGGTGATAAAAACACAGAAAAAATATTTGAAACTAATGTCCTACAGCATCAGTTGCAATGTTCTTGTTAAAACAAGTTCCTTGTTGCAATATCACCCAGTTCTAAATGAAGATTCGTTTCAAAGACACCATTTTTGCCAGTATGTTTTATTGCTGTAATATACCACATTTGACATAGATAAACATCAAATTACGTGATGCTCAGGCCAAGATATGTAACCTTTCTCCTTTTAAAAGTCTCGGTTTTAAAATTCTGAATGATGCTGCGCTGATTAGTTATCTTCGAAGCTCGTCTGACACTCACCTATTTTGAACTGGTGGGAATAGCATTACTTTGAACTGTTTCCTGGGGTGCAGGCATATATTTTTGAAATCTAATCACTATGAGCTCGTCACTACATGAAACAATACCTAGTTACTGCTGATGCCTTACAAAGCAGATATAAAGAATGCAACCTTAAATGTCCGTGTTAATTCCATTCACAGAAGCAAGAACAGTTTAACTTTCTCTTATCATGTTTCATAATAGTCTTGCATATATAAATGTGATATAAATCTATTACTGCAATAAAAACACTCCTTTGCCATCAAAACCCTCTAATTAATAATGCATTTAGTAATGATTACTTTTACAGTTATTATTTAATGCAAGCAAAGAATGAACATAATTTTCAAACATGGCCAAGTAGAATTTCCTAAGTCCCTGTTATTTATGATTCTGCTTTCTGAAGGTCAGATTATTTTTCATTCACTTTAGTAATTCACTAGGTATGCTAAATGTTTACCTCATGTCTCAATGACAACCCATCTTGTCTTAATTAAATATATCTCCTGATATTGTTTTAACATATCAGTGAATTCAAATCCGTTAGTAAAATGTTAAGCAAAAAAAATTTGTAGTCACTCTCTACTTTGAATATCCACTTCTTTAGTTTCTTCCCACCTGCTGTCACGTGTTAATTTTTTTAAAGCATCATCTATTTGCAAAAAAAAAGAAAGAAATTGGTATTGTCTTGTATTGTTTCATCCTTAAAGTGAAACCATTTGCAAGAAAATTATGGGTCCCTAGTGCTGAACTTCTTTGCATATTAATTTTGTTAGCCTTACCTCCTGTGGTCTTTAGTTCTGGAAGTCCTATTAGATAATACAGAAGATAAATTTTCCCTTGTATCTTACACTAGTCGGGGGGAAAAAAATCCTTTTTTCTTAAAACCTAAAAATTGCAATATTAACCCTGCAGATTTCACCCCCATTTTATTAGTAAAGATTAATTTAATTAATAATAACCTAGTCAATTACCACACAATAACCTAGTCAATATTGATTACATTTGTTTCCAGTTCTTGAGGGATTGATGTTTATGCTAATACACGTGTCTCAGAAAATAGTGTAATAAATGGATCCTGCACAAATTCTGTCAAATAGTGGTGTCAGAAAGGACTTTTGGTGGAATCTGTGTCATGTTTTATATGAAATGTAGGAGCCAAGGGAAGCTGAGTGGGTGGAATAGGAATGGAGAGGCACAAATGTCAGGCACTTTGCACAGATCCAAAAGCAGATCTACCTGGATATGATTTCTCTTCAGTAAGATTGGGTGGTTGGAGACACTTAGAGACTCAGAACTACAGAAAGGTGCCTGGTGGGTTTTACAAAAGAGTTGCAGCAAACAGGGCACGACTCCTATTTCCAGCCTGTGGCAGTGACTAGTTTGGCATTTTGGTGAGTTTCTCCAAGTATCTAAGTGTCTGCAACTGGAGCTCCCAAGTTCCTTTGGAAGTCTATGTCTCAGTGTCATGATATCATAGCAGCTGACTTGTAGCCTGTTCCTCTGTGCCTGAGAAATGAATTTTGTGGTTTCTACTTGGCCATTTACAAACATCTGAATTACAGGTTAAATTTCTTCAGCTACTTGAACTTGCTCATTGTTTGCACCCAATTATCATCAGCTTCTCATAACAAAAGGAATGTGTGGAAAGCCCTCAGTTCTTGACAGACAACTTGTTTTTGAGTTTGGATTTCCCCCAAAACATGGTCTGCTTTTAGAACAACAGAAATGTTAACATCTCTCAAAACTTCACAGCTGATCAGAGAGCAGTCAATTGGTTCCAAGCTTTCCAGCTCACACTCTGAAAACAAAGCGAGACCATCTTTAGGCTAAATGACTTCACTGTTTATTGACATTGCCTGTTCAAAAATGGCACAGCAGGTCACAATCCTAAACAAGCCCATAGTAAATTTTTAGGCTCTAAAAGTGTAGTGGAAAGAAAAGGCATTTTCATTGTTGCTGACATCACCAATTTACATCTGCACTGGTAACTAGTAATCAAACACCTTTCTTTGCTATTATCAGACATTTCTAAATATCGGTTTTATTTTGTAATGAAAATCCTTAAGGGAGTGTAAAGGCACTTTTTCTTGCTTGGATTTTGTTTCATTAAAATATTTTAAAATTGAAGACTTTGTGAGGACATTTTCTGCTCCTGAGAACTGGCAAATCATTATCTCTGATCCTTACATTATCTGGGAGGCTTTCCAGGAAAATAATCCACCCTTTTTTTTTGTCCCTGTGCTAATGCACACCTTGATCAGACAGGCAGGGTAAGACAACACCCTTCACAGTGTGTCAAAAGTGAGAATCCACACCAAAATCATGGAACTTGTTCTGGTGATTTCTTTCAAATTAAAAAAAAATTCAAAATGTATCACTTTTTTGCTGTGAGTCTGTTAGCATTGAGAAAAATGAATTTATTTAGACAAAGAATGCGGTACCTGGTTGTGTCAAAATATAATGGATTTTTCTAATTTAACTATGAGATTTTCAATATCAACCAATTAAAATTGCAAAACAGCTTAAGATGTTCCAGACAATGGTCTGAAAGCATGCACAAATATTTTTTCCCCATTACTACTTGGCCATGGGACAAGTAATGAAAATAACTACACCAGCCATCAATAAGTAATCAGAGACAACACCTACTCTGTTTCCTTGAGCAAATCTTTTGACCTTTCAATATTTCCGTTGTCCTGCTCTTCGCCTATTTGATCTGTTTAGACTGTGGAGTGTCTGGAGAGGGACTAGTTTTACTGCGTTTGTGGAGCACCCAAACCAGGTTTGAGATCTCAGTTTTGTACGAAGCCTCTAGGCACCAGCAGACTGTTGATAGAACAGCTGATAATTTCGGGCTACTGATAATTTCGAGCTACTGAAATTTCTGCTTTCTTGCTAGAAACAGGATCTATCAGTACAAAAGGGATTTCAGCCCATGTTCTTCCATCAGAGCGCTTGCCTGCCACGTGCAGATACTTGATCACCGCAAGGTTCGTTTGCCCTATCTTCCAATTTCTGCTACCGCTTTTGCATATGGTTTGTAGGAAGCAAGGAGGAGGAGGAGAAGATGGATTTTACTGCAGATTCTGCTAGAAGAAAAGTGACATCATCAAGAGACAGAAAGGAGGGAGCAATAAGCTTCCCTGCAGGGCAAGAAAAGAGTAAAGAGAATGGCAGGGTAGTATATTTGGGGAAGCAGGATGGAAAGAAGAGTGAACAGAAGGAGAGCGTAATAGAGACAACAGGAAGAAGAGTAAAGAATGAGAAATGAGACAATATGATTAGAGCTTTTTTTTCCACCAGAGAGAAACATTTGCAAAGAAAACAATTAAAATCCGTTAGACTTTCCTAATAATGTTTTTCCATGCACGTAATTGTGGTGGTTGCCAAAGGGATGGGGAAGAAACGGCAGGCGGGATATTTTTAGGCGTAAACAAAGAAGTGGGACTTGAGATTTGCAAATGGGAGGCTGGATGTATTTATCTTGTGATTGGACAGAAGTAATTGGCATGAGAAGTGGTCTGAATAGATGCTAGGGGATGGAAAGCATTCAATGACTTAATACAAACTGTTTCTATTGAGAGTAACAGTTTTCATTGATGCCAAATATATAGACAATTGTTTCTATACTGAGAGGAAAATCTTTTTACTAGTATTCAATACATAAGGAGTCAAAATTCTGCTTTTCATTGACTGTTACAATTTCTCACTTAAAAGGGGAAAATAGTCTAACAGGAAATTTTGTGACGCTTTGAGTAGAATACAGTGTCTGGTAAATGCTGGTGTTTAAACCCGATGTAAGCTGAATAGAAATTATCTTCAAAGCCTTCTGAGATATGTTCTAATGTGTGACAGTGGTCTTGTGAAAAGTCGTTACACTGTACTCAGAGTATCTGAAGGACCTAATGCCATCTGATTTTGATAGCCCCCTGATTAAAACCCAGCAATACCTGGTGCCTTTCACTGTTTCTGCCCTGGCCAGTCTGTGCTGCTGCGCTGACAAACCAGAAAGTGACTGCAGTGCTCTTGCTGATGAAATCGCGATGCCAAATGGTCTTCATGTAAATGTAGCCTTGTAACACATTCGTTTAAGTAAGGGCAGGTACAGATGCTGAGCGTGCCTTCTTGAATAGCTGTATGGTATCATTAACGTTCCATTTTTGCCAGGCTACCCCTGCTGCACTTAAAAGTCTTCAAGTGCTTTTCTTTGTTGCAAAAAAAAAATCCTGAACTTGAAGAAAAGAGGTAGAAGATTTCTGTTCTATTCCTCTCTCTTTTTGATGTTTGGTAGCTTCCAAATTCATGTTAAAGAAATGTTTTTCTTTAATGTTGCCACAACATTCTGTTTTCCAGCAATTAATGACTGGGTTATACTTTCCATTTCATGCACGTTTCTGGGATTTCTTTACTGCTTCCTCCTGAGCAGTTTGACAAAAGCTTTTTTGTCATCTACAGATACTTCAGCTTCCTGATTTAATCATTTTGCTGATACTGATTTTCTTCTGTAATTCTTCTTGTTTCCTTAGGAAACGTAAATCTGCTGCAGCATCTGTTAGCCATCCTTGTTTATTAATAATTAGGCATGAACGTAATTATAAATTCTTTAATAATTTACCTTTACCACCTCTGAGAGGCCCATAACTGATCTCTTGTTTAAACATTTCAGATTTTTGTCTTACATTATTTTCATATATCATTCTCAATGTGTTGACCACATTGTTGATTCAAGCAAAATCTCATCCTCAGCTCTTGCCAGGAATTCATCTCTGAATGTGTTATCTCTTCTAATTGGACATTTGGGAGAGAACAGATTGCTAGAAGCTCTAGCCCTATGGCTCCTTAATTCATAGCTGCTTGGCCCTTGACTAAATTAAAGCTGCATGGAACTGCCTGATTTAAGAACTCAGAGTATTAAGAGCGGCGAAGGATGAGATACACTGGAGCTATGTGCTGCTATGCTGTTTATACATCCTATTTTGATCAGGCTCTAAACACTAACATTCGCTTTTCTTTTTGACTACTTTGGCCAAATTAATGCTACTGCAGGAACCCTGAGCACAGAGGGATCTCCAGCCAGTTAGGGGCTATTTTGACTGAATATGTAGTTGAAAACGGGATTAGCAGAACAGAAATCTAGTCCTCTTCAGGAGGTGAACAGATGTGCTCTTCCAGCTTCAGCTGTGCTGGTGGAAGATATTAGTAACCGCAGCCTGTCTCTGGGTGGTTATCAGGAATCCCAAATCCCTTTGATTCTGCTAGTAGCGCTGCTCATGCAAGCTTCCTCTAACCTGTTTATTCAAATTGCACTAGATTAGCCAAGACTTACTGTTTATCTAAACTAGCCTGGCCTCTTTGAACCGAAATAAGTTGGGAAGCGCTCACATAAGCCACTCCGCCAGTAGGTCAGTACAGGCAGCGAAGAGCAATGGGCAGCAATCCATCTCCCTGCCATAGCTGCGCAGAACACGTGCCTGGCTAGACCCCAAATTCTGTTCGCTATGCATTTTATCTCCTTCCTATCCCCACGGTAATTCCAGTTCCATTTACTCTTCTAATTTCTGCACTTTAGACTCTTCTGCTTTTGACAGCAGCACTTTATTTATTTCAAAAGCTTTCATTCGCCTAACTGCTGCATAGTGATCTGGTGAGCAAGGAACAAGAGGGCTTGTAAGCACACACTTATACTCATCCTGGTTGTCTCTATCTAATAAAATTTTATTATTTACTACCTCTAAATTCCTCTGTCACAAACAACCAGAATCTGCCATGACACACTACTTTGTATTCTGCACCACAGAACAAAATACTTACTTGCTAAGAAAAATATATCAAAAAAGACTGTCTGTCCCATGGCGCTTTTGGCTTGAGTGAACAAAACACAGACGTAACAGACACATTGTGGAAGAGATCTGCTGGAATAAAAACATACCAAAACCCTGTATTACCTGACGCAGGCTGGAGATCTGCTGTTGCCATATCAGCAGATAAGGGTTTTTCATTTTTGAGTTGCAGACTGGCAATGACGACAGTCAGCATTTTGGGTTCAGATTGGTCTACATGTCTCAAGCAAAATGATCTTTTTTCCCCCCATAACTGAAAAAATATTATTCTTAATTTTCAATTTTTCCTTTTATGACAAGAAATTAAAACTTAAACATCAATATTTTTGCCATGTTGAAGCTGATGTTTTTCAGATTGGGGATTTTCAGAAAAAAAAGGAAAAGCAATCAAATTTTTAGATTGCTTCAAAAGATTTCAGAAAACACGTAGATTTCATGGTCTGTACTTTTTCAGAGAGAAATCTGAAAGCGAATGAAACTATCGCAGGGGAAGAAGGAGCGAGGTCCAGATGCACATGACAGCCTTAAAAGAGTCAAGGAAATTGAGGGCAGCTGAGGAGAAAGGTGCGGCGGGATTTATTGGCATCGGAAGAGTCCCTGGCTTTGAGAGCCTTGGCCTGGTGACTATTTACTGTGTGTTTAATCACGGGGGCTCTGGGAGGAACCAATCTGTCTGCAGACAGCAGAGCTGAGGAAGCAAAGCTTTTTTATTTTTAAATGGGTGAGACATTAGAGGAAAGGAGAGGGAGCTGGAAAATCAAACCCGGTTGTGGAGAGGGGGAGCGAAGCAGGAGAACCCGAGGTGCATTTCGATCACCGCGTTAACGCTCAACGCTCGGCCATGAGGCGCGTTTCGCTCCCGGGACCCCTCCGCCCTGCGTCCGCACGTTGGCACGAAGAGCGCTGGGCGGGCACGGCCGAACCCCGCAGCGCCGTTACCGCTAAAGCAGACCCGGGGGACGGACCCGCCGCGCCCGCCCCGGCCGTGCCGAGGGCACGCGAGGGTCGGGCACGCGTGAGAACGGGCCGCTCGCCCCTTGGCGGGGGCCGGTCGGCGGGGGCAGCAGCCGCCCCCAGCGGGGCCCCGGCTGGGCTGCTCCGCTGGGGGCTGCGGAGGGGCAAGGGAGAGGCGGCGGGGCTCTGGCGCTGCAGTTCGTAGCTGCTGCTTGAGAGCGAATGTATTTAACGGGGGGAGAAGGCAGAGGAGGGATGCCCCGTGCCCTGGGGGTAACACATAAAGCCTGGTGGATGGCTCAGGGATGCTGGAATAAACTGGACCGAGTGGGTGCTCTGGATGAGCTCCCGTTCATCTCACTCCCGTGCACTCCTGGGGGTTGAGGGTCCGGAACGACCCTTTAATTCTGCTGTTCACCTCCCCTGCAGTTGGGTGAGATGTGCGTGTGTGAAATTTGTTGTGGGACTTCTCCCATTCTGATCTCCCATTGTAGAAAACTTGCTTTGGGTTGTCTTTCTGGGCCTGGATTTGAATGGAATTTATAAAGTCCTCATTCCTGTGGTCTTCTGCAGAGTAGACTTAAGTGAATGACAGGCAGGTGAATTTGATTAGCACATCAGAGCCTGTGTTGCAAACTAAAAGCTTTCCTAGCAGACATCATCCTAGCTGACCCCTTATTTTCGTTGTTTTGAAAGCGTTGCATGGGACCGATGGGTTTTGATGTGCTGTGGATGAACACACACAAAGTTTGCCTGATTCTGTTGTTATTTTTTCCTTGTTTGTGGGTGCTTTGGGAATGTAGCGAAGATGGCAGGACTCTGAGGAGAGTCCTTTGATGTCTCAGACTCTGGCCACCATGTCTCTTCCATTGGTATGTCTTCAGACATTCCCAAGGAGAAAAGAATGTGTTGGTCATGCACCATTTCTATTTTAAATTGGAAGGAAAATAGTAACTAGTTTAATATTGGCATCAGAAGCACTTCTCTAGTGCTTTGATTGATCTGACCTTTGCATATTTCCATTGTCTAGAGGATTACTTAGATAAAATAAAACGAGTTAATCTATTAACAGAACAGGTTGTCTCCTTTATGAACATCTATATTTCATCTATCTGCATTTTTTCCACACAGGTCAGGCTGACCTAGGAGCAATATGGACAAATGCTGAAAAGAGCCATAGTTATCACAGGCAAAATAACACCGACTTACAAGTAAGAGGCTACAAGTAAAACCAGCATCAGACGGTCACACTGGGTGAAAAACATGAGAGATTGGCAGAAAGCCTTGGGGAAGACTAAGGTTCTTATCACAACAAACTGTTCTGAGGTCATTATTATACTTGACGATGTCATCAGAAACCCTCAGTGCTTTGAGTGGACACTAAATAGCTTAAAATAAAAACACAGCTCAGGATATATGAAGCTAAAGGAACCAACTGTACTTGAAATCCAGGCAGTTCTGAGCAAGAGTTAGAAAAGAGGGTGAGTTACACGAAGTACTATATGTACCTAGTGTTCTCCTCTGTCTTTATGTTTTGGTGACTTTACAGCGAGTGGTAATTTGTTGTTTTTTTTTTTTCTTAGTTGTTGAGCAACTCACCAAAACTGGAGGAAAATAAAATCTTGGCAAGGACAGAATTTCTCAAAAATTTGCTGAGCTTTTCCGGGTGTGTGCATTTCCATTGGTTTAAATAAAACTGCTTATTGGAGCATAGCTGAACAGACATTTCTTTAAGTTTTGGTAGGACCAGGGCCTTTGGTTTTTTTCTTTCTGATGAACTTCATATGATCAACTGCAGAGTCACATCAGTGGGATTGCAACAATCACACCAGTAAGTTCCTTCAGTCTGACTTTCCTTGAACTGGAGGAGGGGAGCTTCCCCGATTCTTTAGAGAATTTTTTCACTTAATATTATGCCACACTGAAGAGAGGCATGATTTATTTGTGTTTTTAAACAAAAGACATAAGCATTTAGATTTGTAAATAACAGACACTTGAAGATTGAATTATTTTCTTAGAATTTATTTGAAAAGAATGTTTTGCTATAACATAATATCAGGACTCTGTTGTCAGGACTGAGGAGGATGTGATGTTAGCTCTTGGAGCAACGTGATAGAAGTCCTTTTTTATAAACATCTTGTTTCTGGAGTTGAGCATTGTGACCTAAGCATGCACTTGAGGTTACTTTGTCATTTCTCATGCCTAAAGGATTTACTGCAGTAAAAATAACATGTAATAACTCCTATTTGTGTTTGCTGATCAGGGCAGGACTGAGGGTGGATTGGGTGAGGAGAAAAAAACATTTTTCTGAGCAGTTGTACTCTTGACTCCTCCAAAAGTATCGCCGTTGTGGACAAATACTCAATGATGGTAGAAATTTTCTAGAGCTTGTTGACTTCCTCAGTGAGATTTTTAGCAATGACAAATTTGGGCGTTGGATTCTTATTGTGACAACTCGCAGTTCTCCTCAGCTGTCTGTATCAGCTTTTAACATAAAATCAGAAATGTTTTTACAATCCAGGTAAAATGTAAAATGTTAAAGTACAGGCATTAGTTAACTTTAGGCTGAGGCGGAAAATCCTTCTCCAGAAGAAGGATGTCCTATCAGCTTTCACATCCACTAATCCTTCATTTTACAGGTTCTGTTCTAGTGCTTAGATCTTACACAAATATGTTCCTACCAAAACTTTAATAAAAGAGAGCTTGAACCCAGCTTTTCGTAAATTCTACCAAAACAGAGTTCTTCACATCAGGAGTTCTTTAAATCTAGGGCAGATAGTCTATGAGCTAGAGATGTATGTAAGTGGGGCATGGATCAGACACTCTTTCCCATTGCTTGTGACCCTGTCATCCTGAATCATCCCTAGTACTGCTGATGCATTTGAAGAGCACAGGGTCGCTGGTAATTAAGACAGCTTTATGAAAGTGCTAGCAGTTGCAGCTGTAGGATGAAGAGTACCTGGAGTGCAGAATTTGTTAAACACATTGAATTACCTTGGAAAAAGAAACCCAAACATTTGCACATTACACTACTATCTTGTGGGCTCATGAGTTATGCGGGTTGCATTAGGTCGCTATTTGGTTGGATGATCTCCAACAAAAACACCAGGTGTTGCAGGAAGTATTGCTGATGACATGGTGGCCAGGACTCCCTCTCAGAGGCATTACTGAGCAGTGCCCCACATGCCTCAGGGCCTTTTGGGTTGATGGTGATGGTGTCTTTAAAGTGGGCATCTCTCAGTTGAAGCATTTGTTTAACACTGACGTACAAGGTATGCATCAAGGACAACAGCCTGCAAAATCCCTTTTGATCTGTATGAGAAAGACAAGCACTGTGTGATAGCTGCAGTCCAGGGGGAAAGATCAGCATTGCTCTCTGAGCTAACCAAAAAGGTGTGAGGGTCTGCAGGAGAGAATTATGTAGGTGTTACAGAGACACCGAATGGGGAAAGCAACCAGTTTAAAATGCCATCTGAAGCACATAAAATAAACTCTGGAACTTGCCCTGGATGCCTTCAAAGGTATTCTGACTCGTGCTTGTCCTTGTCTGCTTTCTTAACCCAGCAAATCCTAGAAGAAAATCATAGCTGGGAGAAGTATACCAGCATCTGGCACGTGCAGGCTGATACGCCAGTCTTGATGACTGCCATACATCACAGCTTCTACACATGTTACAGTGACTTATTAACAGAAGGATGAATTTCTCTTGCTAAAGAAGAAGTGATACAGTATGACACAAAATAGTATTTGCACCCACATTTGCGTCAAGCCATCTTCACTTAGAGATAAATATCATGGCACAATGCACAGGGCAAGCAAAACTATGAAGGTAATGAAAAGTATTGTTCAATGAAGTACATAATTATGATATACGGCCCGCATCTCCCACTCGTTTATGTAAACCGCCTGTGGACATTACATTTGCCGTTGTTAGTACTGATAGTCAGACGCAGGAACCAGCAAGAGATTCTCTTTCAGATAGTGCTTATGACCAAGGTATGTACTTGGACTAAGATTTCATGGGATGGGTGGCATGTTTATTCACTGGACCAACTTTACAATAGAGGTGGATATTAGGTGGGTGAGGTGAACTGTTAGGTCCTGATGCCTTTGATCTACCCAAAGAAAGTTCCATTACTGAAACAACTATCCAGCAGTTGACTGACAGATACACTTGTATCTAGCAACATCCCCTAAATATCCACTATGGAGCTCCACGCACCAAAGTTTAAGGAAGATGATATATCCTACTGGACTGCACTGTAGTAAGAATTGTCACAAAGCTGAGTTTCAACGAGACTGTTAAAACACTGGTGTGAGAACAGCAACATTGGCAAGTGCTCAATGGGCGAGTTGAAATCTCCTTATCGTGAGTATTACTGTGCAGTGGATTAATCATGAGACTGAATGCATATGTTGCAGAGAGTGGACCAGTTTTCCTAGGTTCATGGCCATTGCTCTAAACACTTGATTATACTCAGTTTACATGATTGTAGCAGCCAAAAAATCATGGGAGGTTTTCCCCTGATTCTCCTGACCTTTGTATCACAACCATTAAAGTATGGGTCACATAGTCAGTGACATCTCTTGACTTCGTGTCATGGGTACATTCTTGTTCATTTACTTTATCCTATGTAATGGAGGATTTATGCTATCTTAATTTACCTCTGTTAACAGAGATAACAATTAGAGAAATAATCTGCATGTGTGACTGCACATCTTACCCTCTCTATTTGTGTTACACTAGAAGTTAGAGTGATAACTCTAATCATATTGTGTTCCCTTCTCCTTCCTCCCTGCACCCCATGACTTTCTGATAGCAGGACTGGAGGTTGGGATCCTGTAACCTGCATTACCTTTACATCCACTAATCATGGAGCAAATGGGAGGAGATATAACATGGCTCAGATTAGAAAGTCTTCCCTGAACCATGAGTATGTCTCATCAAGCAAGCCTGGTGTAAAACCTTTTTCATTTCGGAAATGTCAAATTTGACAGTTTGCAAATACTTCCCAACATCAATACAAGTATTTTGGTCCAGCATTTGCACGTACATCTCCAGCAGCTCCAATGAGGCAATGCAAATTGGACATGTAGAGCTCTGAAGAACTAGCCAGGTGCTGCAGCAGTGCCCTTGGAGCACAGCCACGGCAGGGCAAGCTTCACAGGAAGGACACTGTCTACCCCCACTTCCCCTTGGCCAGCCTGTTATGGTTTTCCTACACTCCCCTTCTGTCTTTGTCACCCTAGAGGTATACCGATGGATTATTTGACTTGCTATTTATTTTAGGGTCCCTGAGTCTCAAGGCAGAATTTACTGCAGTAAATGCTGTCAGAACCGTGATACATAGTCAACCAGCATCCGGTTTAAGGATCTTTCCTTCTGACTCTCTAAATTACAGTCTGCGTTGTCTTGTGTGTAATGCTCACAGAGCAGTAAGACTGGGTGCTTTCTATGAGATATCTTGTAGCCGGTGATCTTTTAAGCCTTTCTTGGCTTGTCTTCTGAACATCTGTGCTCTGTCCTGTCTACATTGAGTTCGCTGCTGTTGGACATTTTGCTTGAGGTAAGATCAAGCTTAGTGTTCTCCCTTTCCCATGCTAATTGTGGTATTGTGTTGCTACTGCATATGATCTTAATCAGCTTTTGCAATTCATCCTGGAATGTGTATATAAAACTTGTGAAATATTCTGGGATCCTTTGGAATGACAGCATAAAAAAGATATTAGAGAGGAAAGGAATTTTTAAAACAGTAAACTCTTTTTAGTTTTCCCTACAGTGTTTCCTACATGATGTTTTAACCTAGGTCAATTAATACCTAGATGATTTCTAAATCTATAGTGCCTGGTACCTGGGAGGGAACTCACAAAACCCAAGCAAAACCATCTTCCTCTGATCTTTCCCTCTACCTCCAAATTCTTAACTTTCCATTAAGGTTTCTTAGAGTCAAGAAGAACATCTCTGAAGAAGTAGGTGGATAATGTCTGCAGCAATACTTGTACAGAATGAATGTAAATGCCAAAATTATTTTAATATTTCTTATTTAAAAAGATATTCTAGTTGCTTTCATGATATCCTTGTCATTGTCCCAGTGAACTAGCATGCCTAAGATGCCGAAGAATATAGTTTTATATTTGCATATAGACTGTAATGCTTCTTAATGTCACATGTAATGCAATCACAAAACTAATAGTGAATGCAATTGTTTTTTCTAGTGCCGCTAAAAAACGGCCAAATTCCCGCAACTTGTGTGGCATTTGGCAGCTATGACTGCTGCAGGGTGTGCAGCAGCAGTGAGGTGACTGTATTTTTTGGTTCTAACAAAGCCACACTTGACCTTTGACCTCACATCTCACTCTTGGTCCCAAGTGTGGGGTCATCTCACAGCAACCACCTGCCCTGCGATGTTTCTTCCACAACATATCAATTGCTCTGGCAAAGCAATTGCATACGTTTAAAAGGGTTGCAGGCATATTGTTCCCATATGCGAGTTCCCTTGCAATGAGATCTTCAGTTGTCGCTGCTGGGGAACACGGTGCCCCTTTAACCTCCACTGCAAGGCTTGCGAAGCCAGCTCTGGTACTGAAAAATTTCCCCAAACACTGCAGCCAGTGCTAAACATTGTGTCTTACGGAGATTTTTTCTAAAGCCTGTGGCTTACACCGCTATTCAAGGCTACCGCGTGTACCATGTGGCCATGGCTGATACTTTTAAAATAAATAAAATTGAAGAATAATTTCCATCTTTTTGCATTTCAGTGAACAAAACAAAGGAGAATGATCCCTGCATCGCCTTATTAAAGTGAGAAATTCAGCATCAGAGAGAATGAAATGTTGCTGATCTGCTACAAGCATGTCCACAACAATCTAGCTGTGTATTCACAGAGAGAAAGTTATTAGTGTTGGAAAGTGAAATGCAACGTAGGGGGAAAGCTACTGGGGCCTTAACTGTTCTCCCCTCCTGCTTTGGTTGTCACAGATGTTAGTCACCGCATAATGCACTACTGGAAGGCACTCAGCCACTATGGTGAAGAGGGCAGTATAAGAACCTATATAGAATAGGAAAACTGTAAGCAATGGTGTCCTGTGAGGCGGAATTTAGGGAAGAGCATGCCTAAGGGCTGTATAAGCTAGTGGGTGGTTTTACTAGCCTGGGAAATGGAAATACAGTTCCAAGCCTCAGCTTTGTAAAGGCTTTTTTCCTTGCCATTCTTTTTTTTCACTGAACAATCAGGAAAACAGAAAGCAAATCAGCTTGGAAATTTTCCAGGGGCTTTCCACACAGCAGCCCACAGGAGCAAGGGGACACCAGGACAGCTTTCCCCAGGTGTCCTCTGGCATTCCTTCTCCTGTGTTTCTCTTCTGTCTTGAGCAGTCCTGTGGGGACACAGGACGTATTAACCTGCCATAGCCTATGCTGCCTCTGCCTTGCACAAATCAGTTGTCACGGACAAAAAATTATTATATTATGCTACTAACCTAATGATAGCCTGTTGAAAGACTAATTTTCTTCTTCCCCACTCTCCAGAAACACTTGGGCTTTCCTCTCCAGTGAATCTTCAGAGCCAAAGAGGTCCAAATAGGTGCTTTATCTCAGCAGGGTAGATGTGCCACCATCGTGAACCACAGCGACAGTGATTGCTCTGTGATACGGGTCAGATTCCAGGTGCCTAATGAGATCAATGGGAGGTACTAAGTGCAGAGCTGGCCTGAAAATGTGGCTACTATAGTTTGGACATTAAGCACATGCAACTCCTCCTGAAATCAATGGGAGGCAAAGGCCTCTCAGCACTGGAAATAGGAATGTGATTTATCTCTGAAGTCTAACTTTACAGAGCAGCCACAGAGATATCTACCTCTGAACTTAAATCACTACGTCTTAACCGCATTTAAGGCTTGTAGAAGGAAAGAAGCACATCTAATTCTGGTCGCTAGGTAATTCTAGGTGGCGGTAGGTAATTGGAGGCAATTAAGCTGATATGAAATGAATTCTGCTCTTTCTGTCTAAAATCAAGAACTTGCTTATGGGGAGCACCACAGTAATAACAAACTTTTTAAGCTATCCAGTGAAATATGTCATCAGAATAACAGGGCTCCCTTGCAATCACCAGGCACGTGTTCAATCTGAAGTTTAGACTGAAGATGCCTAAAAAATACACCGTGGCTATTTTTAAATAGATGGCTAATAATTTTGTTCTATCGCAGACATATTGTTAAAGTGTATTTTTTGTTGCTGAAATTATGATTTTTTGTCACCCAATCATTAAGATTTTAAGTAGAGTATGAAGAAATTAGTTGGATACTTTAGAACATCTAAATATGAAAGACACCACAATCTTAGCCACTGTGTGTGAGATAAACAGGAATTATGGGCAAGGTATAAAAATAGATTACGTTCTGTAGCTATATTTCACAGTACTGCAAGAAGAATACAGGTGGTAAGTAAACCTTTTTTCAGGTTGAAAAATACACAATAAGTGCTTAACTTACTCATTATCATTAATATAGAAGAAGAAATGTGATAACATTTGTGATAGTCCCACACCATGGAACTTGAGAGACATTTCAAGTTCATAGATATGTTAAATGTTTCCTCTTTGCCATTGTACCAAGTGTGAAAATGCACCATGTTGGATCTTCAATGGCTGACATTCATTCAGCCAAGTCTACCGCTTGCTCAATAAATTATGTATGTACATTAAAATATCATTTGTTGAATCTACACAAAATAGATGCACTCTGCGGTGCATGTGATGCTGAAAAAATTGCAATTATATTTAAATATATTTCTGTTTTTACCTGAATATCTGCCTCAGTGGTTGCATCCTCACTAAATGTAATTTGATTTCAATGAATTTGGGAGAATCTGGTCCCCAAGACTTCAGTACTGTAGGATAGTTGATTGTATTTACTGTTCTGGGCTGGCAGTTGCACCTTTTAGGGATGAATATTAATTCTCCTCTTAGCATAAGCATGTTTAGAATATTCCCTTTGTTCCATTGCCCAGATGTGTCTCGTGTCATCAGCAGATGAGCTGAACAGCAGTGGTTTGACATGCTCGGCGGCTGATTAGGCACACCGGTTTAAGTAGACTGTGATGAAGCAATTCGCATGGAGGCAGAAGAGCTGTTTGTTAGTTGTGCCATGGTGTTAAGCAGTGGTAAGGAAGAGCTGGTAAACAGCCTGCTTTTGTGTGTGCCCGGGCGCACAAGTCCATACGGCTGTGCTCTCATTGTCAAGCCTGGAATATGCTTTGGGAAGAGCATCAATATGTGCAGGAGGTTGTGATGGCACCAAAAAGGAGCTTTTATCTGTAGAAGTATGTCCTTCGACTATTGAAAATACTTTTGCAGTGGGGTGAAAACGCAGTGGGAAATTTCTTCTGATTATGATTAGGATGAGTTAGTCACAATTTCCCTGACAGCAGTAACACTGTACCCACCGTCTAATGACGTGAGAAGAGGAAAAACCTCCAGCTGGTGTTTTCTTGATCAGCTTCTTTCAAGTGGAGAGAAGGAAGAAAGCTGTAGGAGCAATAGGTGGTTTAAAATGGTCAGTGGCATCCCATAGCTTGTGTATCTGGTACCTAGAATTGGGTCCTCTGACCACTGGCTCTGCCTGCCTTAATAAGACAAAAGCTGTGAAAGGGAACAAAGCTTCTTCATAAACTGTGTGTGAAATGGATGATTAGGCATAAGACAGTTATGATCATTTGTCCTAGGCGCCACGTTGATCACTTTATAGTCGCAAATTGTCTTAATGTACTTATTTATTCCATCTCCCCACCAAGAGGCTTTTCCTTTCATTCCTCATGCTGTAATGAACCAATACAGAGTAGCAACCAGGCAAAGAACCGTTATTTTTAGTTGGTAGCCAACGTCTCCAGTAGCAACCTGCAACATAAGCGAGCCCAATTTTGTGCCCATAATTACAAGTGGGCGCAACTGTTTAAACTTGCAATTGCACCCATTTAGAAGCTTTGCAATTGGGCAGTTAGTCTTCTAAATGGGGACAACTGCAAGCTACAAATAACTACCCCAGCATTTAATTGCCAATGTAAAATGATTCCTACGACATTGGAGGTCAGGTAGAAGCCCAGCTCAAAACAAAACAAAACAAAAACCAAAACAAAGCCTATCTGGGCAGCATGAAGGAGGCAGGAACTTTCCTGGTCAATAAATCTGCCAGTGGACTACAAATGGTTGCAACAATTGAAAGTCAAATGCATTTTCTAGTAAAGAAAAATAATGCCTAGGGCGCTGTTGTGCAGCAGTAGTGCAGCAAGCTCGCGCTTTCACAGCAGATGGACAGACAAGCTGACTGGAAGCCATCCAAAATGCAGCTACTGGTATTTCAGCCACTGGAATGATGTTTGAAAAACAGTTCCAAAAAGGTCACGTTCCAGACAACAACATACTCTCAAAGTCTGAAGACCAAATGAATGTGGCTTATGATCTACAAAGGAAACTTTAATGTCACAGTCAAATTTGAGACATAAACAGTTTTTGTACTTCAAAGGAGAAATAGCACCACCCCTTTTCAAAACCTTTCCTTAAGGTTTTCACCATTTTTATGAAGACAGATGAAGAATGTTATTAGATTGATACTTGCTTCTTTTCTGCAGGTGTTATGAGAAATCTTAATTACAGAACCAAATAACGTCTCTGAGCTACATTAAAATACGTGTATGTATTGGGACACGGGGTTATAATGGTTGAACTTGTTCCTTTGACAATTCTCGCTCCTCTCATTTTTGTCACGTAACCAACATGCCAGGACACATGGCTGATTTCAGTGGTGACAGAGTTTAAGCATGAGCTTAAAGTATTTTCTACTGCAAATGGGAGAGTTCTCTTTTTTTTTTTTTTTAATTTTTTTTAATTTCAAACTGTGAAGGTTTCAATGCAAGCTGAATAGAGGAAACAAAACAAACCCCTCAAATATCTGTTTGCATTTTTAAGCAAACTTGCTTTGATTATGTTCGCTCTTTAACATTTGCTTCCCCTGAATATTCTTTTAGGCAGATGAGCTTTTTGGCAGGGATGGTTGTAGAAACAGTGAATTTTAATAAAATTTAAAAATATTTGTAAAAAGTACATTTTTATTTTGCAAATATGGTACTGCAGCTTAGTTCAGAGGGTTCTGTAAATGTTATTGAAAACTAGGAATATGCTATATGGATTTTTTTGAAATATTGTGTCAGCAGTGATCGTCTGTCAGATGAAGGACAGAGCACCAAGCAGTTGTAATGATTCTCTAAATAGCTCCTAATAACAAATGACTTGCAAGAAATCTAGAGTTTCTTCTGTGAACAATTCATATATAGAATGCTTGGTTATGTAAATTACTTTATCAGTTATGCTTAAACTGATATTACAACTGCCAAACATTGAATCCTGCATGACACATTATTTTAGAATAACTTGCTTTACAATCAAATAACTACAATTTTTCTTAGCAGAGGGTTAGTTAAATCCTGAGGCTAATGCCAATCTTACGCAGAGTGAGGGAAAGGTGCATTTTTGTAACCCCACTGAGGACAAGAGCATTTGGATGATTTCAGAGAGGATTTTGTCCTCTGCTGTGAAGAACAGGAGAAATAGGGGAGAATTGCTCTCTCAGAGAAACGAGTTTATCCATGAATCTTACATCAGCTATTGGGATTTCCACCTATACAACTGCTAAGATATTTATGTGTCTTTTGGCTTGATGCACATCAGTTCCCCCATTAAAACTGGTTCTTACAACTAAGCACATGGTTAAGCAGTTTGCCAGGTCAGTCTAGAATATGCTACCCCAGGAGGACAAAGTCCTTCTGAGAACTGAATCCCACTGCAGTTGAGGTTATATCTTTCATATATACTTTCTAGACTTGATTGAGGTTGTGATTATGGGAGTACTAATTCTGAGATAGATATATATATATAAAATGAATAAAATAATATAATGTACACAATATGTAGACTTATATTTACATGCGTGCAAACCCACATATGTATGCAAACCCTACATACATATACATAACTTGATTTTTATCTCTCTCTCTCTCTATTTTATATAGATTGGATTTTATATTCTGACCTTCTCAATGGTTCCTAGGCTGCAGCAGGGGCAAAGGCACCTCCAGGGAGCCTGACTGTCCCCTCCATGCTCCAGAGTGTGTGGGTCTAGGGCACTACTGGGGCAGCGGGAAGGTTGTCCTAACTGGAAGATTGTCTTTCTGGTTTGTGAAAAAGTTAGTATTTACTTTTGGCTGTATACACTTCAGATTTCTCTACTTGGGAATACCTAGAGGACACATGTTTGATTGCAACGCATTACGGTTTAATTAAGTTGATTTCAGTTGGATTGTTTTGTATGTTTTATGGCAAGTGTGGAATAAGCAAGTGGTTTATTTTATTTATTTTTAAAGGAAGAACTGAAAGGAAATGGTACAACACAGAAGCATTATAGAGAAGTATCCTCTGGGGCAATTGTTTATTGACCCACTTTTTAGCAAAAACACTATATACATTATCATGCTACATCACAGATATGATTCTGCCCCATCAAACTGAAGGGAATTTTGGCCAGCATCTTAAATGGGAGAAGCATTCGACCCTAAAATGACATTCCTTACATCTTGATGAGCGTGAGATAGTTACCATTTGTATATAGTGCGTAGTAGAATAGCAAGCTCTTACTCCTTAAATATATTCTTTTATATGCAGTTTTAAATATAGCTTCCTTTTTCTTTCCCCTCTTTTTTTTTTCAAGTTGATACAGAAGTTTACCTAAATAATGTGCAGTCTGTTTTTCTTAGGTAAACATTTTCCAAATAGTATTCATTAAAGGCTATAAAGCAAATCCCGGTACAAAGCTTATCTTTTATGTTCCACCCCCCCTCCCCTTATGTCCACATTTTTGAGAACGTTGATGCTGGAACAAACACAAACCATCCCAGCTGTCTCCAAAATTAGGACTGAGAAAAATAAACTGTTCTTCAAAATAATAATTTTATACAGCTAAATAAATAAATATTGTCAACACTGGGTCAAAAATACAAGCAAATATTCACCAAATTCACTTCACAAGATGGATTGTATGAACGCATTTCAGTTCCTCTCTCATCATTCTCCTTTATATTTTTAGACAGTCTTTATGTGAATACAATGACTCCAATATCAAACATTTTAAATGATGCTTGAAATATCAGTCACTTGACTTTGATGTCACACACAATTAAATTCAACCCATCTTCTCTCAGTTAATAACAGCAATCTCACCAAGTCTAGTGCCTAATTAATACAAGCTATTTGTCACATAGAGGTGACACATGTGTATCAGAAAGCTTGAAATATTGTCTTGTGCTTCAGTATCGCTAGCCAGCCCTGCAATATAGAAACTCTCTTATGTATGATTGTCTTTAAAGATTTCAAAAGGCCTCAGAGTTTGGTGTGCTCAAGCTGGGACTCGACAGTGCATAGAAGGTGCTGCTGATGCGTTGGCTCCCTTTAGGCTGCTAAATTGTAAGGTAGTTAGAGGGAAACGCGGCTAGAATTGAAAGGTTCATACCTGATCATTCATTTAGGTGATCGGCAGGATTATGAATACACAGTGCAGCGGTAATTTGCTTAACCTGCAGTTTTTAAGCTATGTGATAGAATACACAATCATACATTTTCTTATTGTTGCATAGGCATTTTTTCCTACTATTTATGTTCAGCACTTTTTAACGGTATGTTTCAACCAGGGTTGCTGTTGCCAAACAAATGAGCTTGTCTACCTCATGTTAATTATCATTGTGTAATAAATAACTGTATAATAAGGCGGACCTAATCCTGCCATCCTTACTTAGGCAAAGCTTCTGTTTGCTTCACAGTGTTTTGCCTGTGTAAGGCAGCAGCCTTGGGACCAAAAATTGCCTACACTGTTAGGAGCAATAAAATAAGGATAATTTGTTATTGAACTCTTCTTGTGAATAAAGCGCAACAGAGAAAACCAGAAAGTAAGAAAAGGCAGGAAACACGCGTTATCTATGGATTAGTAACCATAGTAATACCTATAGATTTTCAGTGCGTTATACTTTGCAGCAAGAGTGTGAGGTTTTTCCTGGGTTTTTGATCATATGAGGTTTTGCTTCTTTGACATACTAGCAGTAGAAGTTTGTAAATGGCAAAAAGACCCCACAGCACTTTGGGGCTTCCTTCCACCCATAAGTGAGCATGGGAAGCTCTTCTTTTGGCTGTGAGAGGGAATGCCACTGCAAGTCGGGGGGCAGCTGATGCAAAATTTAAATCAATGCAGTCTCTGGAGTCCTCTCTTTATTCACCGCCAGTGCTACATATAAGCTGGTGGACATGGTGTGTTTTTAACTTTGTGTGTACTTTCCTCTTCGTTTTGACTACTGAGTGGTGTTTCTTAAATATAACCCATCAAAATACCCAGCAGACATGGGTACAGGCCCAGTGGGTTGAAGATCTTTCTCCCCTCTAATCTACCCTTTGCTAGCCCTCAGTTAAATACCCTCAAGAGTATGAAGCACAGGGAAATCTAAAGTAATCTCAAGGTCTGGAGATTGCAACACCGAGGTAAGCTCTTTCTACATTTCCGTGTGATATTTTAGGGGACAGAATCATGTACACGCATGTTCAGTGGGGAATGTTAATGAGAAAGGCCTTTATAAGAAAAGAACTGGGTTTTCCCTTTGTTGCTTAAGAGAATGTGCAAGGTTGATTTCACACCTTGTTGGACATATGCGTGTTCAACTTTAAGCCCATCAAAATATGCGTCTGAATCGAGGTGAAACTGAGCAATAAGCCAGAACTACATGTGGAAGAGGAGTGGGTGCCCCAACCCCTGTACTCTTTGAGCAGAATGGTGCAATCTGACCTCAGTGACAATCTTATAAGTTAGTCTGTATTACTTCTGTGGTAGGAGTATTTTTTTCCTCAGCTGTGGTATCTGCAAACTTACAAGTCACAATTACTGGAAGGAAAAATGTAATTGAAAATAATGATTATGAAAAGGATTTAAGGGTTGTGGTAGATAAATACCTGAGTGTAAGAGATGTTCTGGTTAAGAAGATGAATGTGGTAGTAGATGGTGGTGGTAGTAGTAGCATGTTGATCCCATTATGCCAGACACATCATAAAGAGCCATAAGAGGTTTACAACCAATGCTTAAACTGAGCAGCAGGTAGGGCATGCAGGTACGGTATGTTCTGTGAGATGGAATAGTTGGACTCTGAAGCTGGGCAGTTTAAGATTAGAAACGAGGTGCATGGGTTTGACAATGAAGCTTCAATCACTTGAACAGTTTTTCTTTCTATTACCAAATCCATATACCATCTTCTTCCCTCAGACACATCTATGAAAACACATTGTTCTTACTTTTACTGCCAGTAACAGTCCAGTTCCTGACTTAGAAATCTCTCAAAGGTGAAAGAGAAGGAGAAGACCTACTGAATATTTTAATGATGCACTATTAAAGTAGAAATGGTTTGGGGATTTTGAAAATATTCTTGTACCTAGTATAGGATGTGAGAAAATTGCAAAGTACATTAGCTGTGGGAGTGAAGTGGCAGGCTGCACAGAGCAGCCCCAGATCAAAACTGGTATGTGACGTGGTGGCCATGTCACTAATATGTCATATATCACAGCGTGTTATCATTCTCACTTAGAAGACATAGAGGTAGTTATCGTGGCTTTCTTCTCATGCAGTTTAGCACGGATTGTCTTTTCATTTACTTTATTATTTATTTTTTTATTTTATTCCAACAAATTATGCTTCAGTTACCTAGTAGATAAAAAGCATTATCCTTGAAGGTCTGTCAGCTACTTCCTGCTACAAAGCTTCCATGGGCTGAAGTGCTGGAGGTGAGCCACCCCTGGCAGGCACCCAGCCACCCAGCTGGCCAGCTGGCTCTTGCTGCAGTTCCTCTCTAGGTAGAAGAGTGCGGTCCCTTCACAAAGTCTCCAAAGAGTCTTGAAGCAACCATTTGGATTGCAATAAGGCACTAACTCAGATACAGATAAGCCCTGGTTCATACCATATGCATTTATGTTGTCTGCTCCAGCAATTGGATGACTCGGGAGCGAGTAATGAAGGCGTGTTGTTATTCATACATGGTGCTAAGTGTGCTCAGTGCTGTGCAGATGTTCGTATTGAATGTTGTTCTTTTGCCATATTGTTTTAGAGCTAAACCCTAATATTTTTTCTTGTAAAAGCAAAATGAAGTATAGGATGTTTTTTCTCGTGTCTTCAGATATGGCAGATGTGAGTATCTACCCTGGCACACTCTCTAGTCTGATGGAAGTAGGAAGTACGGATCAGGCCATCCTTCCTCACTATGCATTTATTAACAGGATGAGGGGAGCTGAGAGGGTCAGCTGCCCCCTGCTCTTCCCAGCCCCTGCTGCAGCCCAGCACCCTGCTGTGGGCTGTGGGCATGTGCCCAAGAACTGCGGTGCAGGTGTCCAGTCTTGCCAGGCTCCTCTTGTCCTTCTAACTTGGTGTGCAATTTCCCAGCATTAGTCAGGGAAAAAAATCAATGTAAGTGGGTCTGAATCCAGCCACCTGAGGCTTTGCTTTTTGTTCCTAAGTGCAGTCACTGTATGTAATTTCTGCGTACATTAGGAGGATGGTACATGTGCTCAGTTGCTATTAGCATGGGTTTGATTTCCACTGGAGGTGTTGATGAGCTGTTTCATGTGCCTTTCAGGACTGTAGTTCTTGAAGGGGACATGGTGTGACCTGCTCACAACATATTGGCCTGTGTTTGTAAAGCATGTGAGAACTTCTACCCAAGTGTCTCCAAACAGGTCTTGTTTTGATCTCTTTAAAGGTATGCATGGCTTATTAGCACTATGATTAATAAAGCTTATGCGATGAGCAAATGCAATGGGACTGAGCAAAGTGTGTGAGGGCTGCCTCTTTCCACAAGTTGATGCTCCATATTAATCTGTGATATTTATCTGCTCGGAGGTCTATGCTAGTAAAAATGGGCAGCAGTCGGGCTAATCACATACACCTAAAAATCACTGGACTCAGAGCTAGCAGGGGTAATGAAGTATCTTGAAAATAGGGTGGAGAAGCACGCTTGTTGTAAGCAAAGCCAATGAGTCCTGCAGAGGCCATTACAAATGCTCAGTATTTGCCAATTATTTTTACATACATTACACAGCTATCCCCTTCACTTCCTAAAGTGAGACAAATGGGGCCAACTCAGGTGCTGGTGTAGTCTGTCAGACATGATTTGATTCTGTCTGGATGTGTCTGGCATGGGGGTGGATGGGCAAGTCCTCTCTTTCAGAGCCCCATACCACTTACAAGGAGTTCTATCTCACTGTTCAGAGACCAAACACATCCCTCTGCTCTGTAATAGAGGACCATCCTCCCAGCAGTTATTGCTGAAATTTCAAAGATGGTCCTGGCTGACCTGTGAGGGATCTTCCATAGCTTTGTTCCCCAACCCAGGGTTGTGTCTTGGTGCCCTCTGGCTGGTGCCAGTGCTGGTGCCAGAGATGCTCCTGTACCTTGGCCGGTGCAGAAATGCCCTGAGATCTACAGGAGTGATGCTGGCTATTTGCCACGTGCAAATGTGCTTGGCCTGTGATTCATTTCTCCGTGAACTGAAAGTAAGCATGAATTTCACTTCTATGTCTTTACAAGCCATTTTAAAGGTGAAGGATATTTTCTTTCCAATGTTCCCATGTATTAGATTAGGAAAGTTGTCAAAATTAAGCATGTCACAGTGGGTAGATGCTTTGTTTGTAGCCAAATGGGTTTCCATAAAGCGATGAATTAATGAAATGAAGTACTGAGGATCATCACATTGTATTGCCAGAACAATGGGAGATCCATAAATTGATCTACTTGTAAATAATTGTGATATCTGTTATGTGCGACACTACTAAATTAGTCTTATTTTCTATACTAAGCAATGCTTTCTTTTAGAGAAAAAAAATAGAGTTGGACTCTCAAAATATTAAATTACAGAAGACCTCACAAATATAATTTTATTCCTTAGCATTTCTTTTACACAGTTTTATAATCTTTATGGAAGATTCAAAAGTATTTTTTATTTTTAAAATAAAAATCTTGCCCCATCTCTGACATTTTTGTATTTTATGACTATTTCACAGTATCATGAATGCAAAAATGTTGTGCAGGCTTTAAAATATGTAATCTTTCATGTAAATATTTTACAGGAGAGATCTTAGTGTCATATATCTTATTGTTGAGCTATGCCATTGACATTACAGAAAGGATCTGTGAAAAATGTAGCTAAACAACTCGATGATTTTCGATTTCCTAAAATACAGTACTGGAAGTAGTTTTGTTAATAAAGTGATGAAATTCTTTTTGAATTTCTAAGGTAAACTGGGGATCTTTGACATAACATTGCAGAGTTTTACGGATACATTTTTCCATCAAAAGAATGTTTTCTTGAAAGAAATCCTTTTTTAAAGTGTATTGATTTGAATGAAAATGTTTTGGTGAAAAGAACTCCTAATGAGGACAGGTAAATGCTGCAAAAAGGATAGAGAAAACATAATCCCAGAATATCTTATTGTTTAGAGAATTTGCTTAACATTGCAGTGGCGGCAATCAGTAGAATGCAGTTGTACCTTTTCAGGTGAATGCATCATCGTCTGATGACGAACCATTTTGAAGTTACGATGATGCTGATTTCTTCATTAGGAAAGAAAATAAAATTTAAAAATCTCACAATCTCTGCTCTTTAGTTATCCTTACTGTTAAATTAATATATCGATCAAAAAGAGCCCGCTTCATGTCATGTCCTACTTCTGCTGAATTCAGAGGGTGTGGAGTAAATGTTTATTAGGGCATCTTAAAATATAATGAAATGACAACATAAAGGATGTTTTTTCTCTCCTGTTGAAGTCTCGGGGAGATGGGGAAACCTGGCCAATACTGGAGTTTACTACAAGTGGAGTTGGTGTGACTCCAGCAGCGTGCATGTGTGTGAGCCTACCCACAGCTCATTAAAGGATCAGGGTCTGGCTTAGGAAACTAAATCCTTATCTTAGTAATGTTATGTGCAGTACTTTAAATCAGGAGAACTTTGTTTCTTGGCTGATAAAACAAAGCTTGGATCCAGCTACCTAGGGTTTGATTCTGCATTTCTTGCACATCAAGGAATTTGGCTTTACAGGGAATTCTCAGCTTTGAAAGAAATCCTGGATTAAGCTCCTGAATGATTAAAATTGAAGTGCTGTCAGATTTCTACATATAAAGTAAAAATAAAATAAAAATTAACATTTAAAAAAATAATACCCACAGTCTCCAGGGCCTGAGGCAGACTTGGTCCATTGTAATGGAAATTTCAGTCCCATGTGCCACAGTAACTGCAGCGCAGCAACTTTTTTGAATAGCCATAATGACGCTGTTGCTGATGGTGAAGGGATAATATCACAAAACCTTGCTTTCTTTAGCATGTCTCGTAAAGCTCAAGAATGTGTAGTCAAGTAATATTTTGTTAATTTTATGTGTGTTTGAAGAGTGTTGATGGCAACTTGAAAAGAAAGAAAAAATTGTTTGCTTTAGCGTCCTAATAGCAGACTCAAATTTTGGCCAAATGAAAGGAACTACAGGTCTTGTGGAATGAATTCTGTGTTTTCAAAATCTTCATGACCCAAGAAATAACTACAAATGAAATCGATGCTCCAGTTTCCAACAGAGAAATGGTTTTGGTTCAAATATAGACAATTTTATTCATGTAACAAAATGGCTGTTTCTGGATCTTTAATTTTTACTGTTGGGTAGCATGTTAGTATTTAAAATGTAAGAGGTGATGTCTCTGTTACTCAAATCATCTGAGGATTCAGTTTCATTCTCTACGTAGTCCCGTGAAAGATAATATTGTAAGATCTGGTTTTGTTTAATTATTCATTATTTTTTTCTGCACAAAAGCAATTTAATTTACTGGAGGATTTTTTTTTTTAACTTAAAAACATAAGAAAATTTAAAGGTCAAACTGTGAGTGCTTTTTTGAATGGTTTTGAATGAAATAACTTTGAGCAGTGATCTTTAGTGTAGATAGATCTAAGGGAAAGCGTTTTTTTAAAAATCAATTTTCATTTGTAATGTACTTAATATTTCTCATTTAAACCGGATAAAACAAGGTAAATAGTTTAATTTGATGCCAATTACAATTTTCTATCAAAATGACAAAAAATCCCAACAAGCTAAATTGGTGACATGGGCATGATGTCTTTCTGATTTAGCCTTTTTATTTTGGTAGTGTTAGAATACTTATATCAGTGCATTAAGTAAGTCCAGACTAGAACTCTGAGAAAGCAGGCAAATAATGCAAAGTTCACATTAGAAAGCAAAACCTTTTTGAATAATAATAAAAAACTTGCAATATTTATGATGTTGAGAAGTCCTTTTTGTAGGTTACAGAACAAACAAAGTCATAAGTTGCCTCTTCTGATTTTGATGGTAACAAAAGCAACCGTTTCAGAAATATAGTGGTGTTAGAGCAATCAAAGAGACTGCTTTCTTACCATAATGTTAGCATCATCTCAGCATGTGGTGCCAGAAAGGTTCTCTTTCTGCAGCATACCACTAATCTTGCATTGTCTTTATTATCTATATTTTCTGATGCTTGCCCATGCTGATCATTCACAAACTGCAAAGATTAAGGGGGGAACGCTGAGGGCTTAAAATACTGATAAATTATATTAATGTTAGGATACCCTATAAACTCTTTACATCTTGTGAGTTCCAGGTTGCAGTCACCCCGCAGTAAATGTTGGTATGTAGAGGTATACAAATGTGAAATAAATATTTTACACTCCTATCACTTAGGAAGAGGCGATGATTTATAGCTCTGCAGTAACAAGAAAATTTCATCTCTGGAATACATGTTTATGGATATCTTTTTATAAAAGCTTATTTTAGAAATATCCATCCTCCTTTTTGGTTGTAAGAAAAATATGTGGCTGAAATATCTGTGTCTGTACATCTTAGAGCTTGTAAAGATGAATTACAAATATAAACCAGAATGGTTGATTGGCACAAGCACAACCAGAATGGTTGATTGGCATATTACTGGGATCTGGACTTGTGATTTGTGCTTTAAATTAATTTTAGACAAGTGACGACATAAACTCTGGCTGCAGCACGTCTTTCTTCCTGCAAAAGCTCCTGCACATAAGAGCATTTTTGTCTTCTGCAATATCTCACCCTATGGATCTAGCTGTGAAAAATGTCTGTTATGAAATGTAGCATATAACCTGTAAGTAGTAACAACCGAGTACTGGGTAGCGAGTGGCTTCGCAGAAATTGAATATGAAAAACTCTGTGAGACCAATTACGTCATCTTTACATTGAGTGCTTTCTCCTATGAGTATTTCTGTTGAAGTAATTTCACATACCTCCCAAAATGACTCTTTCAAAATAATTACAAAATCATTTTCAACAGTGAATAAATGTGTAAAGGCTCACCAGTGATTTTAAGGGTTGAAAAAAAGGGCCCTTTGTGTTAGATAATTTCATTGCTCTACGTTCACAAGTGATTAACTCCCCAATGAGACCTGATTGCTTTTTGTATTCAGACCAAAAAAAGAAATGTAAAATGAGGAAAATATTGTATTTTGAGTGCTGACTGTGGGGCAAGTTTAACATATGCTTTTTGGGACATCGCAATGATTTGTTACTAGCCATATTTGCTGCACATGTGCAACATGGTAGCCTGCCAAAATGCACACAATAGTTACAGGATGGGTCACTGAAGAAATAGATTTCAGAGTATCTAAATATTTAATTTGCATACAGATATGGGACCTCATCTAAGACACTGTGGTCTATTAAGGAAATACACGTTTTATTAGAAACACACGGCTGCCTAGTGACCCAGTTCCTTCTTTTCTTCGTGTAAATGAGAGCAAGCCTCGGACCTTAAGGTGCAGGTCTAGAACCTAATCCGATTAAACAGTAGGTAGAAAGACACTGGAAGGAAAAGAAAGCCTCTCTTCTCAGGTGAAAGAAGATGTAGACTTACCCTACAACAAGATGAGTGGACACAAGTATGATGACCATCCTCTTGCCCTCTCCTTCCAATGCTTCTCATTTGTTTCTGTGCCAGATGCAAACAGAGCGGAATGTTTGGAAGTGTGCCTGGGTCTGCCCTCCCTGTGGGACACCGTCCAAATCCCGTCGCTGCCCTTGTGAAGTGGAACAAGACTGTTCTGTGGCTTCAGGCCCTTGCATGGAAACAGAGCAGGCTTACTATCTAACTGTGGATATTCCGTGGTTGAGCAGTAAGTCACAGCTGAGAGAAATTCCCAGCAATTGCACTGTAGTAATAACATGGAAAACTACTTGGAGAGACGTTGTGCCATAGTCATCTGGTAAATAGCTGTTTCACAAGTTATCATCTGCACAATTAACAGGGCATCAGAGGGTGCAGCAGGTACCACATTACTTTTTCTATCAAGTCACTCCTTCCTATATGGACAGCTCAAATGACACAACTGACCCATCCTCCCCTTAGTTGGACCAAGCGTGGCTCTTTTTGAGAGAGGTGGTTGGGGCACGGCACTGCTAATCCCCATGCAAATTGTAGGTTTTGAGGAACTGGGGGATTGTTTCTGCCAGCCTTTGGAAATACACAAGTAGGTGCTGGGCTGTCATGGAGTCTCCACTGATCATCTGTGTCTGCATCGGCATGGCAGGAAATGCAGCTGAAGGGCCTAATGCACGTGTGCCTAGAGAGCTCAGCATGGTGTCAGCTGGTGGTTACTGGGTAGAGGGATTAATCTTTTCCTTTAGCTATATCCCACGGTACAAGGTTGCCCTAACTTTTGCAAGGTTTGACAGTGACCGTTACCAGCTGATCAAGCCTTGATTGTGGGTTACAATGTCTTAGTTCTGCCATACTCAATCCTTTATTTCTTAAACAAGTAGGAGGAGGCTCACAGCTGTAGATATGGGGGTAGCTGGCTGCTGCCTCAGGTTCCTGGCATCCTTAGTTTCCTGGCACGTGCCATTAAAATCTAACACAAGAGCATGGTCTAAATGGAGAGGTTCGCGAATGGTTTCGCTTGGGTACCACCACTGACCGTTGGCTCCCACCTTTACGCCAGGTTATTCATTCCTCTCTGTGTTCCTACTGCATGTTCTCCCCATTCAGAGCTATGCCCTCAACCCTTCGGTTCCGTTTTGTCTCCTCTGGGAGCGCCAGCTCGACATGCAGTGATGACCATGCAGCTCTTCTGGCATCATGGCTCCCTGAACTCCCACATAGCCTGGGCTGGGAGTTGAAACACTCTGTGTCCTCTCCACATACAGCAACTGCTGCTAGAGATAATGGGTACGACATGAAATCACTCAAAACACAGTGGATCCCATTACAGCTCAACATGATATCTACATTCGTGGTGGGTTTAAGCGCTGCATTTCTTTCTGGATTGAAATATCTAAATTTTTTATTTTTAAAGACTATTTATAAAGATAGTCTAACAAAGATGATGGGGTTTTTTTGTTTTTTGTTTTTAAGAGAAAAAGGAAAAAAACTTTATCTGAATTTATGGAACAGCACATAATATTCCTGACTATTAATTCTTAACGTAATATATAAAATATGAAATTAATTAGGATAAGGTTGCATAACGCCCCCTGAACGTCAGGTGTTTCTATTTGATTTACAGGTTATCAGTAAAAAGCAGAAAAGAATGTCTGCATTTAAAGTCATAAATTTTCAAATACAAAGTCCAGTTTGAAGTTAAAAAAGCTATTTAAAATGTGATTAGATGTGGGAAAACAGGTTATTAGGTTTGTCATAATAACTGTGTCTTTGATGTATATGTTAATAGAAAGACTGTTGACACTGGAGAGATTGAAATTAATACTTGTCTATTAGTCCAAGGCCAGAAGTTGTTGCCTCAAACCATAATAATTGATTCACTAGTGCATTTGTCTAATGACCGTGCATTATTCTGTAGTGTGCCAGAATGGATGTTGCACTCACAACCTACCTGTCTTTTGGTGTACATTGTAATTCTGACGGTATTTACAGCAATGTAAAATAGGAACAAACGCTAAAGTCAGTTGGTAGCGTTTTACTAAACGGGTGAAGATCAGAATCAGCTCTGTGGGGCTCCATGGGATTTAGGAGAGAGATTTTCAGCCATGAGAGAAGCTTTTCTTTATCCCTGAAACATCTCTTGGAATATTTTGAATAGACCTTATTTCAGAATTACTGTTTTTAGGAGTGAAAAATCAGAGTTACCAGTGTGAATCTCCAGGAATTTCCAAGTGATTCGTTAGGGAACATTTTATTAGGACTACTTAATCACAGATAAAATAATTTATAGATATTAAAGGTGATATTTGACATGAATATTTTTATTTGCTGCATTGATGTATTGAGTTAATTGATAAGCAGACACCACTAGTAGACATAAAAATAAAAATTTTGGCTAGTGAGGAGCATAAATCTATGTTTGAGCGGACTTTATGAATAATAATCAACTACACAGGAATTTCAAATATATGTATAGTTCATTTTGGAGGGAAAGAAATGCATTTAGAATAATCTGGCTATTTCAGTGTTGACAATGACTTTTACTATTCAGAAGAGAAGATAAACAGTAAATTTAATTTGCATAATTAAGTTAATCTTTTTAGCTTTTAATGTAGTGTATCACGAGTTCCCAAGCTTGTAAATGAGGTTTTACTAGTAAAACTCTTATTACTAGGATATATACTGTTTCCCACTAGCATCGCTAGAGTGCAAATCTCATAGGTTCCTTTGTCTCAGGGCCAGCAGAATTTTACTGTTTTTTTCTTTACTTGAAGGTTGCTTTAAAAATTGTAATAAAAAAAATACAACTTATGCGTAACGGTTGAAAGTCTATCGCTTTGCAGAAAAATAGATTGTACTTCTAAGGACCTTCTGCCATAAGGACTCTCTTGTAAAGATGTCTGCCTTTAAAATGCAACTTTTTTGTTGGATGAACAGCCTAATGTTCCATGCATTGTACTAGTAGTAGCATTTTATGCAACATTGAAAGACTCAATTAATTTGCATAATTCCATGAGTATTACCATGACTTTAAGGTAGGTTAGCTTGCTCAGGAGTCTTGCCTGCCCAGTATATATGTTTGCCATTTTGACAAATTAATCATTTCTGAAAACAATTAATTATACTTATGACAAACTGAACGTTATACCCATGGGTCTTAAATTTTTATAGCAAAAATCTAATATTAATGTGTATAAGATCAGTGATTTAGTGAGTACCTTAACAGTCAACAATGCCCAAGGCTGAACAAAATTAATATTTTGTTTCCCATCT